>JAZGTH010000177.1:0-165339 GCA_036877525.1 Chromobotia macracanthus | reverse complement strand
CATCTACAGAGAGATCAGCCAAATGAGAAAAACACCTAAACCTGTCTACAGCTTCAGTCAGGATTCCAACAACATGGTAAACAATGCTACAGTCCAGGGTAAAAACAAGTCAGGATTCCAGCCTCATGACAAACAGTGGTACAGTCCAGGGTAAAAGGAGTCCGGATTCCAACATCTACAGAGAGTGCAGCCAAATGAGAAAAACACCTAAACCTGTCTATCAGCTTCAGTCAGGATTCCAACAACATGGTAAACAATGCTACAGTCCAGGGAAAAAACAAGTCAGGATTCCAGCATCATGACAAACAGTGGTACAGTCCAGGGTAAAAAGGAGTCAGGATTTCAGCCTTATGGTAAACAATGGTAGAGTCCAGGGTAAAAACAAGTCAGGATTCCAGCTCATGACAAACAATGGTACAGTCCAGGCTAAAAAGGAGACAGGATTCAAACAATCTACAGAGAGTACGGCCAAATGAGAAAAACACCTAAGCCTGTCTATCAGCATCAGACAGGATTCCAACAACATGGTAAATAATGCTACAGTCCAGGGTAAAAACAACTCAGGATTCCAGCCTCATGACAAACAATGGTATAGTCCAGGGTAAAAAGGAGTCAGGATTCCAACCATCTACAGAGTGAACAGCCAAATGAGAAAAACACCTAAACCTGTCTATCAGCTTCAGTCAGGATTCCAGCAACATGGTAAACAATGCTACAGTCCAGGGTAAAAACAAGTCAGGATTCCAGCCTCATGACAAACAGTGGCACAGTCCAGGGTAAAAAGGAGTCAGGATTCCAAAAGGAGTCAGGATTCCAGGATTCCATCTACAGAGAGTGCAGCCAAATGAGAAAAACACCTAAACCTGTCTATCAGCTTCAGTCAGGATTCCAGCCTCATGACAAACAATGGTACAGTCCAGGGTAAAAACAAGTCAGGATTCCAGCATCTTGACAAACAATAGTACAGTCCAGGGAAAAAACAAGTCAGGATTCCAGCTTCATGACAAACAATGGTACAGTCCAGGGTAAAACCAAGTCAGGATTCCAGCATCATGGTAAACAATGGTACAGTCCAGGCTAAAAAGGAGTCAGGATTCCAACCACATGGCAAGCAATTGTAGAGTCCAGGCTAAAAACAAGTCAGGATTCCAGCCTCATGACAAACAATGGTATAGTCCAGGGTAAAACCAAGTCAGGATTCCAGCATCATGGTAAACAATGGTACAGTCCAGGCTAAAAAGGAGTCAGGATTCCAACCACATGGCAAGCAATTGTAGAGTCCAGGCTAAAAACAAGTCAGGATTCCAGCCTCATGACAAACAGTGGCACAGTCCAGGGTAAAAAGGAGTCAGGATTCCAAAAGGAGTCAGGATTCCAGGAATCCATCTACAGAGAGTGCAGCCAAATGAGAAAAACACCTAAACCTGTCTATCAGCTTCAGTCAGGATTCCAGCCTCATGACAAACAATGGTACAGTCCAGGGTAAAAATAAGTCAGGATTCCAGCCTCATGACAAACAATGGTATAGTCCAGGGTAAAAAGGAGTCAGGATTCCAACCATCTACAGAGAGATCAGCCAAATGAGAAAAACACCTAAACCTGTCTATCAGCTTCAGTCAGGATTCCAACAACATGGTAAACAATGCTACAGTCCAGGGTAAAAACAAGTCAGGATTCCAGCCTCATGACAAACAGTGTTACAGTCCAGGGTAAAAAGGAGTCAGGATTCCAAAAGGAGTCAGGATTCCAGGATTCCATCTACAGAGAGTGCAGCCAAATGAGAAAAACACCTAAACCTGTCTATCAGCTTCAGTCAGGATTCCAGCAACATGGTAAACAATGCTACAGTCCAGGGTAAAAACAAGTCAGGATTCCAGCCTCATGACAAACAGTGGCACAGTCCAGGGTAAAAAGGAGTCAGGATTCCAAAAGGAGTCAGGATTCCAGGATTCCATCTACAGAGAGTGCAGCCAAATGAGAAAAACACCTAAACCTGTCTATCAGCTTCAGTCAGGATTCCAGCCTCATGACAAACAATGGTACAGTCCAGGGTAAAAACATGTCAGGATTCCAGCCTCATGACAAACAATGGTATAGTCCAGGGTAAAAAGGAGTCAGGATTCCAACCATCTACAGAGAGATCAGCCAAATGAGAAAAACACCTAAACCTGTCTATCAGCTTCAGTCAGGATTCCAACAACATGGTAAACAATGCTACAGTCCAGGGTAAAAACAAGTCAGGATTCCAGCCTCATGACAAACAGTGGTACAGTCCAGGGTAAAAAGGAGTCAGGATTCCAAAAGGAGTCAGGATTCCATCTACAGAGAGTGCAGCCAAATGAGAAAAACACCTAAACCTGTCTATCAGCTTCAGTCAGGATTTCAACAACATGGTAAACAATGCTACAGTCCAGGTTAAAAACAAGACAGGATTCCAGCCTCATGACAAACAATGGTACAGTCCAGGGTAAAAAGGAGTCAGGATTCCAACCATCTACAGAGAGTGCAGCCAAATGAGAAAAACACCTAAACCTGTCTATCAGCTTCAGTCAGGATTCCAACAACATGGTAAACAATGCTACAGTCCAGGGTAAAAACAAGTCAGGATTCCAGCATCTTGAAAAACAATAGTACAGTCCAGGGAAAAAACAAGTCAGGATTCCAGCCTCATGACAAACAGTGGTACAGTCCAGGGTAAAAAGGAGTCAGGATTCCAAAAGGAGTCCGGATTCCAGGATTCCATCTACAGAGAGTGCAGCCAAATGAGAAAAACACCTAAACCTATCTATCAGCTTCAGTCAGGATTCCAACAACATGGTAAACAATGCTACAGTCCAGGGTAAAAACAAGTCAGGATTCCAGCCTCATGACAAACAGTGGTACAGTCCAGGGTAAAAAGGAGTCAGGATTCTAACCATCTACAGAGAGTGCAGCCAAATGAGAAAGACACCTAAGTCTGTCTATCAGCTTCAGTCAGGATTCCAGCCTCATGACAAACAATGGTACAGTCCAGGGTAAAAATAAGTCAGGATTCCAGCCTCATGACAAACAATGGTATAGTCCAGGGAAAAAAGAAGTCAGGATTCCAACCATCTACAGAGAGATCAGCCAAATGAAAAAAACACCTAAACCTGTCTATCAGCTTCAGTCAGGATTCCAACAACATGGTAAACAATGCTACAGTCCACGGTAAAAACAAGTCAGGATTCCAGCATCTTGACAAACAATAGTACAGTCCAGGGAAAAAAACAAGTCAGGATTCCAGCCTCATGACAAACAGTGGTACAGTCCAGGGTAAAATGGAGTCAGGATTCCAAAAGGAGTCCGGATTCCAGGATTCCATCTACAGAGAGATCAGCCAAATGAGAAAAACACCTAAACCTGTCTATCAGCTTCAGTCAGGATTCCAACAACATGGTAAACAATGCTACAGTCCAGGGTAAAAACAAGTCAGGATTCCAGCCTCATGACAAACAATGGTACAGTCCAGGGTAAAAAGGAGTCAGGATTTCAGCCTCATGGTAAACAATGGTAGAGTCCAGGGTTAAAAACAAGTCAGGATTCCAGCATCATGACAAACAATGGTACAGTCCAGGATAAAAAAACACAGGATTCCAGCCTCATGACAAACAATGGTACAGTCCAGGCTAAAAAGGAGACAGGATTCAAACAATCTACAGAGAGTACGGCCAAATGAGAAAAACACCTAAGCCTGTCTATCAGCATCAGTCAGGATTCCAACAACATGGTAAATAATGCTACAGTCCAGGGTAAAAACAACTCAGGATTCCAGCCTCATGACAAACAATGGTATAGTCCAGGGTAAAAAGGAGTCAGGATTCCAACCATCTACAGAGTGTTCAGCCAAATGAGAAAAACACCTAAACCTGTCTATCAGCTTCAGTCAGGATTCCAGCAACATGGTAAACAATGCTACAGTCCAGGGTAAAAACAAGTCAGGATTCCAGCCTCATGACAAACAGTGGCACAGTCCAGGGTAAAAAGGAGTCAGGATTCCAAAAGGAGTCAGGATTCCAGGATTCCATCTACAGAGAGTGCAGCCAAATGAGAAAAACACCTAAACCTGTCTATCAGCTTCAGTCAGGATTCCAGCCTCATGACAAACAATGGTACAGTCCAGGGTAAAAAAAAATAAGGATTCCAGCATCTTGACAAACAATAGTACAGTCCAGGGAAAAAACAAGTCAGGATTCCAGCTTCATGACAAACAATAGTACAGTCCAGGGTAAAACCAAGTCAGGATTCCAGCATCATGGTAAACAATGGTACAGTCCAGGCTAAAAAGGAGTCAGGATTCCAACCACATGGCAAGCAATTGTAGAGTCCAGGCTAAAAACAAGTCAGGATTCCAGCCTCATGACAAACAATGGTATAGTCCAGGGAAAAACCAAGTCAGGATTCCAGCATCATGGTAAACAATGGTACAGTCCAGGCTAAAAAGGAGTCAGGATTCCAACCACATGGCAAGCAATTGTAGAGTCCAGGCTAAAAACAAGTCAGGATTCCAGCCTCATGACAAACAGTGGCACAGTCCAGGGAAAAAAGGAGTCAGGATTCCAAAAGGAGTCAGGATTCCAGGATTCCATCTACAGAGAGTGCAGCCAAATGAGAAAAACACCTAAACCTGTCTATCAGCTTCAGTCAGGATTCCAGCCTCATGACAAACAATGGTACAGTCCAGGGTAAAAATAAGTCAGGATTCCAGCCTCATGACAAACAATGGTATAGTCCAGGGTAAAAGGAGTCAGGATTCCAACCATCTACAGAGAGATCAGCCAAATGAGAAAAAACACCTAAACCTGTCTATCAGCTTCAGTCAGGATTCCAACAACATGGTAAACAATGCTACAGTCCAGGGTAAAAACAAGTCAGGATTCCAGCCTCATGACAAACAGTGTTACAGTCCAGGGTAAAAAGGAGTCAGGATTCCAAAAGGAGTCAGGATTCCAGGATTCCATCTACAGAGAGTGCAGCCAAATGAGAAAAACACCTAAACCTGTCTATCAGCTTCAGTCAGGATTCCAGCAACATGGTAAACAATGCTACAGTCCAGGGTAAAAACAAGTCAGGATTCCAGCCTCATGACAAACAGTGGCACAGTCAAGGGTAAAAAGGAGTCAGGATTCCAAAAGGAGTCAGGATTCCAGGATTCCATCTACAGAGAGTGCAGCCAAATGAGAAAAACACCTAAACCTGTCTATCAGCTTCAGTCAGAATTGCAACAACATTGTAAACAATGCTACAGTCCAGGATAAAAACAAGTCAGGATTCCAGCATCTTGACAAACAATAGTCCAGTCCAGGGTAAAAAGGAGTCAGGATTCCAAAAGGAGTCAGGATTCCATCTACAGAGAGTGCAGCCAAATGAGAAAAACACCTAAACCTGTCTATCAGCTTCAGTCAGGATTCCAACAACATGGTAAACAATGCTACAGTCCAGGATAAAAACAAGTCAGGATTCCAGCATCTTGACAAACAATAGTACAGTCCAGGGAAAAAACAAGTCAGGATTCCAGCCTCATGACAAACAATGGTACAGTCCAGGGTAAAACCAAGTCAGGATTCCAGCCTCATGGTAAACAATGGAAGAGTCCAGGGTAAAAAAGAAGTCAGGATTTCAATTTAATGGTAAACAATGTTAGAGTCCAGGCTAAAAAGGTGTCAGGATTCCAACCACATGGCAAGCAATTGTAGAGTCCAGGCTAAAAACAAGTCAGGATTCCAACCATCTATAGAGAGTACAGCCAAATGACAAACACACCTGAAGCTGTCTGTCAGGAAAGACAAATGTCTCAAATAATCATTATCTTGATTACCTTCCAAGCATATTCTGCTGAAATCAACAATCATCAAAAGAAGTTGCAGTTGCAGTGGGTGGGATTCGAACCCTGCTCCTCATGCATGGCAGGTGAGAGTTTTACCACTGTACCACCAATTCTTTTGAAACTCAGGCAATCTCGTTGCCATCATCTTGCTCCTCTGAACTTTTTACACCAGGGAATTAAATAGCACATGGCAAACGAAGATCAACAGACATGCTGAAGAGATAAAGATGCCAGTAAGAAAAACACTGATCACAAAAGACAGACATACAACCTCATTGCAAAAAATGGTAGATTCCAGGCTAAAACGGAGTCAGGATTCCAGCATCTTGACAAACAATAGTACAGTCCAGGGAAAAAACAAGTCAGGATTCCAGCTTCATGACAAACAATGGTACAGTCCAGGGTAAAACCAAGTCAGGATTCCAGCCTCATGGTAAACAATGGTACAGTCCAGGCTAAAAAGGAGTCAGGATTCCAACCACATGGCAAGCAATTGTAGAGTCCAGGCTAAAAACAAGTCAGGATTCCAGCATCATGACAAACAATGGTACAGTTCAGGATAAAAACAAGTCAGGATTCCAGCCTCACAACAAACAATGGTACAGTCCAGGGTAAAAAGGAGTCAGGATTCCAACCATCTACAGAGAGTTCAACCAAATGAGAAAAACACCTAAGTCTGTCTATCAGCTTCAGTCAGGATTCCAACAACATGGTAAACAATGCTACAGTCCAAGGTAAAAACAAGTCAGGATTCCAGCCTCATGACAAAAAATAGTACAGTCCAGGGAAAAAACAAGTCAGGATTCCAGCCTCATGACAAACAATGGTACATTCCAGGGTAAAACCAAGTCAGGATTCCAGCCTCATGGTAAACAATGGAAGAGTCCAGGGTAAAAAAAGAAGTCAGGATTTCAGTTTAATGGTAAACAATGGTAGAGTCCAGGGTAAAAAACGGAGTCAGGATTTCAGCCCCATGACAAACAATGGTACAGTCCAGGCTAAAAAGGAGTCAGGATTCCAACCATCTATAGAGAGTACAGCCAAATGACAAACACACCTGAAGCTGTCTGTCAGGAAAGACAAATGTCTCAAATAATCATTATCTTGATTACCTTCCAAGCATATTCTGCTGAAATCAACAATCATCAAAACAAGTTGCAGTGGGTGGGATTCGAACCCTGGTCCTCATGCATGGCGGGCAAGAGTTCTACCACTGTACTACCAATTGTTTTGAAAATCAGACATTCTTGTTGTCATCACCTTGCCCCTCTGAACATTTCAAACCAGGGAATTAAAAAGCACATGGCAAACAAAGCTCAAGAGACATGCTAAAGAGTTAAAGATGACAGTTAGAAACACACTGATCACAAAAGACAGACATACAACCTCATGGCAAAAAATGGTAGATTCCAGGCTAAAAAGGAGTCAGGATTCCAGCCTCATGGCAATCAATGGTACAGTCCAGGCTAAAAAGGAGTCAGGATTCCAACCACATGGTAAACAATGGTACAGTACAGGCTAAAAAGGTGTCAGGATTCCAACCACATGGCAAGCAATTGTAGAGTCCAGGCTAAAAACAAGTCAGGATTCCAGCATCATGACAAACAATGGTACAGTCCAGGGTAAAAACAAGTCAGGATTCCAGCCTCATGACAGTCAATGGTACAGTCCAGGGTAAAAAGGAGTCAGGATTCCAAAAGGAGTCAGGATTCCAGGATTCCATATACAGAGAGTGCAGCCAAATGAGAAAAACACCTAAACCTGTCTATCGTCTTCAGTCAGGATTCCAACAACATGGTAAACAATACTACAGTCCAGGGTAAAAACAAGTCAAGATTCCAGCCTCATGACAAACAGTGGTACAGTCCAGGGTAAAAAGGAGTCAGGATTTCAGCCTCATGGTAAACAGTGGTACAGTCCAGGGTAAAAAAGGAGACAGTATTCCAACCTTCTATTGAGAGTACAGCCAAATGACAAACACTCCTGAAGCTGTCTGTCAGGAAAGACAAATGTCTCAAATAATCATTATCTTGATTACCTTCCAAGCATATTCTGCTGAAATCAACAATCAACAAAAGAAGTTGCAGTTGCAGTGGGTGGGATTCGAACCCTGGTCCGCATGCATGACAAGCGAGAGTTTTACCACTGTACCACCAATTCTTTTGAAACTCAGGCAATCTCGTTGCCATCATCTTGCTCCTCTGAACTTTTTACACCAGGGAAATAAATAGCACATGGCAAACGAAGATCAAGAGACATGCTGAAGAGATAAAGATGCCAGTAAGAAAAACACTGATCACGAAAGACAGACATACAACCTCATTGCAAAAATGATAGATTCCAGGCTAAAAAGGAGTCAGGATTCCAGCATCTTGACAAACAATAGTACAGTCCAGGGAAAAAACAAGTCAGGATTCCAGCCTCATGACAAACAATGGTACAGTCCAGGCTAAAAAGGAGTCAGGATTCCAGCATCTTGACAAAGAATAGTACAGTCCAGGGAAAAAGCAAGTCAGGATTCCAGCCTCATGACAAACAATGGTACAGTCCAGGGTAAAACCAAGTCAGGATTCCAGCCTCATGGTAAACAATGGAAGAGTCCAGGGTAAAAAGAAGTCAGGATTTCAATTTAATGGTAAACAATGGTAGAGTCCAGGGTAAAAAAGGTGTCAGGATTCCAGCCTCATGACAAACAATGGTACAGTCCAGGCTAAAAAGGAGTCAGGATTCCAACCACATGGTAAACAATGGTACAGTCCAGGCTAAAAAGGAGTCAGGATTCCAACCACATGGCAAGCAATTGTAGAGTCCAGGCTAAAAACAAGTCAGGATTCCAGCATAATAACAAACAATGGTACAGTCCAGGGTAAAAACAAGTCAGGATTCCAGCCTCATGACAAACAATGGTACAGTCCAGGGTAAAAAGGAGTCAGGATTTCAATTTAATGGTAAACAATGGTAGTGTCCAGGGTAAAAAAAGGAGTCAGGATTCCAGCCCCATGACAAACAATGGTACAGTCCAGGCTAAAAAGGAGTCAGGATTCCAACCACATGGTAAACAATGGTACAGTCCAGGCTAAAAACGAGTCAGGATTCCAACCACATGGCAAGCAATTGTAGAGTCCAGGCTAAAAACAAGTCAGGATTTCAGCATAATAACAAACAATGGTACAGTCCAGGGTAAAACCAAGTCAGGATTCCAGCCTCATGGTAAACAATGGAAGAGTCCAGGGTAAAAAAGAAGTCAGGACTTCAATTTAATGGTAAACAATGGTAGAGTCCAGGGTAAAAAAAAGGAGTCAGTATTCCAGCCCCATGACAAACAATGGTACAGTCCAGGCTAAAAAGGAGTCAGGATTCCATCCACATGGTAAACAATGGTACAGTCCAGGCTAAAAAGGAGTCAGGATTCCAACCACATGGCAAGCAATTGTAGAGTCCAGGCTAAAAACAAGTCAGGATTCCAGCATCTTGACAAACAATAGTACAGTCCAGGGAAAAAACAAGTCAGGATTCAAGCCTCATGACAAACAATGGTAGAGTCCAGGGTAAAAAATGAGACAGTATTCTAACCATCTATAGAGAGTACAGCCAAATGACAAACACACCTGAAGCTGTCTGTCAGGAAAGACAAATGTCTCAAATAATCATTATCTTGATTACCTTCCAAGCATATTCTGCTGAAATCAACAATCATCAAAACAAGTTGCAGTTGCAATGGGTGGGATTCGAACCCTGGTCCTCATGCATGGCAGGCGAGAGTTTTACCACTGTACCACAAATTATTTTGAAACTCAGGCAATCTCGTTGCCATCATCTTGCTCCTCTGAACTTTTTACACCAGGGAATTAAATCGCACATGGCAAACGAAGATCAAGAGACATGCTGAAGAGATAAAGATGCCAGTAAGAAAAACACTGATCACTAATGACAGACATACAACCTCATTGCAAAAAATGGTAGATTCCAGGCTAAAAAGGAGTCAGGATTCCAGCATCTTGACAAACAATAGTACAGTCCAGGGAAAAAACAAGTCAGGATTCCAGCCTCATGACAAACAATGGTACAGTCCAGGGTAAAACTAAGTCAGGATTCCAGCCTCATGGTAAACAATGGAAGAGTCCAGGGATAAAACAAGTCAGGATTCCAGCATCATGACAAACAATGGTACAGTCCAGGGTAAAAACAAGTCAGGATTCCAGCCTCATGACAAACAATGGTACAGTCCAGGGTAAAAAGGAGTCAGGATTTCAATTTAATGGTAAACAATGGTAGAGTCCAGGGTAAAAAAAAGGAGTCAGGATTCCAGCCCCATGACAAACAATGGTACAGTCCAGGCTAAAAAGGAGTCAGGATTCCAACCATCTATAGAGAGTACAGCCAAATGACAAACACACCTGAAGCTGTCTGTCAGGAAAGACAAATGTCTCAAATAATCATTGTCTTGATTACCTTCCAAGCATATTCTGCTGAAATCAACAATCATCAAAACAAGTTGAAGTTGCAGTGGGTGGGATTCGAACCCTGGTCCTCATGCATGGCAGGTGAGAGTTTTTCCACTGTACCACCAATTCTTTTGAAACTCAGGCAATCTCGTTGCCATCATCTTGCTCCTCTGAACTTTTTACACCAGGGAATTAAATATCACATGGCAAACGAAGATCAATAGACATGCTGAAGAGATAAAGATGTCAGTAAGAAAAACACTGATCACAAAAGACAGACATACAACCTCATTGCAAAAAATGGTAGATTCCAGGCTAAAAAGGAGTCAGGATTCCAGCATCTTGACAAACAATAGTACAGTCCAGGGATAAAACAAGTCAGGATTCCAGCCTCATGACAAACAATGGTACAGTCCAGGGTAAAACCAAGTCAGGATTCCAGCCCCATGACAAAAAATGGTAGAGTCCAGGCTAAAAAGGAGTCAGGATTCCAGCATCTTGACAAACAATAGTACAGTCTAGAGAAAAAACAAGTCAGGATTCCAACCACATGGCAAGCAATTGTAGAGTCCAGGCTAAAAACAAGTCAGGATTCCAGCATCATGACAAACAATGGTACAGTCCAGGGTAAAACCAAGTCAGGATTCCAGCCTCATGGTAAACAATGGAAGAGTACAGGGTAAAAAGAAGTCAGGATTTCAATTTAATGGTAAACAATGGTAGAGTCCAGGGTAAAAAAAGGAGTCAGGATTCCAGCCCCATGACAAACAATGGTACAGTCCAGGCTAAAAAGGAGTCAGGATTCCAACCACATGGTAAACAATGGTACAGTCCAGGCTAAAAAGGAGTCAGGATTCCAACCACATGGCAAGCAATTGTAGAGTCCACGCTAAAAACAAGTCAGGATTCCAGCATCATGACAAACAATGGTACAGTCCAGGGTAAAAACAAGTCAGGATTCCAGCCTCATGACAAACAATGGTACAGTCCAGGGTAAAACCAAGTCAGGATTCCAGCCTCATAGTAAACAATGGAAGAGTCCAGGGTAAAAAAGAAGTCAGGATTTCAATTTAATGGTAAACAATGGTAGAGTCCAGGGTAAAAAAGGTGTCAGGATTCCAGCCCCATGACAAACAATGGTACAGTCCAGGCTAAAAAGGAGTCAGGATTCCAACCATCTATAGAGAGTACAGTCAAATGACAAACACACCTGAAGCTGTCTGTCAGGAAAGACAAATGTCTCAAATAATCATTGTCTTGATTACCTTCCCAGCATATTCTGCTGAAATCAACAATCATCAAAACAAGTTGAAGTTGCAGTGGGTGGGATTCGAACCTGGTCCTCATGCATGGCAGGTGAGAGTTTTTCCACTGTACCACCAATTCTTTTGAAACTCAGGCAATCTCGTTGCCATCATCTTGCTCCTCTGAACTTTTTACACCAGGGAATTAAATATCACATGGCAAACGAAGATCAATAGACATGCTGAAGAGATAAAGATGTCAGTAAGAAAAACACTGATCACAAAAGACAGACATACAACCTCATTGCAAAAAATGGTAGATTCCAGGCTAAAAAGGAGTCAGGATTCCAGCATCTTGACAAACAATAGTACAGTCCAGGGATAAAACAAGTCAGGATTCCAGCCTCATGACAAACAATGGTACAGTCCAGGGTAAAACCAAGTCAGGATTCCAGCCCCATGACAAAAAATGGTAGAGTCCAGACTAAAAAGGAGTCAGGATTCCAGCATCTTGACAAACAATAGTACAGTCTAGAGAAAAAACAAGTCAGGATTCCAACCACATGGCAAACAATTGTACAGTCCAGGGTAAAACCAAGTCAGGATTCCAGCCTCATGGTAAACAATGGAAGAGTACAGGGTAAAAAGAAGTCAGGATTTCAATTTAATGGTAAACAATGGTAGAGTCCAGGGTAAAAAAAAGGAGTCAGGATTCCAGCCCCATGACAAACAATGGTACAGTCCAGGCTAAAAAGGAGTCAGGATTCCAACCACATGGTAAACAATGGTACAGTCCAGGCTAAAAAGGAGTCAGGATTCCAACCACATGGCAAGCAATTGTAGAGTCCAGGCTAAAAACAAGTCAGGATTCCAGCATCATGACAAACAATGGTACAGTCCAGGGTAAAAACAAGTCAGGATTCCAGCCTCATGACAAACAATGGTACAGTCCAGGGTAAAACCAAGTCAGGATTCCAGCCTCATAGTAAACAATGGAAGAGTCCAGGGTAAAAAGAAGTCAGGATTTCAATTTAATGGTAAACAATGGTAGAGTCCAGGGTAAAAAAAAAGGAGTCAGGATTCCAGCCCCATGACAAACAATGGTACAGTCCAGGCTAAAAAGGTGTCAGGATTCCAACCATCTATAGAGAGTACAGCCAAATGACAAACACACCTGAAGCTGTCTGTCAGGAAAGACAAATGCCTCAAATAATCATTATCTTGATTACCTTCCAAGCATATTCTGCTGAAATCAACAATCATAAAAAGAAGTTGCAGTTGCAGTGGGTGGGATTCGAACCCTGATCCTCATGCATGGCAGGCGAGAGTTTTACCACTGTACCACCAATTCGTTTGAAACGCAGGCAATCTCGTTGCCATCATCTTGCTCCTCTGAACTTTTTAAACCAGGGAATTAAATAGCACATGGCAAACGAAGATCAAGAGACATGCTGAAGAGATAAAGATGTCAGTAAGAAAAACACTGATCACAAAAGACAGACATACAACCTCATTGCAAAAATGGTAGATTCCAGGCTAAAAAGGAGTCAGGATTCCAGCATCTTGACAAACAATAGTACAGTCCAGGGAAAAAAACAAGTCAGGATTCCAGCCTCATGACAAACAATGGTACAGTCCAGGGTAAAACCAAGTCAGGATTCCAGCCTCATGGTAAACAATGGAAGAGTCCAGGGTAAAAAGAAGTCAGGATTTCAATTTAATGGTAAACAATGCTACAGTCCAGGGTAAAAACAAGTCAGGATTCCAGCCTCGTGACAAACAATGGTACAGTCCAGGCTAAAAAGGAGTCAGAATTCCAACCACATGGTAATCAATGGTACAGTCCAGGCTAAAAACAAGTCAGGATTCTAGCATCATGACAAACAATGGTACAGTCCAGGGTAAAAACAAGTCAGGATTCCAGCCTCATGACAAACAATGGTACAGTCCAGGGTAAAAAGGAGTCAGGATTCCAACCATCTACAGAGAGTTCAGCCAAATGAGAAAAACACCTAAGTCTGTCTATCAGCTTCAGTCAGTATTCCAACAACATGGTAAACAATGCTACAGTCCAAGGTAAAAACAAGTCAGGATTCCAGCCTCATGACAAACAGTGGTACAGTCCAGGGTAAAAAGGAGTCAGGATTCCAAAAGGAGTCAGGATTCCAGGATTCCATCTACAGAGAGTGCAGCCAAATGAGAAAAACACCTAAACCTGTCTATCAGCTTCAGTCAGGATTCCAACAACATGGTAAACAATGCTACAGTCCAGGGTAAAAACAAGTCAGGATTCCAGCATCTTGACAAACAATAGTACAGTCCAGGGAAAAAACAAGTCAGGATTCCAGCCTCATGACAAACAATGTAAGAGTCCAGGGTAAAAAAGAAGTCAGGATTTCAATTTAATGGTAAACAATGTTAGAGTCTAGGGTAAAAAAGGAGTCAGGATTCCAGCCTCATGACAAACAATGGTACAGTCCAGGCTAAATAGGAGTCAGGATTCCAACCATTTATAGAGAGTACAGCCAAATGACAAACACACCTGAAGCTGTCTGTCAGGAAAGACAAATGTCTCAAATAATCATTATCTTGATTACCTTCCAAGCATATTCTGCTGAAATCAACAAAAGAAGTTGCAGTGGGTGGGATTCGAACCCTAGTCCTCATGCATGGCAGGCGAGAGTTTTACCACTGTACCACCAATTCTTTTGAAACTCAGGCAATCTTGTTGCCATCATCTTGCTCCTCTGAACTTTTTACACCAGGGAAATAAATAGCACATGGCAAACGAAGATCAAGAGACATGCTGAAGAGATAAAGATGCCAGTAAGAAAAACACTGATCACAAAAGACAGACATACAACCTCATTGCAAAAAATGGTAGATTCCAGGCTAAAAAGGAGTCAGGATTCCAACCACATGGTAAACAATGGTACAGTCCAGGCTAAAAAGGAGTCAGGATTCCAACCACATGGCAAGCAATTGTAGAGTCCAGGCTAAAAACAAGTCAGGATTCCAGCATCTTGACAAACAATAGTACAGTCCAGGGATAAAACAAGTCAGGATTCCAGCCGCATGACAAACAATGGTACAGTCCAGGGTAAAACCAAGTCAGGATTCCAGCCTCATGGTAAACAATGGAAGAGTCCAGGGATAAAACAAGTCAGGATTCCAGCCTCATGACAAACAATGGTACAGTCCAGGGTAAAACCAAGTCAGGATTCCAGCCTCATGGTAAACAATGGAAGAGTCCAGGGTAAAAAGAAGTCAGGATTTCAATTTAATGGTAAACAATGGTAGAGTCCAGGGTAAAAAAAAGGAGTCAGGATTCCAGCCCCATGACAAAAAATGGTAGATTCCAGGCTAAAAAGGAGTCAGGATTCCAGCATCTTGACAAACAATAGTACAGTCCAGAGAAAAAACAAGTCAGGATTCCAACCACATGGCAAGCAATTGTAGAGTCCAGGCTAAAAACAAGTCAGGATTCCAGCATCATGACAAACAATGGTACAGTCCAGGGTAAAACCAAGTCAGGATTCCAGCCTCATGGTAAACAATGGAAGAGTCCAGGGTAAAAAGAAGTCAGGATTTCAATTTAATGGTAAACAATGGTAGAGTCCAGGGTAAAAAAATGGAGTCAGGATTCCAGCCCCATGACAAACAATGGTACAGTCCAGGCTAAAAAGGAGTCAGGATTCCAACCACATGGTAAACAATGGTACAGTCTAGGCTAAAAAGGAGTCAGGATTCCAACCACATGGCAAGCAATTGTAGAGTCCAGGCTAAAAACAAGTCAGGATTCCAGCATCATGACAAACAATGGTACAGTCCAGGGTAAAAACAAGTCAGGAATCCAGCCTCATGACAATCAATGGTACAGTCCAGGGTAAAAAGGAGTCAGGATTCCAGCCTCATGACAAACAATAGTACAGTCCAGGGATAAAACAAGTCAGGATTCCAGCCTCATGACAAACAATGGTACAGTCCAGGGTAAAAACAAGTCAGGATTCCAGCCTCATGACAAACAATGGTACAGTCCAGGGTAAAAAGGAGTCAGGATTTCAATTTAATGGTAAACAATGGTAGAGTCCAGGGTAAAAAAAAGGAGTCAGGATTCCAGCCCCATGACAAACAATGGTACAGTCCAGGCTAAAAAGGAGTCAGGATTCCAACCATCTATAGAGAGTACAGCCAAATGACAAACACACCTGAAGCTGTCTGTCAGGAAAGACAAATGTCTCAAATAATAATTATCTTGATTACCTTCCAAGCATATTCTGCTGAAATCAACAATCATCAAAACAAGTTGCAGTTGCAGTGGGTGGGATTCGAACCCTGGTCCTCATGCCATCATCTTGCTCCTCTGAACTTTTTACACCAGGGAATTAAATAGCACATGGCAAACGAAGATCAAGAGACATGCTGAAGAGATAAAGATGTCAGTAAGAAAAACACTGATCACAAAAGACAGACATACAACCTCATTGCAAAAAATGGTAGATTCCAGGCTAAAAAGGAGTCAGGATTCCAGCATCTTGACAAACAATAGTACAGTCCAGTGAACAAACAAGTCAGGATTCCAACCATCTACAGAGAGTTCAGCCAAATGAGAAAAACACCTAAGTCTGTCTATCAGCTTCAGTCAGGATTCCAACAACATGGTAAACAATGCTACAGTCCAAGGTAAAAACAAGTCAGGATTCCAGCCTCATGGTAAACAATGGTACAGTCCAGGGTAAAAAAGAAGTCAGGATTTCAATTTAATGGTAAACAATGGTAGAGTCCAGGGTAAAAAAAAGGAGTCAGGATTCCAGCCCCATGACAAACAATGGTACAGTCCAGGCTAAAAAGGAGTCAGGATTCCAAACACATGGTAAATAATGGTACAGTCCAGGCTAAAAAGGAGTCAGGATTCCAACCACATGGCAAGCAATTGTAGAGTCCAGGCTAAAAACAAGTCAGGATTCCAGCATCATGACAAACAATGGTACAGTCCAGGGTAAAAACAAGTCAGGATTCCAGCCTCATGACAAACAATGGTACAGTCCAGGGTAAAAAGGAGTCAGGATTTCAATTTAATGGTAAACAATGGTAGAGTCCAGGGTAAAAAAGAAGTCAGGATTTCAATTTAATGGTAAACAATGGTAGAGTCCAGGGTAAAAAAAAAGGAGTCATTTTTCCAGCCTCATGACAAACAATGGTACAGTCCAGGCTAAAAAGGAGTCAGGATTCCAACCATCTATAGAGAGTACAGTGAAATGACAAACACACCTGAAGCTGTCTGTCAGGAAAGACAAATGTCTCAAATAATCATTATCTTGATTACCTTCCAAGCATATTCTGCTGTAATCAACAATCATCAAAACAAGTTGCAGTTGCAGTGGGTGGGATTCGAACCCTGGTCCTCATGCATGGCAGGCGAGAGTTTAACCACTGTACCACCAATTCTTTTGAAACTCAGGCAATCTCGTTGCCATCATCTTGCTCCTCTGAACTTTTTACACCAGGGAATTAAATAGCACATGGCAAACGAAGATCAAGAGACTGACATCTTTATCTCTTCAGCATGTAAGAAAAACACTGATCACAAAAGACAGACATACAACCTCATTGCAAAAAATGGTAGATTCCAGGCTAAAAAGGAGTCAGGATTCCAGCATCTTGACAAACAATAGTACAGTCCAGGGAAAAAACAAGTCAGGATTCCAGCCTCATGACAAACAATGGTACAGTCCAGGGTAAACCAAGTCAGGATTCCAGCCTCATGGTAAACAATGGAAGAGTCCAGGGTAAAAAGAAGTCAGGATTTCAATTTAATGGTAAACAATGGTAGAGTCCAGGGTAAAGAAATGGAGTCAGGATTCCAGCCACATGACAAACAATGGTACAGTCCAGGCTATGAAGGAGTCAGGATTCCAACCACATGGTAAACAATGGTACAGTCCAGGCTAAAAAGGAGTCAGGATTCCAACCACATGGCAAGCGATTGTAGAGTCCAGGGTAAAAACAAGTCAGGATTCCAGCATCATGACAAACAATGGTACAGTCCAGGGTAAAAACAAGTCAGGATTCCAGCCTCATGACAAACAATGGTACAGTCCAGGGTAAAAAGGAGTCAGGATTCCAACCATCTACAGAGAGTTCAGCCAAATGAGAAAAACACCTAAGTCTGTCTATCAGCTTCAGTCAGGATTCCAACAACATGGTAAACAATGCTACAGTCCAAGGTAAAAACAAGTCAGGATTCCAGCCTCATGACAAACAGTGGTACAGTCCAGGGTAAAAAGGAGTCAGGATTCCAAAAGGAGTCAGGATTCCAGCCTCATGGTAAACAATGGTAGAGTCCAGGGTTAAAAACAAGTCAGGATTCCAGCATCATGACAAACAATGGTACAGTCCAGAATAAAAACAACTCAGGATTCCAGCCTCATGACAAACAATAGTACAGTCCAGGCTAAAAAGGAGACAGGATTCAAACAATCTACAGAGAGTACGGCCCAATGAGAAAAACACCTAAGCCTGTCTATCAGCATCAGTCAGGATTCCAACAACATGGTAAACAATGCTACAGTCCAGGGTAAAAACAAGTCAGGATTCCAGCCTCATGACAAACAGTGGTACAGTCCAGGGTAAAAAGGAGTCAGGATTCCAACTATCTACAGAGTGTTCAGCCAAATGAGAAAAACACCTAAAACTGTCTATCAGCTTCAGTCAGGATTCCAACAACATGGTAAACAATACTACAGTCCAGGGTAAAAACAAGTCAGGATGCCAGCCTCATGACAAACAGTGGTACAGTCCAGGGTAAAAAGGAGTCAGGATTCCAACCATCTACAGAGAGTGCAGCCAAATGAGAAAGACACCTAAGTCTGTCTATCAGCTTCAGTCAGGATTCCAGCTTCATGACAAACAGTGGTACAGTCCAGGGTAAAAAGGAGTCAGGATTCCAAAAGGAGTCCGGATTCCAGGATTCCATCTACAGAGAGTGCAGCCAAATGAGAAAAACACCTAAACCTATCTATCAGCTTCAGTCAGGATTCCAACAACATGGTAAACAATGCTACAGTCCAGGGTAAAACAAGTCAGGATTCCAGCCTCATGACAAACAGTGGTACAGTCCAGGGTAAAAGGAGTCAGGATTCCAACCATCTACAGAGAGTGCAGCCAAATGAGAAAGACACCTAAGTCTGTCTATCAGCTTCAGTCAGGATTCCAGCCTCATGACAAACAATGGTACAGTCCAGGGTAAAAATAAGTCAGGATTCCAGCCTCATAACAAACAATGGTATAGTCCAGGGAAAAAAGGAGTCAGGATTCCAACCATCTACAGAGAGATCAGCCAAATGAGAAAACACCTAAACCTGTCTATCAGCTTCAGTCAGGATTCCAACAACATGGTAAACAATGCTACAGTCCACGGTAAAAACAAGTCAGGATTCCAGCATCTTGACAAACAATAGTACAGTCCAGGGAAAAAAACAAGTCAGGATTCCAGCCTCATGACAAACAGTGGTACAGTCCAGGGTAAAAAGGAGTCAGGATTCCAAAAGGAGTCCGGATTCCAGGATTCCATCTACAGAGAGATCAGCCAAATGAGAAAAACACCTAAACCTGTCTATCAGCTTCAGTCAGGATTCCAGCCTCATGACAAACAATGGTACAGTCCAGGGTAAAAAGGAGTCAGGATTTCAGCCTCATGGTAAACAATGGTAGAGTCCAGGGTTAAAAACAAGTCAGGATTCCAGCATCATGACAAAAAATGGTACAGTCCAGGATAAAAACAACTCAGGATTCCAGCCTCATGACAAACAATGGTACAGTCCAGGCTAAAAAGGAGTCAGGATTCCAACCATCTACAGAGAGTGCAGCCAAATGAGAAAGACACCTAAGTCTGTCTATCAGCTTCAGTCAGGATTCCAGCCTCATGACAAACAATGGTACAGTCCAGGGTAAAAATAAGTCAGGATTCCAGCCTCATAACAAACAATAGTATAGTCCAGGGAAAAAAGGAGTCAGGATTCCAACCATCTACAGAGAGATCAGCCAAATGAGAAAACACCTAAACCTGTCTATCAGCTTCAGTCAGGATTCCAACAACATGGTAAACAATGCTACAGTCCACGGTAAAAACAAGTCAGGATTCCAGCATCTTGACAAACAATAGTACAGTCCAGGGAAAAAAACAAGTCAGGATTCCAGCCTTATGACAAACAGTGGTACAGTCCAGGGTAAAAAGGAGTCAGGATTCCAAAAGGAGTCCGGATTCCAGGATTCCATCTACAGAGAGATCAGCCAAATGAGAAAAACACCTAAACCTGTCTATCAGCTTCAGTCAGGATTCCAACAACATGGTAAACAATGCTACAGTCCAGGGTAAAAACAAATCAGGATTCCAGCCTCATGACAAACAATGGTACAGTCCAGGGTAAAAAGGAGTCAGGATTTCAGCCTCATGGTAAACAATGGTAGAGTCCAGGGTTAAAAACAAGTCAGGATTCCAGCATCATGACAAAAAATGGTACAGTCCAGGATAAAAACAACTCAGGATTCCAGCCTCATGACAAACAATGGTACAGTCCAGGCTAAAAAGGAGACAGGATTCAAACAATCTACAGAGAGTACGGCCAAATGAGAAAAACACCTAAGCCTGTCTATCAGCATCAGTCAGGATTCCAACAACATGGTAAATAATGCTACAGTCCAGGGTAAAAACAAGTCAGGATTCCAGCCTCATGACAAACAATGGTACAGTCCAGGGTAAAAAGGAGTCAGGATTCCAACCATCTACAGATTGTTCAGCCAAATGAGAAAAACACCTAAACCTGTCTATCAGCTTCAGTCAGGATTCCAGCAACATGGTAAACAATTCTACAGTCCAGGGTAAAAACAAGTCAGGATTCCAGCCTCATGACAAACAGTGGCACAGTCCAGGGTAAAAAGGAGTCAGGATTCCAAAAGGAGTCAGGATTCAAGGATTCCATCTACAGAGAGTGCAGCCAAATGAGAAAAACACCTAAACCTATCTATCAGCGTCAGTCAGGATTCCAGCCTCATGACAAACAATGGTACAGTCCAGGGTAAAAACAAGTCATTTTTCCAGCATCTTGACAAACAATAGTACAGTCCAGGGAAAAAACAAGTCAGGATTCCAGCCTCATGACAAACAACTGTACAGTCCAGGGTAAAACCAAGTCAGGATTCCAGCATCATGGTAAACAATGGTACAGTCCAGGCTAAAAAGGAGTCAGGATTCCAACCACATGGCAAGCAATTGTAGAGTCCAGGCTAAAAACAAGTCAGGATTCCAGCCTCATGACAAACAATGGTACAGTCCAGGGTAAAACCAAGTCAGGATTCCAGCATCATGGTAAACAATGGCACAGTCCAGGCTAAAAAGGAGTCAGGATTCCAACCACATGGCAAGCAATTGTAGAGTCCAGGGAAAAAAACAATTCAGGATTCCAGCCTCATGACAAACAATGGTATAGTCCAGGGAAAAAAGGAGTCAGGATTCCAACCATCTACAGAGAGATCAGCCAAATGAGAAAACACCTAAACCTGTCTATCAGCTTCAGTCAGGATTCCAGCCTCATGACAAACAATGGTACAGTCCAGGGTAAAAAGGAGTCAGGATTTCAGCCTCATGGTAAACAATGGTAGAGTCCAGGGTTAAAAACAAGTCAGGATTCCAGCATCATGACAAAAAATGGTACAGTCCAGGATAAAAACAACTCAGGATTCCAGCCTCATGACAAACAATGGTACAGTCCAGGCTAAAAAGGAGTCAGGATTCCAACCATCTACAGAGAGTGCAGCCAAATGAGAAAGACACCTAAGTCTGTCTATCAGCTTCAGTCAGGATTCCAGCCTCATGACAAACAATGGTACAGTCCAGGGTAAAAATAAGTCAGGATTCCAGCCTCATAACAAACAATAGTATAGTCCAGGGAAAAAAGGAGTCAGGATTCCAACCATCTACAGAGAGATCAGCCAAATGAGAAAACACCTAAACCTGTCTATCAGCTTCAGTCAGGATTCCAACAACATGGTAAACAATGCTACAGTCCACGGTAAAAACAAGTCAGGATTCCAGCATCTTGACAAACAATAGTACAGTCCAGGGAAAAAACAAGTCAGGATTCCAGCCTTATGACAAACAGTGGTACAGTCCAGGGTAAAAAGGAGTCAGGATTCCAAAAGGAGTCCGGATTCCAGGATTCCATCTACAGAGAGATCAGCCAAATGAGAAAAACACCTAAACCTGTCTATCAGCTTCAGTCAGGATTCCAACAACATGGTAAACAATGCTACAGTCCAGGGTAAAAACAAATCAGGATTCCAGCCTCATGACAAACAATGGTACAGTCCAGGGTAAAAAGGAGTCAGGATTTCAGCCTCATGGTAAACAATGGTAGAGTCCAGGGTTAAAAACAAGTCAGGATTCCAGCATCATGACAAAAAATGGTACAGTCCAGGATAAAAACAACTCAGGATTCCAGCCTCATGACAAACAATGGTACAGTCCAGGCTAAAAAGGAGACAGGATTCAAACAATCTACAGAGAGTACGGCCAAATGAGAAAAACACCTAAGCCTGTCTATCAGCATCAGTCAGGATTCCAACAACATGGTAAATAATGCTACAGTCCAGGGTAAAAACAAGTCAGGATTCCAGCCTCATGACAAACAATGGTACAGTCCAGGGTAAAAAGGAGTCAGGATTCCAACCATCTACAGATTGTTCAGCCAAATGAGAAAAACACCTAAACCTGTCTATCAGCTTCAGTCAGGATTCCAGCAACATGGTAAACAATTCTACAGTCCAGGGTAAAAACAAGTCAGGATTCCAGCCTCATGACAAACAGTGGCACAGTCCAGGGTAAAAGGAGTCAGGATTCCAAAAGGAGTCAGGATTCAAGGATTCCATCTACAGAGAGTGCAGCCAAATGAGAAAAACACCTAAACCTGTCTATCAGCGTCAGTCAGGATTCCAGCCTCATGACAAACAATGGTACAGTCCAGGGTAAAAGCAAGTCATTTTTCCAGCATCTTGACAAACAATAGTACAGTCCAGGGAAAAAACAAGTCAGGATTCCAGCCTCATGACAAACAATTGTACAGTCCAGGGTAAAACCAAGTCAGGATTCCAGCATCATGGTAAACAATGGTACAGTCCAGGCTAAAAAGGAGTCAGGATTCCAACCACATGGCAAGCAATTGTAGAGTCCAGGCTAAAAACAAGTCAGGATTCCAGCCTCATGACAAACAATGGTACAGTCCAGGGTAAAACCAAGTCAGGATTCCAGCATCATGGTAAACAATGGCACAGTCCAGGCTAAAAAGGAGTCAGGATTCCAACCACATGGCAAGCAATTGTAGAGTCCAGGGAAAAAACAATTCAGGATTCCAGCCTCATGACAAACAATGGTATAGTCCAGGGAAAAAAGGAGTCAGGATTCCAACCATCTACAGAGAGATCAGCCAAATGAGAAAACACCTAAACCTGTCTATCAGCTTCAGTCAGGATTCCAACAACATGGTAAACAATGCTACAGTCCACGGTAAAAACAAGTCAGGATTCCAGCATCTTGACAAACAATAGTACAGTCCAGGGAAAAAACAAGTCAGGATTCCAGCCTCATGACAAACAGTGGTACAGTCCAGGGTAAAAAGGAGTCAGGATTCCAAAAGGAGTCCGGATTCCAGGATTCCATCTACAGAGAGATCAGCCAAATGAGAAAAACACCTAAACCTGTCTATCAGCTTCAGTCAGGATTCCAACAACATGGTAAACAATGCTACAGTCCAGGGTAAAAACAAATCAGGATTCCAGCCTCATGACAAACAATGGTACAGTCCAGGGTAAAAAGGAGTCAGGATTTCAGCTTCATGGTAAACAATGGTAGAGTCCAGGGTTAAAAACAAGTCAGGATTCCAGCATCATGACAAACAATGGTACAGTCCAGGCTAAAAAGGAGACAGGATTCAAACAATCTACAGAGAGTACGGCCAAATGAGAAAAAAACCTAAGCCTGTCTATCAGCATCAGTCAGGATTCCAACAACATGGTAAATAATGCTACAGTCCAGGGTAAAAACAAGTCAGGATTCCAGCCTCATGACAAACAATGGTACAGTCCAGGGTAAAAAAGGAGTCAGGATTCCAACCATCTACAGAGTGTTCAGCCAAATGAGAAAAACACCTAAACCTGTCTATCAGCTTCAGTCAGGATTCCAGCAACATGGTAAACAATTCTACAGTCCAGGGTAAAAACAAGTCAGGATTCCAGCCTCATGACAAACAGTGGCACAGTCCAGGGTAAAAAGGAGTCAGGATTCCAAAAGGAGTCAGGATTCCAGGATTCCATCTACAGAGAGTGCAGCCAAATGAGAAAAACACCTAAACCTGTCTATCAGCGTCAGTCAGGATTCCAGCCTCATGACAAACAATGGTACAGTCCAGGGTAAAAACAAGTCAGGATTCCAGCATCATGACAAACAATTGTACAGTCCAGGGTAAAACCAAGTCAGGATTCCAGCATCATGGTAAACAATGGTACAGTCCAGGCTAAAAAGGAGTCAGGATTCCAACCACATGGCAAGCAATTGTAGAGTCCAGGCTAAAAACAAGTCAGGATTCCAGCCTCATGACAAACAATGGTACAGTCCAGGGTAAAACCAAGTCAGGATTCCAGCATCATGGTAAACAATGGCACAGTCCAGGCTAAAAAGGAGTCAGGATTCCAACCACATGGCAAGCAATTGTAGAGTCCAGGGAAAAAACAATTCAGGATTCCAGCCTCATGACAAACAATGGTATAGTCCAGGGAAAAAAGGAGTCAGGATTCCAACCATCTACAGAGAGATCAGCCAAATGAGAAAACACCTAAACCTGTCTATCAGCTTCAGTCAGGATTCCAACAACATGGTAAACAATGCTACAGTCCACGGTAAAAACAAGTCAGGATTCCAGCATCTTGACAAACAATAGTACAGTCCAGGGAAAAAAACAAGTCAGGATTCCAGCCTCATGACAAACAGTGGTACAGTCCAGGGTAAAAAGGAGTCAGGATTCCAAAAGGAGTCCGGATTCCAGGATTCCATCTACAGAGAGATCAGCCAAATGAGAAAAACACCTAAACCTGTCTATCAGCTTCAGTCAGGATTCCAACAACATGGTAAACAATGCTACAGTCCAGGGTAAAAACAAATCAGGATTCCAGCCTCATGACAAACAATGGTACAGTCCAGGGTAAAAAAGGAGTCAGGATTTCAGCTTCATGGTAAACAATGGTAGAGTCCAGGGTTAAAAACAAGTCAGGATTCCAGCATCATGACAAACAATGGTACAGTCCAGGCTAAAAAGGAGACAGGATTCAAACAATCTACAGAGAGTACGGCCAAATGAGAAAAACACCTAAGCCTGTCTATCAGCATCAGTCAGGATTCCAACAACATGGTAAATAATGCTACAGTCCAGGGTAAAAACAAGTCAGGATTCCAGCCTCATGACAAACAATGGTACAGTCCAGGGTAAAAAGGAGTCAGGATTCCAACCATCTACAGAGTGTTCAGCCAAATGAGAAAAACACCTAAACCTGTCTATCAGCTTCAGTCAGGATTCCAGCAACATGGTAAACAATTCTACAGTCCAGGGTAAAAACAAGTCAGGATTCCAGCCTCATGACAAACAGTGGCACAGTCCAGGGTAAAAAGGAGTCAGGATTCCAAAAGGAGTCAGGATTCCAGGATTCCATCTACAGAGAGTGCAGCCAAATGAGAAAAACACCTAAACCTGTCTATCAGCGTCAGTCAGGATTCCAGCCTCATGACAAACAATGGTACAGTCCAGGGTAAAAACAAGTCAGGATTCCAGCATCTTGACAAACAATAGTACAGTCCAGGGAAAAAACAAGTCAGGATTCCAGCCTCATGACAAACAATGGTACAGTCCAGGGTAAAACCAAGTCAGGATTCCAGCATCATGGTAAACAATGGTACAGTCCAGGCTAAAAAGGAGTCAGGATTCCAACCACATGGCAAGCAATTGTAGAGTCCAGGCTAAAAAAAAGGAGTCAGGATTCCAGCCTCATGAAAAACAATGGTACAGTCCAGGGTAAAACCAAGTCAGGATTCCAGCATCATGGTAAACAATGGTACAGTCCAGGCTAAAAAGGAGTCAGGATTCCAACCACATGGCAAGCAATTGTAGAGTCCAGGCTAAAAACAAGTCAGGATTCCAGCCTCATGACAATCAGTGGCACAGTCCAGGGTAAAAAGGAGTCAGGATTCCAAAAGGAGTCAGGATTCCAGGATTCCATCTACAGAGAGTGCAGCCAAATAAGAAAAACACCTAAACCTGTCTATCAGCTTCAGTCAGGATTCCAACCACATGGCAAGCAATTGTAGAGTCCAGGCTAAAAACAAGTCAGGATTCCAGCCTCATGACAAACAGTGGCACAGTCCAGGGTAAAAAGGAGTCAGGATTCCAAAAGGAGTCAGGATTCCAGGATTCCATCTACAGAGAGTGCAGCCAAATGAGAAAAACACCTAAACCTGTCTATCAGCTTCAGTCAGGATTCCAGCCTCATGACAAACAATGGTACAGTCCAGGGTAAAAACAAGTCAGGATTCCAGCATCTTGACAAACAACAGTACAGTCCAGGCTAAAAAGGAGTCAGGATTCCAACCACATGGCAAAGCAATTGTAGAGTCCAGGCTAAAAACAAGTCAGGAGTCCAGCCTCATGACAAACAGTGGCACAGTCCAGGGTAAAAAGGAGTCAGGATTCCAAAAGGAGTCAGGATTCCAGGATTCCATCTACAGAGAGTGCAGCCAAATGAGAAAAAACACCTAAACCTGTCTATCAGCTTCAGTCAGGATTCCAGCCTCATGACAAACAATGGTACAGTCCAGGGTAAAAATAAGTCAGGATTACAGCCTCATGACAAACAATGGTATAGTCCAGGGTAAAAAGGAGTCAGGATTCCAACCATCTACAGAGAGATCAGCCAAATGAGAAAAAACACCTAAACCTGTCTATCAGCTTCAGTCAGTATTCCAACAACATGGTAAACAATGCTACAGTCCAGGGTAAAAACAAGTCAGGATTCCAGCCTCATGACAAACAGTGTTACAGTCCAGGGTAAAAAGGAGTCAGGATTCCAAAAGGAGTCAGGATTCCAGGATTCCATCTACAGAGAGTGCAGCCAAATGAGAAAAACACCTAAACCTGTCTATCAGCTTCAGTCAGGATTCCAAAAACATGGTAAACAATGCTACAGTCCAGGGTAAAAACAAGTCAGGATTCCAGCATCTTGAGAAACAATAGTACAGTCCAGGGAAAAAAACAAGTCAGGATTCCAGCCTCATGACAATTAGTGGTACAGTCCAGGGAAAAAAGGAGTCAGGATTCCAAAAGGAGTCAGGATTCCAGGATTCCATCTACAGAGAGTGCAGCCAAATGAGAAAAACACCTAAACCTGTCTATCAGCTTCAGTCAGGATTCCAGCAACATGGTAAACAATGCTACAGTCCAGGGTAAAAACAAGTCAGGATTCCAGCCTCATGACAAACAGTGGCACAATCTAGGGTAAAAAGGAGTCAGGATTCCAAAAGGAGTCAGGATTCCAGGATTCCATCTACAGAGAGTGCAGACAAATGAGAAAAACACCTAAACCTGTCTATGAGCTTCAGTCAGGATTCCAACAACATGGTAAACAATACTACAGTCCAGGGTAAAAACAAGTCAGGATTCCAGCCTCATGACAAACAGTGGTACAGTCCAGGGTAAAAAGGAGTCAGGATTCCAGGATTCCATCTACAGAGAGTGCAGCCAAATGAGAAAAACACCTAAGTCTGTCTATCAGCTTCAGTCAGGATTCCAGCCTCATGACAAACAATGGTACAGTCCAGGGTAAAAATAAGTCAGGATTCCAGCCTCATGACAAACAATGGTATAGTCCAGGGAAAAAGGAGTCAGGATTCCAACCATATACAGAGAAATCAGCCAAATGAGAAAAACACCTAAACCTGTCTATCAGCTTCAGTCAGGATTCCAGCAACATGGTAAACAATGCTACAGTCCAGGGTAAAAACAAGTCAGGATTCCAGCCTCATGACAAACAGTGGCACAGTCCAGGGTAAAAAGGAGTCAGGATTCCAAAAGGAGTCAGGATTCCAGGATTCCATCTACAGAGAGTGCAGCCAAATGAGAAAAACACCTAAACCTGTCTATCAGCTTCAGTCAGGATTCCAGCCTCATGACAAACAATGGTACAGTCCAGGGTAAAAACAAGTCAGGATTCCAGCATCTTGACAAACAATAGTACAGTCCAGGGAAAAAACAAGTCAGGATTCCAGCCTCATGACAAACAATGGTACAGTCCAGGATAAAAACAAGTCAGGATTCCAGCATCTTGACAAACAATAGTACAGTCCAGGAAAAAAAAAAGTCAGGATTCCAGCATCATGACAAACAATGCTACAGTCCAGGGTAAAAACAAGTCAGGATTCCAGCATCTTGACAAACAATAGTACAGTCCAGGGAAAAGAACATGTCAGGATTCCAGCCTCATGACAAACAGTGGTACAGTCCAGGGTAAAAAGGAGTCAGGATTCCAAAAGGAGTCCGGATTCCAGGATTCCATCTACAGAGAGATCAGCCAAATGAGAAAAACACCTAAACCTGTCTATCAGCTTCAGTCAGGATTCCAACCACATGGCAAGCAATTGTAGAGTCCAGGCTAAAAACAAGTCAGGATTCCAGCCTCATGACAAACAGTGGCACAGTCCAGGGTAAAAAGGAGTCAGGATTCCAAAAGGAGTCAGGATTCCAGGATTCCATCTACAGAGAGTGCAGCCAAATGAGAAAAACACCTAAACCTGTCTATCAGCTTCAGTCAGGATTCCAGCCTCATGACAAACAATGGTACAGTCCAGGGTAAAAACAAGTCAGGATTCCAGCATCTTGACAAACAACAGTACAGTCCAGGCTAAAAAGGAGTCAGGATTCCAACCACATGGCAAAGCAATTGTAGAGTCCAGGCTAAAAACAAGTCAGGAGTCCAGCCTCATGACAAACAGTGGCACAGTCCAGGGTAAAAAGGAGTCAGGATTCCAAAAGGAGTCAGGATTCCAGGATTCCATCTACAGAGAGTGCAGCCAAATGAGAAAAACACCTAAACCTGTCTATCAGCTTCAGTCAGGATTCCAGCCTCATGACAAACAATGGTACAGTCCAGGGTAAAAATAAGTCAGGATTACAGCCTCATGACAAACAATGGTATAGTCCAGGGTAAAAAGGAGTCAGGATTCCAACCATCTACAGAGAGATCAGCCAAATGAGAAAAACACCTAAACCTGTCTATCAGCTTCAGTCAGTATTCCAACAACATGGTAAACAATGCTACAGTCCAGGGTAAAAACAAGTCAGGATTCCAGCCTCATGACAAACAGTGTTACAGTCCAGGGTAAAAAGGAGTCAGGATTCCAAAAGGAGTCAGGATTCCAGGATTCCATCTACAGAGAGTGCAGCCAAATTAGAAAAACACCTAAACCTGTCTATCAGCTTCAGTCAGGATTCCAAAAACATGGTAAACAATGCTACAGTCCAGGGTAAAAACAAGTCAGGATTCCAGCATCTTGAGAAACAATAGTACAGTCCAGGGAAAAAACAAGTCAGGATTCCAGCCTCATGACAATTAGTGGTACAGTCCAGGGAAAAAAGGAGTCAGGATTCCAAAAGGAGTCAGGATTCCAGGATTCCATCTACAGAGAGTGCAGCCAAATGAGAAAAACACCTAAACCTGTCTATCAGCTTCAGTCAGGATTCCAGCAACATGGTAAACAATGCTACAGTCCAGGGTAAAAACAAGTCAGGATTCCAGCCTCATGACAAACAGTGGCACAATCTAGGGTAAAAAGGAGTCAGGATTCCAAAAGGAGTCAGGATTCCAGGATTCCATCTACAGAGAGTGCAGACAAATGAGAAAAACACCTAAACCTGTCTATGAGCTTCAGTCAGGATTCCAACAACATGGTAAACAATACTACAGTCCAGGGTAAAAACAAGTCAGGATTCCAGCCTCATGACAAACAGTGGTACAGTCCAGGGTAAAAAGGAGTCAGGATTCCAGGATTCCATCTACAGAGAGTGCAGCCAAATGAGAAAAACACCTAAGTCTGTCTATCAGCTTCAGTCAGGATTCCAGCCTCATGACAAACAATGGTACAGTCCAGGGTAAAAATAAGTCAGGATTCCAGCCTCATGACAAACAATGGTATAGTCCAGGGAAAAAAGGAGTCAGGATTCCAACCATATACAGAGAAATCAGCCAAATGAGAAAAACACCTAAACCTGTCTATCAGCTTCAGTCAGGATTCCAGCAACATGGTAAACAATGCTACAGTCCAGGGTAAAAACAAGTCAGGATTCCAGCCTCATGACAAACAGTGGCACAGTCCAGGATAAAAAGGAGTCAGGATTCCAAAAGGAGTCAGGATTCCAGGATTCCATCTACAGAGAGTGCAGCCAAATGAGAAAAACACCTAAACCTGTCTATCAGCTTCAGTCAGGATTCCAGCCTCATGACAAACAATGGTACAGTCCAGGGTAAAAACAAGTCAGGATTCCAGCATCTTGACAAACAATAGTACAGTCCAGGGAAAAAAACAAGTCAGGATTCCAGCCTCATGACAAACAATGGTACAGTCCAGGATAAAAACAAGTCAGGATTCCAGCATCTTGACAAACAATAGTACAGTCCAGGAAAAAAAAAAGTCAGGATTCCAGCATCATGACAAACAATGCTACAGTCCAGGGTAAAAACAAGTCAGGATTCCAGCATCTTGACAAACAATAGTACAGTCCAGGGAAAAGAACATGTCAGGATTCCAGCCTCATGACAAACAGTGGTACAGTCCAGGGTAAAAAGGAGTCAGGATTCCAAAAGGAGTCCGGATTCCAGGATTCCATCTACAGAGAGATCAACCAAATGAGAAAAACACCTAAACCTGTCTATCAGCTTCAGTCAGGATTCCAACAACATGGTAAACAATGCTACAGTCCAGGTTAAAAACAAGTCAGGATTCCAGCCTCATGACAAACAATGGTACAGTCCAGGGTAAAAAGGAGTCAGGATTTCAGCCTCATGGTAAACAATGGTAGAGTCCAGGGTTAAAAACAAGTCAGGATTCCAGCATCATGACAAACAATTGTACAGTCCAGGATAAAAACAACTCAGGATTCCAGCCTCATGACAAACAATGGTACAGTCCAGGCTAAAAAGGAGACAGGATTCAAACAATCTACAGAGAGTACGGCCAAATGAGAAAAACACCTAAGCCTGTCTATCAGCATCAGTCAGGATTCCAACAACATGGTAAATAATGCTACAGTCCAGGGTAAAAACAAGTCAGGATTCCAGCCTCATGACAAACAATGGTACAGTCCAGGGTAAAAGGAGTCAGGATTCCAACCATCTACAGAGTGTTCAGCCAAATGAGAAAAACACCTAAACCTGTCTATCAGCTTCAGTCAGGATTCCAGCAACATGGTAAACAATTCTACAGTCCAGGGTAAAAACAAGTCAGGATTCCAGCCTCATGACAAACAGTGGCACAGTCCAGAGTAAAAAGGAGTCAGGATTCCAAAAGGAGTCAGGATTCCAGGATTCCATCTACACTCTCTGTAGATGGAATGCAGCCAAATGAGAAAAACACCTAAACCTGTCTATCAGCGTCAGTCAGGATTCCAGCCTCATAACAAACAATGGTACAGTCCAGGGTAAAAAGGAGTCAGGATTCCAACCATCTACAGAGTGTTCAGCCAAATGAGAAAAACACCTAAACCTGTCTATCAGCTTCAGTCAGGATTCCAGCCTCATGACAAACAATGGTACAGTCCAGGGTAAAAACAAGTCAGGATTCCAGCCTCATGACAAACAATGGTATAGTCCAGGGTAAAAAGGAGTCAGGATTCCAACCATCTACAGAGTGTTCAGCCAAATGAGAAAAACACCTAAACCTGTCTATCAGCTTCAGTCAGGATTCCAGCAACATGGTAAACAATGCTACAGTCCAGGGTAAAAACAAGTCAGGATTCCAGCCTCATGACAAACAGTGGCACAGTCCAGGGTAAAAATAAGTCAGGATTCCAGCCTCATGACAAACAATGGTATAGTCCAGGGAAAAAAGGAGTCAGGATTCCAGGATTCCATCTACAGAGAGTGCAGCCAAATGAGAAAAAACACCTAAACCTGTCTATCAGCGTCAGTCAGGATTCCAGCCTCATGACAAACAATGGTACAGTCCAGGGTAAAAACAAGTCAGGATTCCAGCATCTTGACAAACAATAGTACAGTCCAGGGAAAAAACAAGTCAGGATTCCAGCCTCATGACAAACAATGGTACAGTCGAGGGTAAAACCAAGTCAGGATTCCAGCATCATGGTAAACAATGGTACAGTCCAGGCTAAAAAGGAGTCAGGATTCCAACCACATGGCAAGCAATTGTAGAGTCCAGGCTAAAAACAAGTCAGGATTCCAGCCTCATGACAAACAATGGTACAGTCCAGGGTAAAACCAAGTCAGGATTCCAGCATCATGGTAAACAATGGTACAGTCCAGGCTAAAAAGGAGTCAGGATTCCAACCACATGGCAAGCAATTGTAGAGTCCAGGCTAAAAACAAGTCAGGATTCCAGCCTCATGACAATCAGTGGCACAGTCCAGAGTAAAAAGGAGTCAGGATTCCAAAAGGAGTCAGGATTCCAGGATTCCATCTACAGAGAGTGCAGCCAAATGAGAAAAACACCTAAGCCTGTCTATCAGCTTCAGTCAGGATTCCAGCCTCATGACAAACAATGGTACAGTCCAGGGTAAAAATAAGTCAGGATTCCAGCCTCATGACAAACAATGGTATAGTCCAGGGTAAAAAGGAGTCAGGATTCCAACCATCTACAGAGTGTTCAGCCAAATGAGAAAAAACACCTAAACCTGTCTATCAGCTTCAGTCAGGATTCCAGCAACATGGTAAACAATGCTACAGTCCAGGGTAAAAACAAGTCAGGATTCCAGCCTCATGACAAACAGTGGCACAGTCCAGGGTAAAAAGGAGTCAGGATTCCAAAAGGAGTCAGGATTCCAGGATTCCATCTACAGAGAGTGCAGCCAAATGAGAAAAACACCTAAACCTGTCTATCAGCTTCAGTCAGGATTCCAGCCTCATGACAAACAATGGTACAGTCCAGGCTAAAAGGAGTCAGGATTCCATCCACATGGCAAGCAATTGTAGAGTCCAGGCTAAAAACAAGTCAGGATTCCAGCCTCATGAAAAACAATGGTACAGTCCAGGGTAAAACCAAGTCAGGATTCCAGCATCATGGTAAACAATGGTACAGTACAGGCTAAAAAGGAGTCAGGATTCCAACCACATGGCAAGCAATTGTAGAGTCCAGGCTAAAAACAAGTCAGGAGTCCAGCCTCATGACAAACAGTGGCACAGTCCAGGGTAAAAGGAGTCAGGATTCCAAAAGGAGTCAGGATTCCAGGATTCCATCTACAGAGAGTGCAGCCAAATGAGAAAAACACCTAAACCTGTCTATCAGCTTCAGTCAGGATTCCAGCCTAATGACAAACAATGGTACAGTCCAGGGTAAAAATAAGTCAGGATTCCAGCCTCATGACAAACAATGGTATAGTCCAGGGTAAAAAGGAGTCAGGATTCCAACCATCTACAGAGAGATCAGCCAAATGAGAAAAACACCTAAACCTGTCTATCAGCTTCAGTCAGGATTCCAACAACATGGTAAACAATGCTACAGTCCAGGGTAAAAACAAGTCAGGATTCCAGCCTCATGACAAACAGTGGCACAGTCCAGGGTAAAAAGGAGTCAGGATTCCAAAAGGAGTCAGGATTCCAGGATTCCATCTACAGAGAGTGCAGCCAAATGAGAAAAACACCTAAACCTGTCTATCAGCTTCAGTCAGGATTCCAACAACATGGTAAACAATGCTACAGTCCAGGGTAAAAACAAGTCAGGATTCCAGCCTCATGACAAACAATGATACAGTCCAGGGTAAAAAGGAGTCAGGATTCCAACCATCTACAGAGAGATCAGCCAAATGAGAAAAACACCTAAACCTGTCTATCAGCTTCAGTCAGGATTACAACAACATGGTAAACAATGCTACAGTCCAGGGTAAAAACAAGTCTGGATTCCAGACTCATGACAAACAGTGGTACAGTCCAGGGGAAAAAGGAGTCAGGATTTCAGCCTCATGGTAAACAATGGTAGAGTCCAGGGTTAAAAACAAGTCAGGATTCCAGCATCATGACAAACAATGCTACAGTCCAGGGTAAAAACAAGTCAGGATTCCAGCATCTTGACAAACAATAGTACAGTCCAGGGAAAAGAACATGTCAGGATTCCAGCCTCATGACAAACAGTGGTACAGTCCAGGGTAAAAAGGAGTCAGGATTCCAAAAGGAGTCCGGATTCCAGGATTCCATCTACAGAGAGATCAGCCAAATGAGAAAAACACCTAAACCTGTCTATCAGCTTCAGTCAGGATTCCAACAACATGGTAAACAATGCTACAGTCCAGGCTAAAAAGGAGTCAGGATTCCAACCACATGGCAAGCAATTGTAGAGTCCAGGTTAAAAACAAGTCAGGATTCCATCATCATGACAAACAATGGTACAGTCCAGGGTAAAAAGGAGTCAGGATTCCAACCATCTACAGAGAGTGCAGCCAAATGAGAAAGACACCTAAGTCTATCTATCAGCTTCAGTCAGGATTCCAGCCTCATGACAAACAATAGTACAGTCCAGGATAAAAACAAGTCAGGATTCCAGCCTCATGACAAACAATGGTACTGTCCAGGGTAAAAAGGAGTCAGGATTCCAAATCATCTACAGAGTGTTAGCCAAATGAGAAAAACACCTAAACCTGTCTATCAGCTTCAGTCAGGATTCCAACAACATGGTTAACAATGCTACAGTCCAGGATAAAAACAAGTCAGGATTCCAGCCTCATGACAAACAATGGTACAGTCCAGGGTAAAAAGGAGTCAGGATTTCAGCCTCATGGTAAACAATGGTAGAGTCCAGGGTTAAAAACAAGTCAGGATTCCAGCATCATGACAAACAATGGTACAGTCCAGAATAAAAACAACTCAGGATTCCAGCCTCATGACAAACAATGGTACAGTCCAGGCTAAAAAGGAGACAGGATTCAAACAATCTACAGAGAGTACGGCCCAATGAGAAAAACACCTAAGCCTGTCTATCAGCATCAGTCAGGATTCCAACAACATGGTAAACAATGCTACAGTCCAGGGTAAAAACAAGTCAGGATTCCAGCCTCATGACAAACAGTGGTACAGTCCAGGGTAAAAAGGAGTCAGGATTCCAACCATCTACAGAGAGTGCAGCCAAATGAGAAAGACACCTAAGTCTGTCTATCAGCTTCAGTCAGGATTCCAGCCTCATGACAAACAATGGTACAGTCCAGGGTAAAAATAAGTCAGGATTCCAGCCTCATGACAAACAATGGTACTGTCCAGGGTAAAAAGGAGTCAGGATTCCAAATCATCTACAGAGTGTTCAGCCAAATGAGAAAAACACCTAAACCTGTCTATCAGCTTCAGTCAGGATTCCAACAACATGGTAAACAATGCTACAGTCCAGGATAAAAACAAATCAGGATTCCAGCCTCATGACAAACAATGGTACAGTCCAGGGTAAAAAGGAGTCAGGATTTCAGCCTCATGGTAAACAATAGTACAGTCCAGGGTTAAAAACAAGTCAGGATTCCAGCATCATGACAAACAATGGTACAGTCCAGAATAAAAACAACTCAGGATTCCAGCCTCATGACAAACAATGGTACAGTCCAGGCTAAAAAGGAGACAGGATTCAAACAATCTACAGAGAGTACGGCCCAATGAGAAAAACACCTAAGCCTGTCTATCAGCATCAGTCAGGATTCCAACAACATGGTAAACAATGCTACAGTCCAGGGTAAAAACAAGTCAGGATTCCAGCCTCATGACAAACAGTGGTACAGTCCAGGGTAAAAAGGAGTCAGGATTCCAACTATCTACAGAGTGTTCAGCCAAATGAGAAAAACACCTAAACCTGTCTATCAGCTTCAGTCAGGATTCCAACAACATGGTAAACAATACTACAGTCCAGGGTAAAAACAAGTCAGGATTCCAGCCTCATGACAAACAGTGGTACAGTCCAGGGTAAAAAGGAGTCAGGATTCCAAAAGGAGTCCGGATTCCAGGATTCCATCTACAGAGAGATCAGCCAAATGAGAAAAACACCTAAACCTGTCTATCAGCTTCAGTCAGGATTCCAACAACATGGTAAACAATGCTACAGTCCAGGTTAAAAACAAGTCAGGATTCCAGCCTCATGACAAACAATGGTACAGTCCAGGGTAAAAAGGAGTCAGGATTTCAGCCTCATGGTAAACAATGGTAGAGTCCAGGGTTAAAAACAAGTCAGGATTCCAGCATCATGACAAACAATTGTACAGTCCAGGATAAAAACAACTCAGGATTCCAGCCTCATGACAAACACTGGTACAGTCCAGGCTAAAAAGGAGACTGGATTCAAACAATCTACAGAGAGTACGGCCAAATGAGAAAAACACCTAAGCCTGTCTATCAGCATCAGTCAGGATTCCAACAACATGGTAAATAATGCTACAGTCCAGGGTAAAAACAAGTCAGGATTCCAGCCTCATGACAAACAATGGTACAGTCCAGGGTAAAAAGGAGTCAGGATTCCAACCATCTACAGAGTGTTCAGCCAAATGAGAAAAACACCTAAACCTGTCTATCAGCTTCAGTCAGGATTCCAGCAACATGGTAAACAATTCTACAGTCCAGGGTAAAAACAAGTCAGGATTCCAGCCTCATGACAAACAGTGGCACAGTCCAGAGTAAAAAGGAGTCAGGATTCCAAAAGGAGTCAGGATTCCAGAATTCCATCTACACTCTCTGTAGATGGAATGCAGCCAAATGAGAAAAACACCTAAACCTGTCTATCAGCGTCAGTCAGGATTCCAGCCTCATAACAAACAATGGTACAGTCCAGGGTAAAAAGGAGTCAGGATTCCAACCATCTACAGAGTGTTCAGCCAAATGAGAAAAACACCTAAACCTGTCTATCAGCTTCAGTCAGGATTCCAGCCTCATGACAAACAATGGTACAGTCCAGGGTAAAAACAAGTCAGGATTCCAGCCTCATGACAAACAATGGTATAGTCCAGGGTAAAAAGGAGTCAGGATTCCAACCATCTACAGAGTGTTCAGCCAAATGAGAAAAACACCTAAACCTGTCTATCAGCTTCAGTCAGGATTCCAGCAACATGGTAAACAATGCCACAGTCCAGGGTAAAAACAAGTCAGGATTCCAGCCTCATGACAAACAGTGGCACAGTCCAGGGTAAAAATAAGTCAGGATTCCAGCCTCATGACAAACAATGGTATAGTCCAGGGAAAAAAGGAGTCAGGATTCCAGGATTCCATCTACAGAGAGTGCAGCCAAATGAGAAAAACACCTAAACCTGTCTATCAGCGTCAGTCAGGATTCCAGCCTCATGACAAACAATGGTACAGTCCAGGGTAAAAACAAGTCAGGATTCCAGCATCTTGACAAACAATAGTACAGTCCAGGGAAAAAACAAGTCAGGATTCCAGCCTCATGACAAACAATGGTACAGTCGAGGGTAAAACCAAGTCAGGATTCCAGCATCATGGTAAACAATGGTACAGTCCAGGCTAAAAAGGAGTCAGGATTCCAACCACATGGCAAGCAATTGTAGAGTCCAGGCTAAAAACAAGTCAGGATTCCAGCCTCATGACAAACAATGGTACAGTCCAGGGTAAAACCAAGTCAGGATTCCAGCATCATGGTAAACAATGGTACAGTCCAGGCTAAAAAGGAGTCAGGATTCCAACCACATGGCAAGCAATTGTAGAGTCCAGGCTAAAAACAAGTCAGGATTCCAGCCTCATGACAAACAATGGTACAGTCCAGGGTAAAACCAAGTCAGGATTCCAGCATCATGGTAAACAATGGTACAGTCCAGGCTAAAAAGGAGTCAGGATTCCAACCACATGGCAAGCAATTGTAGAGTCCAGGCTAAAAACAAGTCAGGATTCCAGCCTCATGACAAACAGTGGCACAGTCCAGGGTAAAAATAAGTCAGGATTCCAGCCTCATGACAAACAATGGTATAGTCCAGGGAAAAAAGGAGTCAGGATTCCAGGATTCCATCTACAGAGAGTGCAGCCAAATGAGAAAAACACCTAAACCTGTCTATCAGCGTCAGTCAGGATTCCAGCCTCATGACAAACAATGGTACAGTCCAGGGTAAAAACAAGTCAGGATTCCAGCATCTTGACAAACAATAGTACAGTCCAGGGAAAAAACAAGTCAGGATTCCAGCCTCATGACAAACAATGGTACAGTCGAGGGTAAAAACCAAGTCAGGATTCCAGCATCATGGTAAACAATGGTACAGTCCAGGCTAAAAAGGAGTCAGGATTCCAACCACATGGCAAGCAATTGTAGAGTCCAGGCTAAAAACAAGTCAGGATTCCAGCCTCATGACAAACAATGGTACAGTCCAGGGTAAAAACCAAGTCAGGATTCCAGCATCATGGTAAACAATGGTACAGTCCAGGCTAAAAAGGAGTCAGGATTCCAACCACATGGCAAGCAATTGTAGAGTCCAGGCTAAAAACAAGTCAGGATTCCAGCCTCATGACAATCAGTGGCACAGTCCAGAGTAAAAAGGAGTCAGGATTCCAAAAGGAGTCAGGATTCCAGGATTCCATCTACAGAGAGTGCAGCCAAATGAGAAAAAACACCTAAGCCTGTCTATCAGCTTCAGTCAGGATTCCAGCCTCATGACAAACAATGGTACAGTCCAGGGTAAAAATAAGTCAGGATTCCAGCCTCATGACAAACAATGGTATAGTCCAGGGTAAAAAGGAGTCAGGATTCCAACCATCTACAGAGTGTTCAGCCAAATGAGAAAAACACCTAAACCTGTCTATCAGCTTCAGTCAGGATTCCAGCAACATGGTAAACAATGCTACAGTCCAGGGTAAAAACAAGTCAGGATTCCAGCCTCATGACAAACAGTGGCACAGTCCAGGGTAAAAAGGAGTCAGGATTCCAAAAGGAGTCAGGATTCCAGGATTCCATCTACAGAGAGTGCAGCCAAATGAGAAAAACACCTAAACCTGTCTATCAGCTTCAGTCAGGATTCCAGCCTCATGACAAACAATGGTACAGTCCAGGCTAAAAAGGAGTCAGGATTCCATCCACATGGCAAGCAATTGTAGAGTCCAGGCTAAAAACAAGTAAGGATTCCAGCCTCATGACAAACAATGGTACAGTCCAGGGTAAAACCAAGTCAGGATTCCAGCATCATGGTAAACAATGGTACAGTACAGGCTAAAAAGGAGTCAGGATTCCAACCACATGGCAAGCAATTGTAGAGTCCAGGCTAAAAACAAGTCAGGATTCCAGCCTCATGACAAACAGTGGCACAGTCCAGGGTAAAAAGGAGTCAGGATTCCAAAAGGAGTCAGGATTCCAGGATTCCATCTACAGAGAGTGCAGCCAAATGAGAAAAACACCTAAACCTGTCTATCAGCTTCAGTCAGGATTCCAGCCTAATGACAAACAATGGTACAGTCCAGGGTAAAAATAAGTCAGGATTCCAGCCTCATGACAAACAATGGTATAGTCCAGGGTAAAAAGGAGTCAGGATTCCAACCATCTACAGAGAGATCAGCCAAATGAGAAAAACACCTAAACCTGTCTATCAGCTTCAGTCAGGATTCCAACAACATGGTAAACAATGCTACAGTCCAGGGTAAAAACAAGTCAGGATTCCAGCCTCATGACAAACAGTGGCACAGTCCAGGGTAAAAAGGAGTCAGATTCCAAAAGGAGTCAGGATTCCAGGATTCCATCTACAGAGAGTGCAGCCAAAATGAGAAAAACACCTAAACCTGTCTATCAGCTTCAGTCAGGATTCCAACAACATGGTAAACAATGCTACAGTCCAGGGTAAAAACAAGTCAGGATTCCAGCCTCATGACAAACAATGATACAGTCCAGGGTAAAAAGGAGTCAGGATTCCAACCATCTACAGAGAGATCAGCCAAATGAGAAAAACACCTAAACCTGTCTATCAGCTTCAGTCAGGATTACAACAACATGGTAAACAATGCTACAGTCCAGGGTAAAAACAAGTCTGGATTCCAGACTCATGACAAACAGTGGTACAGTCCAGGGGAAAAAGGAGTCAGGATTTCAGCCTCATGGTAAACAATGGTAGAGTCCAGGGTTAAAAACAAGTCAGGATTCCAGCATCATGACAAACAATGCTACAGTCCAGGGTAAAAACAAGTCAGGATTCCAGCATCTTGACAAACAATAGTACAGTCCAGGGAAAAGAACATGTCAGGATTCCAGCCTCATGACAAACAGTGGTACAGTCCAGGGTAAAAAGGAGTCAGGATTCCAAACGGAGTCCGGATTCCAGGATTCCATCTACAGAGAGATCAGCCAAATGAGAAAAACACCTAAACCTGTCTATCAGCTTCAGTCAGGATTCCAACAACATGGTAAACAATGCTACAGTCCAGGCTAAAAAGGAGTCAGGATTCCAACCACATGGCAAGCAATTGTAGAGTCCAGGTTAAAAACAAGTCAGGATTCCATCATCATGACAAACAATGGTACAGTCCAGGGTAAAAAGGAGTCAGGATTCCAACCATCTACAGAGAGTGCAGCCAAATGAGAAAGACACCTAAGTCTGTCTATCAGCTTCAGTCAGGATTCCAGCCTCATGACAAACAATGGTACAGTCCAGGATAAAAACAAGTCAGGATTCCAGCCTCATGACAAACAATGGTACTGTCCAGGGTAAAAAGGAGTCAGGATTCCAAATCATCTACAGAGTGTTCAGCCAAATGAGAAAAACACCTAAACCTGTCTATCAGCTTCAGTCAGGATTCCAACAACATGGTAAACAATGCTACAGTCCAGGATAAAAACAAGTCAGGATTCCAGCCTCATGACAAACAATGGTACAGTCCAGGGTAAAAAGGAGTCAGGATTTCAGCCTCATGGTAAACAATGGTAGAGTCCAGGGTTAAAAACAAGTCAGGATTCCAGCATCATGACAAACAATGGTACAGTCCAGAATAAAAACAACTCAGGATTCCAGCCTCATGACAAACAATGGTACAGTCCAGGCTAAAAAGGAGACAGGATTCAAACAATCTACAGAGAGTACGGCCCAATGAGAAAAACACCTAAGCCTGTCTATCAGCATCAGTCAGGATTCCAACAACATGGTAAACAATGCTACAGTCCAGGGTAAAAACAAGTCAGGATTCCAGCCTCATGACAAACAGTGGTACAGTCCAGGGTAAAAAGGAGTCAGGATTCCAACCATCTACAGAGAGTGCAGCCAAATGAGAAAGACACCTAAGTCTGTCTATCAGCTTCAGTCAGGATTCCAGCCTCATGACAAACAATGGTACAGTCCAGGGTAAAAATAAGTCAGGATTCCAGCCTCATGACAAACAATGGTACTGTCCAGGGTAAAAAGGAGTCAGGATTTCAAATCATCTACAGAGTGTTCAGCCAAATGAGAAAAACACCTAAACCTGTCTATCAGCTTCAGTCAGGATTCCAACAACATGGTAAACAATGCTACAGTCCAGGATAAAAACAAATCAGGATTCCAGCCTCATGACAAACAATGGTACAGTCCAGGGTAAAAAGGAGTCAGGATTTCAGCCTCATGGTAAACAATAGTACAGTCCAGGGTTAAAAACAAGTCAGGATTCCAGCATCATGACAAACAATGGTACAGTCCAGAATAAAAACAACTCAGGATTCCAGCCTCATGACAAACAATGGTACAGTCCAGGCTAAAAAGGAGACAGGATTCAAACAATCTACAGAGAGTACGGCCCAATGAGAAAAACACCTAAGCCTGTCTATCAGCATCAGTCAGGATTCCAACAACATGGTAAACAATGCTACAGTCCAGGGTAAAACAAGTCAGGATTCCAGCCTCATGACAAACAGTGGTACAGTCCAGGGTAAAAAGGAGTCAGGATTCCAACTATCTACAGAGTGTTCAGCCAAATGAGAAAAACACCTAAACCTGTCTATCAGCTTCAGTCAGGATTCCAACAACATGGTAAACAATACTACAGTCCAGGGTAAAAACAAGTCAGGATTCCAGCCTCATGACAAACAGTGGTACAGTCCAGGGTAAAAAGGAGTCAGGATTCCAACTATCTACAGAGTGTTCAGCCAAATAAGAAAAACACCTAAACCTGTCTATCATCTTCAGTCAGGATTCCAACAACATGGTAAACAATACTACAGTCCAGGGTAAAAACAAGTCAGGATTCCAGCCTCATGACAAACAGTGGTACAGTCCAGGGTAAAAAGGAGTCAGGATTCCAACCATCTACAGAGAGTGCAGCCAATTGAGAAAGACACCTAAGTCTGTCTATCAGCTTCAGTCAGGATTCCAGCCTCATGACAAACAATGGTACAGTCCAGGGTAAAAATAAGTCAGGATTCCAGCCTCATGACAAACAATGGTACTGTCCAGGGTAAAAAGGAGTCAGGATTCCAAATCATCTACAGAGTGTTCAGCCAAATGAGAAAAACACCTAAACCTGTCTATCAGCTTCAGTCAGGATTCCAACAACATGGTAAACAATGCTACAGTCCAGGATAAAACAAATCAGGATTCCAGCCTCATGACAAACAATGGTACATTCCAGGGTAAAAAGGAGTCAGGATTTCAGCCTCATGGTAAACAATGGTAGAGTCCAGGGTTAAAAACAAGTCAGGATTCCAGCATCATGACAAACAATGGTACAGTCCAGAATAAAAACAACTCAGGATTCCAGCCTCATGACAAACAATGGTACAGTCCAGGCTAAAAGGAGACAGGATTCAAACAATCTACAGAGAGTACGGCCCAATGAGAAAAACACCTAAGCCTGTCTATCAGCATCAGTCAGGATTCCAACAACATGGTAAACAATGCTACAGTCCAGGGTAAAAACAGTCAGGATTCCAGCCTCATGACAAACAGTGGTACAGTCCAGGGTAAAAAGGAGTCAGGATTCCAACTATCTACAGAGTGTTCAGCCAAATGAGAAAAACACCTAAACCTGTCTATCAGCTTCAGTCAGGATTCCAACAACATGGTAAACAATACTACAGTCCAGGGTAAAAACAAGTCAGGATTCCAGCCTCATGACAAACAGTGGTACAGTCCAGGGTAAAAAGGAGTCAGGATTCCAACCATCTACAGAGAGTGCAGCCAAATGAGAAAGACACCTAAGTCTGTCTATCAGCTTCAGTCAGGATTCCAGCCTCATGACAAACAATGGTACAGTCCAGGGTAAAAATAAGTCAGGATTCCAGCCTCATGACAAACAATGGTATAGTCCAGGGAAAAAAGGAGTCAGGATTCCAACCATATACAGAGAGATCAGCCAAATGAGAAAAACACCTAAACCTGTCTATCAGCTTCAGTCAGGATTCCAACAACATGGTAAACAATGCTACAGTCCAGGGTAAAAACAAGTCAGGATTCCAGCCTCATGACAAACAGTGGTACAGTCCAGGGTAAAAAGGAGTCAGGATTCCAGGATTCCATCTACAGAGAGTGCAGCCAAATGAGAAAAACACCTAAACCTGTCTATCAGCTTCAGTCAGGATTCCAACAACATGGTAAACAATGCTACAGTCCAGGGTAAAAACAAGTCAGGATTCCAGCATCTTGACAAACAATAGTACAGTCCAGGGAAAAAAACAAGTCAGGATTCCAGCCTCATGACAAACAGTGGTACAGTCCAGGGTAAAAAGGAGTCAGGATTCCAAAAGGAGTCCGGATTCCAGGATTCCATCTACAGACAGTGCAGCCAAATAAGAAAAACACCTAAACCTGTCTATCAGCTTCAGTCAGGATTCCAACAACATGGTAAACAATGCTACAGTCCAGGGTAAAAACAAGTCAGGATTGCAGCCTCATGACAAACAATGGCACAGACCAGGGTAAAAAGAAGTCAGGATTCCAACCATCTACAGAGAGTGCAGCCAAATGAGAAAGACACCTAAGTCTGTCTATCAGCTTCAGTCAGGATTCCAGCCTCATGACAAACAATGGTACAGTCCAGGGTAAAAATAAGTCAGGATTCCAGCCTCATGACAAACAATGGTACTGTCCAGGGTAAAAAGGAGTCAGGATTTCAGCCTCATGGTAAACAATAGTACAGTCCAGGGTTAAAAACAAGTCAGGATTCCAGCATCATGACACACAATGGTACAGTCCAGAATAAAAACAACTCAGGATTCCAGCCTCATGACAAACAATGGTACAGTCCAGGCTAAAAAGGAGACAGGATTCAAACAATCTACAGAGAGTACGGCCCAATGAGAAAAAACACCTAAGCCTGTCTATCAGCATCAGTCAGGATTCCAACAACATGGTAAACAATGCTACAGTCCAGGGGTAAAAACAAGTCAGGATTCCAGCCTCATGACAAACAGTGGTACAGTCCAGGGTAAAAAGGAGTCAGGATTCCAACTATCTACAGAGTGTTCAGCCAAATGAGAAAAACAGCTGAAACCTGTCTATCAGCTTCAGTCAGGATTCCAACAACATGGTAAACAATACTACAGTCCAGGGTAAAAACAAGTCAGGATTCCAGCCTCATGACAAACAGTGGTACAGTCCAGGGTAAAAAGGAGTCAGGATTCCAACTATCTACAGAGTGTTCAGCCAAATAAGAAAAACACCTAAACCTGTCTATCAGCTTCAGTCAGGATTCCAACAACATGGTAAACAATACTACAGTCCAGGGTAAAAACAAGTCAGGATTCCAGCCTAATGACAAACAGTGGTACAGTCCAGGGTAAAAAGGAGTCAGGATTCCAACCATCTACAGAGAGTGCAGCCAAATGAGAAAGACACCTAAGTCTGTCTATCAGCTTCAGTCAGGATTCCAGCCTCATGACAAACAATGGTACAGTCCAGGGTAAAAATAAGTCAGGATTCCAGCCTCATGACAAACAATGGTACTGTCCAGGGTAAAAAAGGAGTCAGGATTCCAAATCATCTACAGAGTGTTCAGCCAAATGAGAAAAACACCTAAACCTGTCTATCAGCTTCAGTCAGGATTCCAACAACATGGTAAACAATGCTACAGTCCAGGATAAAAACAAATCAGGATTCCAGCCTCATGACAAACAATGGTACATTCCAGGGTAAAAAAGGAGTCAGGATTTCAGCCTCATGGTAAACAATGGTAGAGTCCAGGGTTAAAAACAAGTCAGGATTCCAGCATCATGACAAACAATGGTACAGTCCAGAATAAAAACAACTCAGGATTCCAGCCTCATGACAAACAATGGTACAGTCCAGGCTAAAAGGAGACAGGATTCAAACAATCTACAGAGAGTACGGCCCAATGAGAAAAACACCTAAGCCTGTCTATCAGCATCAGTCAGGATTCCAACAACATGGTAAACAATGCTACAGTCCAGGGTAAAAACAAGTCAGGATTCAGCCTCATGACAAACAGTGGTACAGTCCAGGGTAAAAAGGAGTCAGGATTCCAACTATCTACAGAGTGTTCAGCCAAATGAGAAAAACACCTAAACCTGTCTATCAGCTTCAGTCAGGATTCCAACAACATGGTAAACAATACTACAGTCCAGGGTAAAACAAGTCAGGATTCCAGCCTCATGACAAACAGTGGTACAGTCCAGGGTAAAAGGAGTCAGGATTCCAACCATCTACAGAGAGTGCAGCCAAATGAGAAAGACACCTAAGTCTGTCTATCAGCTTCAGTCAGGATTCCAGCCTCATGACAAACAATGGTACAGTCCAGGGTAAAAATAAGTCAGGATTCCAGCCTCATGACAAACAATGGTATAGTCCAGGGAAAAAAGGAGTCAGGATTCCAACCATATACAGAGAGATCAGCCAAATGAGAAAAACACCTAAACCTGTCTATCAGCTTCAGTCAGGATTCCAACAACATGGTAAACAATGCTACAGTCCAGGGTAAAAACAAGTCAGGATTCCAGCCTCATGACAAACAGTGGTACAGTCCAGGGTAAAAGGAGTCAGGATTCCAGGATTCCATCTACAGAGAGTGCAGCCAAATGAGAAAAACACCTAAACCTGTCTATCAGCTTCAGTCAGGATTCCAACAACATGGTAAACAATGCTACAGTCCAGGGTAAAAACAAGTCAGGATTCCAGCATCTTGACAAACAATAGTTCAGTCCAGGGAAAAAACAAGTCAGGATTCCAGCCTCATGACAAACAGTGGTACAGTCCAGGGTAAAAAGGAGTCAGGATTCCAAAAGGAGTCCGGATTCCAGGATTCCATCTACAGACAGTGCAGCCAAATAAGAAAAACACCTAAACCTGTCTATCAGCTTCAGTCAGGATTCCAACAACATGGTAAACAATGCTACAGTCCAGGGTAAAAACAAGTCAGGATTCCAGCCTCATGACAAACAATGGCACAGACCAGGGTAAAAAGAAGTCAGGATTCCAACCATCTACAGAGAGTGCAGCCAAATGAGAAAGACACCTAAGTCTGTCTATCAGCTTCAGTCAGGATTCCAGCCTCATGACAAACAATGGTACAGTCCAGGGTAAAAATAAGTCAGGATTCCAGCCTCATGACAAACAATGGTACTGTCCAGGGTAAAAAGGAGTCAGGATTCCAAATCATCTACAGAGTGTTCAGCCAAATGAGAAAAACACCTAAACCTGTCTATCAGCTTCAGTCAGGATTCCAACAACATGGTAAACAATGCTACAGTCCAGGATAAAAACAAATCAGGATTCCAGCCTCATGACAAACAATGGTACAGTCCAGGGTAAAAAGGAGTCAGGATTTCAGCCTCATGGTAAACAATAGTACAGTCCAGGGTTAAAAACAAGTCAGGATTCCAGCATCATGACACACAATGGTACAGTCCAGAAAAAAAACAACTCAGGATTCCAGCCTCATGACAAACAATGGTACAGTCCAGGCTAAAAAGGAGACAGGATTCAAACAATCTACAGAGAGTACGGCCAAATGAGAAAAACACCTAAGCCTGTCTATCAGCATCAGTCAGGATTCCAACAACATGGTAAACAATGCTACAGTCCAGGGTAAAAACAAGTCAGGATTCCAGCCTCATGACAAACAGTGGTACAGTCCAGGGTAAAAAGGAGTCAGGATTCCAACTATCTACAGAGTGTTCAGCCAAATGAGAAAAACAGCTAAACCTGTCTATCAGCTTCAGTCAGGATTCCAACAACATGGTAAACAATGCTACAGTCCAGGGTAAAAACAAGTCAGGATTCCAGCCTCATGACAAACAGTGGTACAGTCCAGGGTAAAAAGGAGTCAGGATTCCAACTATCTACAGAGTGTTCAGCCAAATAAGAAAAACACCTAAACCTGTCTATCAGCTTCAGTCAGGATTCCAACAACATGGTAAACAATACTACAGTCCAGGGTAAAAACAAGTCAGGATTCCAGCCTAATGACAAACAGTGGTACAGTCCAGGGTAAAAAGGAGTCAGGATTCCAACCATCTACAGAGAGTGCAGCCAAATGAGAAAGACACCTAAGTCTGTCTATCAGCTTCAGTCAGGATTCCAGCCTCATGACAAACAATGGTACAGTCCAGGGTAAAAATAAGTCAGGATTCCAGCCTCATGACAAACAATGGTACTGTCCAGGGTAAAAAGGAGTCAGGATTCCAAATCATCTACAGAGTGTTCAGCCAAATGAGAAAAACACCTAAACCTGTCTATCAGCTTCAGTCAGGATTCCAACAACATGGTAAACAATGCTACAGTCCAGGATAAAAACAAATCAGGATTCCAGCCTCATGACAAACAATGGTACATTCCAGGGTAAAAAGGAGTCAGGATTTCAGCCTCATGGTAAACAATGGTAGAGTCCAGGGTTAAAAACAAGTCAGGATTCCAGCATCATGACAAACAATGGTACAGTCCAGAATAAAAACAACTCAGGATTCCAGCCTCATGACAAACAATGGTACAGTCCAGGCTAAAAAGGAGACAGGATTCAAACAATCTACAGAGAGTACGGCCCAATGAGAAAAACACCTAAGCCTGTCTATCAGCATCAGTCAGATTCCAACAACATGGTAAATAATGCTACAGTCCAGGGTAAAAACAAGTCAGGATTCCAGCCTCATGACAAACAGTGGTACAGTCCAGGGTAAAAAGGAGTCAGGATTCCAACTATCTACAGAGTGTTCAGCCAAATGAGAAAAACACCTAAACCTGTCTATCAGCTTCAGTCAGGATTCCAACAACATGGTAAACAATACTACAGTCCAGGGTAAAAACAAGTCAGGATTCCAGCCTCATGACAAACAGTGGTACAGTCCAGGGTAAAAGGAGTCAGGATTCCAACCATCTACAGAGAGTGCAGCCAAATGAGAAAGACACCTAAGTCTGTCTATCAGCTTCAGTCAGGATTTCAGCCTCATGACAAACAATGGTACAGTCCAGGGTAAAAATAAGTCAGGATTCCAGCCTCATGACAAACAATGGTATAGTCCAGGGAAAAAAGGAGTCAGGATTCCAACCATATACAGAGAGATCAGCCAAATGAGAAAAACACCTAAACCTGTCTATCAGCTTCAGTCAGGATTCCAACAACATGGTAAACAATGCTACAGTCCAGGGTAAAAAGGAGTCAGGATTCCAGGATTCCATCTACAGAGAGTGCAGCCAAATGAGAAAAACACCTAAACCTGTCTATCAGCTTCAGTCAGGATTCCAACAACATGGTAAACAATGCTACAGTCTAGGGTAAAAACAAGTCAGGATTCCAGCATCTTGACAAACAATAGTTCAGTCCAGGGAAAAAACAAGTCAGGATTCCAGCCTCATGACAAACAGTGGTACAGTCCAGGGTAAAAAGGAGTCAGGATTCCAAAAGGAGTCCGGATTCCAGGATTCCATCTACAGACAGTGCAGCCAAATGAGAAAAACACCTAAACCTGTCTATCAGCTTCAGTCAGGATTCCAACAACATGGTAAACAATGCTACAGTCCAGGATTCCAGCATCATGACAAACAATGGTACAGTCCAGAATAAAAACAACTCAGGATTCCAGCCTCATGACAAACAATGGTACAGTCCAGGCTAAAAAGGAGACAGGATTCAAACAATCTACAGAGAGTACGGCCCAATGAGAAAAACACCTAAGCCTGTCTATCAGCATCAGTCAGGATTCCAACAACATGGTAAACAATGCTACAGTCCAGGGTAAAAACAAGTCAGGATTCCAGCCTCATGACAAACAGTGGTACAGCCCAGGGTAAAAAGGAGTCAGGATTCCAACTATCTACAGAGTGTTCAGCCAAATGAGAAAAACACCTAAACCTGTCTATCAGCTTCAGTCAGGATTCCAACAACATGGTAAACAATACTACAGTCCAGGGTAAAAACAAGTCAGGATTCCAGCCTCATGACAAACAGTGGTACAGTCCAGGGTAAAAAGGAGTCAGGATTCCAACCATCTACAGAGAGTGCAGCCAAATGAGAAAGACACCTAAGTCTGTCTATCAGCTTCAGTCAGGATTCCAGCCTCATGACAAACAATGGTACAGTCCAGGGTAAAAATAAGTCAGGATTCCAGCCTCATGACAAACAATGGTATAGTCCAGGGAAAAAGGAGTCAGGATTCCAACCATATACAGAGAGATCAGCCAAATGAGAAGAACACCTAAACCTGTCTATCAGCTTCAGTCAGGATTCCAACAACATGGTAAACAATGCTACAGTCCAGGGTAAAAACAAGTCAGGATTCCAGCCTCATGACAAACAGTGGTACAGTCCAGGGTAAAAAGGAGTCAGGATTCCAGGATTCCATCTACAGAGAGTGCAGCCAAATGAGAAAAACACCTAAACCTGTCTATCAGCTTCAGTCAGGATTCCAACAACATGGTAAACAATGCTACAGTCCAGGGTAAAAACAAGTCAGGATTCCAGCATCTTGACAAACAATAGTTCAGTCCAAAGAAAAAACAAGTCAGGATTCCAGCCTCATGACAAACAGTGGTACAGTCCAGGGTAAAAAGGAGTCAGGATTCCAAAAGGAGTCCGGATTCCAGGATTCCATCTACAGACAGTGAAGCCAAATGAGAAAAACACCTAAACCTGTCTATCAGCTTCAGTCAGGATTCCAACAACATGGTAAACAATGCTACAGTCCAGGATAAAAACAAGTCAGGATTCCAGCCTCATGACAAACAATGGCACAGACCAGGGTAAAAAGGAGTCAGGATTCCAACCATCTACAGAGAGTGCAGCCAAATGAGAAAGACACCTAAGTCTGTCTATCAGCTTCAGTCAGGATTCCAGCCTCATGACAAACAATGGTACAGTCCAGGGTAAAAATAAGTCAGGATTCCAGCCTCATGACAAACAATGGTACTGTCCAGGGTAAAAAGGAGTCAGGATTCCAAATCATCTACAGAGTGTTCAGCCAAATGAGAAAGACACCTAAACCTGTCTATCAGCTTCAGTCAGGATTCCAACAACATGGTAAACAATGCTACAGTCCAGGATAAAAACAAATCAGGATTCCAGCCTCATGACAAACAATGGTACAGTCCAGGGTAAAAAGGAGTCAGGATTTCAGCCTCATGGTAAACAATAGTACAGTCCAGGGTTAAAAACAAGTCAGGATTCCAGCATCATGACAAACAATGGTACAGTCCAGAATAAAAACAACTCAGGATTCCAGCCTCATGACAAACAATGGTACAGTCCAGGCTAAAAGGAGACAGGATTCAAACAATCTACAGAGAGTACGGCCCAATGACAAAAACACCTAAGCCTGTCTATCAGCATCAGTCAGGATTCCAACAACATGGTAAACAATGCTACAGTCCAGGGTAAAAACAAGTCAGGATTCCAGCCTCATGACAAACAGTGGTACAGTCCAGGGTAAAAAGGAGTCAGGATTCCAACTATCTACAGAGTGTTCAGCCAAATGAGAAAAACACCTAAACCTGTCTATCAGCTTCAGTCAGGATTCCAACAACATGGTAAACAATACTACAGTCCAGGGTAAAAACAAGTCAGGATTCCAGCCTCATGACAAACAGTGGTACAGTCCAGGGTAAAAAGGAGTCAGGATTCCAACTATCTACAGAGTGTTCAGCCAAATAAGAAAAACACCTAAACCTGTCTATCAGCTTCAGTCAGGATTCCAACAACATGGTAAACAATACTACAGTCCAGGGTAAAAACAAGTCAGGATTCCAGCCTCATGACAAACAGTGGTACAGTCCAGGGTAAAAAGGAGTCAGGATTCCAACCATCTACAGAGAGTGCAGCCAAATGAGAAAGACACCTAAGTCTGTCTATCAGCTTCAGTCAGGATTCCAGCCTCATGACAAACAATGGTACAGTCCAGGGTAAAAATAAGTCAGGATTCCAGCCTCATGACAAACAATGGTACTGTCCAGGGTAAAAAGGAGTCAGGATTCCAAATCATCTACAGAGTGTTCAGCCAAATGAGAAAAACACCTAAACCTGTCTATCAGCTTCAGTCAGGATTCCAACAACATGGTAAACAATGCTACAGTCCAGGATAAAAACAAATCAGGATTCCAGCCTCATGACAAACAATGGTACATTCCAGGGTAAAAGGAGTCAGGATTTCAGCCTCATGGTAAACAATGGTAGAGTCCAGGGTTAAAAACAAGTCAGGATTCCAGCATCATGACAAACAATGGTACAGTCCAGAATAAAAACAACTCAGGATTCCAGCCTCATGACAAACAATGGTACAGTCCAGGCTAAAAAGGAGACAGGATTCAAACAATCTACAGAGAGTACGGCCCAATGAGAAAAACACCTAAGCCTGTCTATCAGCATCAGTCAGGATTCCAACAACATGGTAAACAATGCTACAGTCCAGGGTAAAAACAAGTCAGGATTCCAGCCTCATGACAAACAGTGGTACAGTCCAGGGTAAAAAGGAGTCAGGATTCCAACTATCTACAGAGTGTTCAGCCAAATGAGAAAAACACCTAAACCTGTCTATCAGCTTCAGTCAGGATTCCAACAACATGGTAAACAATACTACAGTCCAGGGTAAAAACAAGTCAGGATTCCAGCCTCATGACAAACAGTGGTACAGTCCAGGGTAAAAAGGAGTCAGGATTCCAACCATCTACAGAGAGTGCAGCCAAATGAGAAAGACACCTAAGTCTGTCTATCAGCTTCAGTCAGGATTCCAGCCTCATGACAAACAATGGTACAGTCCAGGGTAAAAATAAGTCAGGATTCCAGCCTCATGACAAACAGTGCTACAGTCCAGGGAAAAAAGGAGTCAGGATTCCAACCATATACAGAGAGATCAGCCAAATGAGAAAAACACCTAAACCTGTCTATCAGCTTCAGTCAGGATTCCAACAACATGGTAAACAATGCTACAGTCCAGGGTAAAAACAAGTCAGGATTCCAGCCTCATGACAAACAGTGGTACAGTCCAGGGTAAAAAGGAGTCAGGATTCCAGGATTCCATCTACAGAGAGTGCAGCCAAATGAGAAAAACACCTAAACCTGTCTATCAGCTTCAGTCAGGATTCCAACAACATGGTAAACAATGCTACAGTCCAGGGTAAAAACAAGTCAGGATTCCAGCATCTTGACAAACAGTGGTACAGTCCAGGGTAAAAAGGAGTCAGGATTCCAAAAGGAGTCCGGATTCCAGGATTCCATCTACAGACAGTGCAGCCAAATGAGAAAATCACCTAAACCTGTCTATCAGCTTCAGTCAGGATTCCAACAACATGGTAAACAATGCTACAGTCCAGGGTAAAAACAAGTCAGGATTCCAGCCTCATGACAAACAATGGCACAGACCAGGGTAAAAAGGAGTCAGGATTCCAACCATCTACAGAGAGTGCAGCCAAATGAGAAAGACACCTAAGTCTGTCTATCAGCTTCAGTCAGGATTCCAGCCTCATGACAAACAATTGTACAGTCCAGGGTAAAAATAAGTCAGGATTCCAGCCTCATGACAAACAATGGTATAGTCCAGGGAAAAAAGGAGTCAGGATTCCAGGATTCCATCTACAGTGAGTGCAGCCAAATGAGAAAAACACCTAAACCTGTCTATCAGCGTCAGTCAGGATTCCAGCCTCATGACAAACAATGGTACAGTCCAGGGTAAAAACAAGTCAGGATTCCAGAATCTTGACAAACAATAGTACAGTCCAGGGAAAAAACAAGTCAGGATTCCAGCCTCATGACAAACAATGGTACAGTCCAGGGTAAAACCAAGTCAGGATTCCAGCATCATGGTAAACAATGGTACAGTCCAGGCTAAAAAGGAGTCAGGATTCCAACCACATGGCAAGCAATTGTAGAGTCCAGGCTAAAAACAAGTCAGGATTCCAGCCTCATGACAAACAATGGTACAGTCCAGGGTAAAACCAAGTCAGGATTCCAGCATCATGGTAAACAATGGTACAGTCCAGGCTAAAAAGGAGTCAGGATTCCAACCACATGGCAAGCAATTGTAGAGTCCAGGCTAAAAACAAGTCAGGATTCAAGCCTCATGACAATCAGTGGCACAGTCCAGAGTAAAAAGGAGTCAGGATTCCAAAAGGAGTCAGGATTCCAGGATTCCATCTACAGAGAGTGCAGCCAAATGAGAAAAACACCTAAACCTGTCTATCAGCTTCAGTCAGGATTCCAGCCTCATGACAAACAATGGTACAGTCCAGGTTAAAAATAAGTCAGGATTCCAGCCTCATGACAAACAATGGTATAGTCCAGGGTAAAAAGGAGTCAGGATTCCAACCATCTACAGAGTGTTCAGCCAAATGAGAAAAACACCTAAACCTGTCTATCAGCTTCAGTCAGGATTCCAGCAACATGGTAAACAATGCTACAGTCCAGGGTAAAAACAAGTCAGGATTCCAGCCTCATGACAAACAGTGGCACAGTCCAGGGTAAAAAGGAGTCAGGATTCCAAAAGGAGTCAGGATTCCAGGATTCCATCTACAGAGAGTGCAGCCAAATGAGAAAAACACCTAAACCTGTCTATCAGCTTCAGTCAGGATTCCAGCCTCATGACAAACAATGGTACAGTCCAGGGTAAAAACAAGTCAGGATTCCAGCATCTTGACAAACAACAGTACAGTCCAGGGACAAAACAAGTCAGGATTCCAGCTTCATGACAAACAATGGTACAGTCCAGGGTAAAACCAAATCAGGATTCCAGCATCATGGTAAACAATGGTACAGTCCAGGCTAAAAAGGAGTCAGGATTCCAACCACATAGCAAGCAATTGTAGAGTCCAGGCTAAAAACAAGTCAGGATTCCAGCCTCATGACAAACAATGGTACAGTCCAGGGTAAAACCAAGTCAGGATTCCAGCTTCATGACAAACAATGGTACAGTCCAGGGTAAAACCAAGTCAGGATTCCAGCATCATGGTAAACAATGGTACAGTCCAGGCTAAAAAGGAGTCAGGATTCCAACCACATGGCAAGCAATTGTAGAGTCCAGGCTAAAAACAAGTCAGGATTCCAGCCTCATGACAAACAATGGTACAGTCCAGGGTAAAACCAAGTCAGGATTCCAGCTTCATGACAAACAATAGTACAGTCCAGGGTAAAAACAAGTCAGGATTCCAGCCTCATGACAAACAGTGGCACAGTCCAGGGTAAAAAGTAGTCAGGATTCCAAAAGCAGTCAGGATTCCAGGATTCCATCTACAGAGAGTGCAGCCAAATGAGAAAAACACCTAAACCTGTCTATCAGCTTCAGTCAGGATTCCAGCCTCATGACAAACAATGGTACAGTCCAGGGTAAAAATAAGTCAGGATTCCAGCCTCATGACAAACAATGGTATAGTCCAGGGTAAAAAGGAGTCAGGATTCCATCCATCTACAGAGAGATCAGCCAAATGAGAAAAACACCTAAACCTGTCTATCAGCTTCAGTCAGGATTCCAACAACATGGTAAACAATGCTACAGTCCAGGGTAAAAACAAGTCAGGATTCCAGCCTCATGACAAACAGTGTTACAGTCCAGGGTAAAAAGGAGTCAGGATTCCAAAAGGAGTCAGGATTCCAGGATTCCATCTACAGAGAGTGCAGCCAAATGAGAAAAACACCTAAACCTGTCTATCAGCTTCAGTCAGGATTCCAACAACATGGTAAACAATGCTACAGTCCAGGGTAAAAACAAGTCAGGATTCCAGCATCTTGACAAACAATAGTACAGTCCAGGGAAAAAACAAGTCAGGATTCCAGCCTCATGACAATCAGTGGTACAGTCCAGGGTAAAAAGGAGTCAGGATTCCAAAAGGAGTCCGGATTCCAGGATTCCATCTCGAGAGAGTGCAGCCAAATGAGAAAAACACCTAAACCTGTCTATCAGCTTCAGTCAGGATTCCAACAACATGGTAAATAATGCTACAGTCCAGGGTAAAAACAAGTCAGGATTCCAGCCTCATGACAAACAATGATACAGTCCAGGGTAAAAAGGAGTCAGGATTCCAACCATCTACAGAGAGATCAGCCAAATGAGAAAAACACCTAAACCTGTCTATCAGCTTCAGTCAGGATTACAACAACATGGTAAACAATGCTACAGTCCAGGGTAAAAACAAGTCAGGATTCCAGCCTCATGACAAACAGTGGTACAGTCCAGGGTAAAAAGGAGTCAGGATTCCAACCATCTACAGAGAGTGAAGCCAAATGAGAAAGACACCTAAGTCTGTCTATCAGCTTCAGTCAGGATTCCAGCCTCATGACAAACAATGGTACAGTTCAGGGTAAAAATAAGTCAGGATTCCAGCCTCATGACAAACAATGGTATAGTCCAGGGAAAAAAGGAGTCAGGATTCCAACCATCTACAGAGAGTGCAGCCAAATGAGAAAAACACCTAAACCTGTCTATCAGCTTCAGTCAGGATTCCAGCAACATGGTAAACAATGCTACAGTCCAGGGTAAAAACAAGTCAGGATTACAGCCTCATGACAAACAGTGGCACAGTCCAGGGTAAAAAGGAGTCAGGATTCCAAAAGGAGTCAGGATTCCAGGATTCCATCTACAGAGAGTGCAGCCAAATGAGAAAAACACCTAAACCTGTCTATCAGCTTCAGTCAGGATTCCAGCCTCATGACAAACAATGGTACAGTCCAGGGTAAAAACAAGTCAGGATTCCAGCATCTTGACAAACAATAGTACAGTCCAGGGAAAAACAAGTCAGGATTCCAGCCTCATGACAAACAATGGTACAGTCCAGGGTAAAACCAAGTCAGGATTCCAGCATCATGGTAAACAATGGTACAGTCCAGGCTAAAAAGGAGTCAGGATTCCAACCACATGGCAAGCAATTGTAGAGTCCAGGCTAAAAACAAGTCAGGATTCCAGCATCATGACAAACAATGCTACAGTCCAGGGTAAAAACAAGTCAGGATTCCAGCATCTTGACAAACAATAGTACAGTCCAGGGAAAAGAACATGTCAGGATTCCAGCCTCATGACAAACAGTGGTACAGTCCAGGGTAAAAAGGAGTCAGGATTCCAAAAGGAGTCCGGATTCCAGGATTCCAACCATCTACAGAGAGATCAGCCAAATGAGAAAAACACCTAAACCTGTCTATCAGCTTCAGTCAGGATTCCAACAACATGGTAAACAATGCTACAGTCCAGGCTAAAAAGGAGTCAGGATTCCAACCACATGGCAAGCTATTGTAGAGTCCAGGTTAAAAACAAGTCAGGATTCCAGCATCATGACAAACAATGGTACAGTCCAGGGTAAAAAGGAGTCAGGATTCCAACCATCTACAGAGAGTGCAGCCAAATGAGAAAGACACCTAAGTCTGTCTATCAGCTTCAGTCAGGATTCCAGCCTCATGACAAACAATGGTACAGTCCAGGATAAAAACAAGTCAGGATTCCAGCCTCATGACAAACAATGGTACAGTCCAGGGTAAAAAGGAGTCAGGATTTCAGCCTCATGGTAAACAATGGTAGAGTCCAGGGTTAAAAACAAGTCAGGATTCCAGCATCATGACAAACAATGGTACAGTCCAGAATAAAAACAACTCAGGATTCCAGCCTCATGACAAACAATGGTACAGTCCAGGCTAAAAAGGAGACAGGATTCAAACAATCTACAGAGAGTACGGCCCAATGAGAAAAACACCTAAGCCTGTCTATCAGCATCAGTCAGGATTCCAACAACATGGTATACAATGCTACAGTCCAGGGTAAAAACAAGTCAGGATTCCAGCCTCATGACAAACAGTGGTACAGTCCAGGGTAAAAAGGAGTCAGGATTCCAAAAGGAGTCCGGATTCCAGGATTCCATCTCGAGAGAGTGCAGCCAAATGAGAAAAACACCTAAACCTGTCTATCAGCTTCAGTCAGGATTCCAACAACATGGTAAATAATGCTACAGTCCAGGGTAAAAACAAGTCAGGATTCCAGCCTCATGACAAACAATGATACAGTCCAGGGTAAAAAGGAGTCAGGATTCCAACCATCTACAGAGAGATCAGCCAAATGAGAAAAACACCTAAACCTGTCTATCAGCTTCAGTCAGGATTACAACAACATGGTAAACAATGCTACAGTCCAGGGTAAAAACAAGTCAGGATTCCAGCCTCATGACAAACAGTGGTACAGTCCAGGGTAAAAAGGAGTCAGGATTCCAACCATCTACAGAGAGTGAAGCCAAATGAGAAAGACACCTAAGTCTGTCTATCAGCTTCAGTCAGGATTCCAGCCTCATGACAAACAATGGTACAGTTCAGGGTAAAAATAAGTCAGGATTCCAGCCTCATGACAAACAATGGTATAGTCCAGGGAAAAAAGGAGTCAGGATTCCAACCATCTACAGAGAGTGCAGCCAAATGAGAAAAACACCTAAACCTGTCTATCAGCTTCAGTCAGGATTCCAGCAACATGGTAAACAATGCTACAGTCCAGGGTAAAAACAAGTCAGGATTACAGCCTCATGACAAACAGTGGCACAGTCCAGGGTAAAAAGGAGTCAGGATTCCAAAAGGAGTCAGGATTCCAGGATTCCATCTACAGAGAGTGCAGCCAAATGAGAAAAACACCTAAACCTGTCTATCAGCTTCAGTCAGGATTCCAGCCTCATGACAAACAATGGTACAGTCCAGGGTAAAAACAAGTCAGGATTCCAGCATCTTGACAAACAATAGTACAGTCCAGGGAAAAAACAAGTCAGGATTCCAGCCTCATGACAAACAATGGTACAGTCCAGGGTAAAACCAAGTCAGGATTCCAGCATCATGGTAAACAATGGTACAGTCCAGGCTAAAAAGGAGTCAGGATTCCAACCACATGGCAAGCAATTGTAGAGTCCAGGCTAAAAACAAGTCAGGATTCCAGCATCATGACAAACAATGCTACAGTCCAGGGTAAAAACAAGTCAGGATTCCAGCATCTTGACAAACAATAGTACAGTCCAGGGAAAAGAACATGTCAGGATTCCAGCCTCATGACAAACAGTGGTACAGTCCAGGGTAAAAAGGAGTCAGGATTCCAAAAGGAGTCCGGATTCCAGGATTCCAACCATCTACAGAGAGATCAGCCAAATGAGAAAAACACCTAAACCTGTCTATCAGCTTCAGTCAGGATTCCAACAACATGGTAAACAATGCTACAGTCCAGGCTAAAAAGGAGTCAGGATTCCAACCACATGGCAAGCTATTGTAGAGTCCAGGTTAAAAACAAGTCAGGATTCCAGCATCATGACAAACAATGGTACAGTCCAGGGTAAAAAGGAGTCAGGATTCCAACCATCTACAGAGAGTGCAGCCAAATGAGAAAGACACCTAAGTCTGTCTATCAGCTTCAGTCAGGATTCCAGCCTCATGACAAACAATGGTACAGTCCAGGATAAAAACAAGTCAGGATTCCAGCCTCATGACAAACAATGGTACAGTCCAGGGTAAAAAGGAGTCAGGATTTCAGCCTCATGGTAAACAATGGTAGAGTCCAGGGTTAAAAACAAGTCAGGATTCCAGCATCATGACAAACAATGGTACAGTCCAGAATAAAAACAACTCAGGATTCCAGCCTCATGACAAACAATGGTACAGTCCAGGCTAAAAAGGAGACAGGATTCAAACAATCTACAGAGAGTACGGCCCAATGAGAAAAACACCTAAGCCTGTCTATCAGCATCAGTCAGGATTCCAACAACATGGTATACAATGCTACAGTCCAGGGTAAAAACAAGTCAGGATTCCAGCCTCATGACAAACAGTGGTACAGTCCAGGGTAAAAAGGAGTCAGGATTCCAACTATCTACAGAGTGTTCAGCCAAATGAGAAAAACACCTAAACCTGTCTATCAGCTTCAGTCAGGATTCCAACAACATGGTAAACAATACTACAGTCCAGGGAAAAACAAGTCAGGATTCCAGCCTCATGACAAACAGTGGTACAGTCCAGGGTAAAAAGGAATCAGGATTCCAACCATCTACAGAGAGTGCAGCCAAATGAGAAAGACACCTAAGTCTGTCTATCAGCTTCAGTCAGGATTCCAGCCTCATGACAAACAATGGTACAGTCCAGGGTAAAAATAAGTCAGGATTCCAGCCTCATGACAAACAATGGTATAGTCCAGGGAAAAAAGGAGTCAGGATTCCAACCATATACAGAGAGATCAGCCAAATGAGAAAAACACCTAAACCTGTCTATCAGCTTCAGTCAGGATTCCAACAACATGGTAAACAATGCTACAGTCCAGGGTAAAAACAAGTCAGGATTCCAGCCTCATGACAAACAGTGGTACAGTCCAGGGTAAAAAGGAGTCAGGATTCCAGGATTCCATCTACAGAGAGTGCAGCCAAATGAGAAAAACACCTAAACCTGTCTATCAGCTTCAGTCAGGATTCCAACAACATGGTAAACAATGCTACAGTCCAGGGTAAAAACAAGTCAGGATTCCAGCATCTTGACAAACAATAGTTCAGTCCAGGGAAAAAACAAGTCAGGATTCCAGCCTCATGACAAACAGTGGTACAGTCCAGGGTAAAAAAGGAGTCAGGATTCCAAAAGGAGTCCGGATTCCAGGATTCCATCTACAGACAGTGCAGCCAAATGAGAAAAACACCTAAACCTGTCTATCAGCTTCAGTCAGGATTCCAACAACATGGTAAACAATGCTACAGTCCAGGGTAAAAACAAGTCAGGATTCCAGCCTCATGACAAACAATGGCACAGACCAGGGTAAAAAGGAGTCAGGATTCCAACAATCTACAGAGAGATCAGCCAAATGAGAAAAACACCTAAACCTGTCTATCAGCTTCAGTCAGGATTACAACAACATGGTAAACAATGCTACAGTCCAGGGTAAAAACAAGTCAGGATTCCAGCGTCATGACAAACAGTGGTACAGTCCAGGGTAAAAAGGAGTCAGGATTCCAACCATCTACAGAGAGTGCAGCCAAATGAGAAAGACACCTAAGTCTGTCTATCAGCTTCAGTCAGGATTCCAGCCTCATGACAAACAATGGTACAGTCCAGGGTAAAAATAAGTCAGGATTCCAGCCTCATGACAAACAATGGTATAGTCCAGAGAAAAAAGGAGTCAGGATTCCAACCATCTACAGAGAGATCAGCCAAATGAGAAAAACACCTAAACCTGTCTATCAGCTTCAGTCAGGATTCCAACAACATGGTAAACAATGCTACAGTCCACGGTAAAAACAAGTCAGGATTCCAGCATCTTGACAAACAATAGTACAGTCCAGGGAAAAAAACAAGTCAGGATTCCAGCCTCATGACAAACAGTGGTACAGTCCAGGGTAAAAAGGAGTCAGGATTCCAAAAGGAGTCCGGATTCCAGGATTCCATCTACAGAGAGATCAGCCAAATGAGAAAAACACCTAAACCTGTCTATCAGCTTCAGTCAGGATTCCAACAATATGGTAAACAATGCTACAGTCCAGGGTAAAAACAAGTCAGGATTTCAGCCTCATGACAAACAATGGTACAGTCCAGGGTAAAAAGGAGTCAGGATTTCAGCCTCATGGTAAACAATGGTAGAGTCCAGGGTTAAAAACAAGTCAGGATTACAGCCTCATGACAAACAATGGTACAGTCCAGGCTAAAAGGAGACAGGATTCAAACAATCTACAGAGAGTACGGACAAATGAGAAAAACACCTAAGCCTGTCTATCAGCATCAGTCAGGATTCCAACAACATGGTAAACAATGCTACAGTCCAGGGTAAAAACAAGTCAGGATTCCAACCTCATGACAAACAATGGTACAGTCCAGGGTAAAAAGGAGTCAGGATTCCAACCATCTACAGAGAGTGCAGCCAAATGAGAAAGACACCTAAGTCTGTCTATCAGCTTCAGTCAGGATTCCAGCCTCATGACAAACAATGGTACAGTCCAGGGTAAAAACAAGTCAGGATTCCAGCCTCATGACAAACAATGGTATAGTCCAGGGTAAAAAGGAGTCAGGATTCCAACCATCTACAGAGAGATCAGCCAAATGAGAAAAACACCTAAACCTGTCTATCAGCTTCAGTCAGGATTCCAACAACATGGTAAACAATGCTACAGTCCAGGGTAAAAACAAGTCAGGATTCCAGCATCTTGAAAAACAATAGTACAGTCCAGGGAAAAAACAAGTCAGGATTCCAGCCTCATGACAAACAGTGGTACAGTCCAGGGTAAAAAGGAGTCAGGATTCCAACTATCTACAGAGTGTTCAGCCAAATGAGAAAAACACCTAAACATATCTATCAGCTTCAGTCAGGATTCCAACAACATGGTAAACAATGCTACAGTCCAGGGTAAAAACAAGTCAGGATTCCAGCCACATGACAAACAGTGGTACAGTCCAGGGTAAAAAAGAGTCAGGATTCCAACCATCTACAGAGAGTGCAGCCAAATGAGAAAGACACCTAAGTCTGTCTATCAGCTTCAGTCAGGATTCCAGCCTCATGACAAACAATGGTACAGTCCAGGGTAAAAATAAGTCAGGATTCCAGCCTCATGACAAACAATGGTATAGTCCAGGGAAAAAAGGAGTCAGGATTCCAACCACATGGCAAGCAATTGTAGAGTCCAGGCTAAAAACAAGTCAGGATTCCAGCATCATGACAAACAATGCTACAGTCCAGGGTAAAAACAAGTCAGGATTCCAGCATCTTGACAAACAATAGTACAGTCCAGGGAAAAGAACATGTCAGGATTCCAGCCTCATGACAAACAGTGGTACAGTCCAGGGTAAAAAGGAGTCAGGATTCCAAAAGGAGTCCGGATTCCAGGATTCCATCTACAGAGAGATCAGCCAAATGAGAAAAACACCTAAACCTGTCTATCAGCTTCAGTCAGGATTCCAACAACATGGTAAACAATGCTACAGTCCAGGGTAAAAACAAATCAGGATTCCAGCCTCATGACAAACAATGGTACAGTCCAGGGTAAAAAGGAGTCAGGATTTCAGCCTCATGGTAAACAATGGTAGAGTCCAGGGTTAAAAACAAGTCAGAATTCCAGCATCATGACAAACAATGGTACAGTCCAGGATAAAAACAACTCAGGATTCCAGCCTCATGACAAACAATGGTACAGTCCAGGCTAAAAAGGAGACAGGATTCAAACAATCTACAGAGAGTACGGCCAAATGAGAAAAACACCTAAGCCTGTCTATCAGCATCAGTCAGGATTCCAACAACATGGTAAATAATGCTACAGTCCAGGGTAAAAACAAGTCAGGATTTCAGCCTCATGACAAACAATGGTACAGTCCAGGGTAAAAAGGAGTCAGGATTTCAGCCTCATGGTAAACAATGGTAGAATCCAGGGTTAAAAACAAGTCAGGATTCCAGCCTCATGACAAACAATGGTACAGTCCAGGCTAAAAAGGAGACAGGATTCAAACAATCTACAGAGAGTACGGACAAATGAGAAAAACACCTAAGCCTGTCTATCAGCATCAGTCAGGATTCCAACAACATGGTAAACAATGCTACAGTCCAGGGTAAAAACAAGTCAGGATTCCAACCTCATGACAAACAATGGTACAGTCCAGGGTAAAAAGGAGTCAGGATTCCAACCATCTACAGAGAGTGCAGCCAAATGAGAAAGACACCTAAGTCTGTCTATCAGCTTCAGTCAGGATTCCAGCCTCATGACAAACAATGGTACAGTCCAGGGTAAAAACAAGTCAGGATTCCAGCCTCATGACAAACAATGGTATAGTCCAGGGTAAAAAGGAGTCAGGATTCCAACCATCTACAGAGAGATCAGCCAAATGAGAAAAACACCTAAACCTGTCTATCAGCTTCAGTCAGGATTCCAACAACATGGTAAACAATGCTACAGTCCAGGGTAAAAACAAGTCAGGATTCCAGCCTCATGACAAACAGTGGTACAGTCCAGAGTAAAAAGGAGTCAGGATTCCAACCATCTACAGAGAGTGCAGCCAAATGAGAAAAACACCTAAACCTGTCTATCAGCTTCAGTCAGGATTCCAACAACATGGTAAACAATGCTACAGTCCAGGGTAAAAACAAGTCAGGATTCCAGCATCTTGAAAAACAATAGTACAGTCCAGGGAAAAAACAAGTCAGGATTCCAGCCTCATGACAAACAGTGGTACAGTCCAGGGTAAAAAGGAGTCAGGATTCCAAAAGGAGTCCGGATTCCAGGATTCCATCTACAGAGAGTGCAGCCAAATGAGAAAAACACCTAAACATATCTATCAGCTTCAGTCAGGATTCCAACAACATGGTAAACAATGCTACAGTCCAGGGTAAAAACAAGTCAGGATTCCAGCCACATGACAAACAGTGGTACAGTCCAGGGTAAAAAAGAGTCAGGATTCCAACCATCTACAGAGAGTGCAGCCAAATGAGAAAGACACCTAAGTCTGTCTATCAGCTTCAGTCAGGATTCCAGCCTCATGACAAACAATGGTACAGTCCAGGGTAAAAATAAGTCAGGATTCCAGCCTCATGACAAACAATGGTATAGTCCAGGGAAAAAGGAGTCAGGACTCCAACCACATGGCAAGCAATTGTAGAGTCCAGGCTAAAAACAAGTCAGGATTCCAGCATCATGACAAACAATGCTACAGTCCAGGGTAAAAACAAGTCAGGATTCCAGCATCTTGACAAACAATAGTACAGTCCAGGGAAAAGAACATGTCAGGATTCCAGCCTCATGACAAACAGTGGTACAGTCCAGGGTAAAAGGAGTCAGGATTCCAAAAGGAGTCCGGATTCCAGGATTCCATCTACAGAGAGATCAGCCAAATGAGAAAAACACCTAAACCTGTCTATCAGCTTCAGTCAGGATTCCAACAACATGGTAAACAATGCTACAGTCCAGGGTAAAAACAAATCAGGATTCCAGCCTCATGACAAACAATGGTACAGTCCAGGGTAAAAAGGAGTCAGGATTTCAGCCTCATGGTAAACAATGGTAGAGTCCAGGGTTAAAAACAAGTCAGAATTCCAGCATCATGACAAACAATGGTACAGTCCAGGATAAAAACAACTCAGGATTCCAGCCTCATGACAAACAATGGTACAGTCCAGGCTAAAAAGGAGACAGGATTCAAACAATCTACAGAGAGTACGGCCAAATGAGAAAAACACCTAAGCCTGTCTATCAGCATCAGTCAGGATTCCAACAACATGGTAAATAATGCTACAGTCCAGGGTAAAAACAAGTCAGGATTCCAGCCTCATGACAAACAATGGTACAGTCCAGGGTAAAAAGGAGTCAGGATTCCAACCATCTACAGAGTGTTCAGCCAAATGAGAAAAACACCTAAACCTGTCTATCAGCTTCAGTCAGGATTCCAGCAACATGGTAAACAATTCTACAGTCCAGGGTAAAAACAAGTCAGGATTCCAGCCTCATGACAAACAGTGGCACAGTCCAGGGTAAAAAGGAGTCAGGATTCCAAAAGGATTCAGGATTCCAGGATTCCATCTACAGAGAGTGCAGCCAAATGAGAAAAACCCCTAAACCTGTCTATCAGTGTCAGTCAGGATTCCAGCCTCATGACAAACAATAGTACAGTCCAGGGAAAAAACAAGTCAGGATTCCAGCCTCATGACAAACAATGGTACAGTCCAGGGTAAAACCAAGTCAGGATTCCAGCATCATGGTAAACAATGGTACAGTCCAGGCTAAAAAGGAGTCAGGATTCCAACCACATGGCAAGCAATTGTAGAGTCCAGGCTAAAAACAAGTCAGGATTCGAGCCTCATGACAATCAGTGGCACAGTCCAGGGTAAAAAGGAGTCAGGACTCCAAAAGGAGTCAGGATTCCAGGATTCCATCTACAGAGAGTGCAGCCAAATGAGAAAAACACCTAAACCTGTCTATCAGCTTCAGTCAGGATTCCAGCCTCATGACAAACAATGGTACAGTCCAGGGTAAAAAGGAGTCAGGATTCCAACCATCTACAGAGAGATCAGCCAAATGAGAAAAACACCTAAACCTGTCTATCAGCTTCAGTCAGGATTCCAACAACATGGTAAACAATGCTACAGTCCTGGGTAAAAACAAGTCAGGATTCCAGCCTCATGACAAACAGTGTTACAGTCCAGGGTAAAAAGGAGTCAGGATTCCAAAAGGAGTCAGGATTCCAGGAATCCATCTACAGAGAGTGCAGCCAAATGAGAAAAACACCTAAACCTGTCTATCAGCTTCAGTCAGGATTCCAACAACATGGTAAACAATGCTACAGTCCAGGGTAAAAACAAGTCAGGATTCCAGCATCTTGACAAACAACAGTACAGTCCAGGGAAAAAACAAGTCAGGATTCCAGCCTCATGACAATCAGTGGTACAGTCCAGGGTAAAAGGAGTCAGGATTCCAAAAGGAGTCCGGATTCCAGGATTCCATCTAGAGAGAGTGCAGCCAAATGAGAAAAACACCTAAACCTGTCTATCAGCTTCAGTCAGGATTCCAACAACATGGTAAACAATGCTACAGTCCAGGGTAAAAACAAATCAGGATTCCAGCCTCATGACAAACAATGGTACAGTCCAGAGTAAAAGGAGTCAGGATTTCAGCCTCATGACAAACAATGGTATAGTCCAGGGTAAAAATAAGTCAGGATTCCAGCCTCATGACAAACAATGGTATAGTCCAGGGAAAAAAGGAGTCAGGATTCCAACCATCTACAGAGAGATCAGCCAAATGAGAAAACACCTAAACCTGTCTATCAGCTTCAGTCAGGATTCCAACAACATGGTAAACAATGCTACAGTCCACGGTAAAAACAAGTCAGGATTCCAGCATCTTGACAAACAATAGTACAGTCCAGGGAAAAAAACAAGTCAGGATTCCAGCCTCATGACAAACAGTGGTACAGTCCAGGGTAAAAAGGAGTCAGGATTCCAAAAGGAGTCCGGATTCCAGGATTCCATCTACAGAGAGATCAGCCAAATGAGAAAAACACCTAAACCTGTCTATCAGCTTCAGTCAGGATTCCAACAACATGGTAAACAATGCTACAGTCCAGGGTAAAAACAAATCAGGATTCCAGCCTCATGACAAACAATGGTACAGTCCAGAGTAAAAAGGAGTCAGGATTTCAGCCTCATGACAAACAATGGTACAGTCCAGGATAAAAACAACTCAGGATTCCAGCCTCATGACAAACAATGGTACAGTCCAGGCTAAAAAGGAGACAGGATTCAAACAATCTACAGAGAGTACGGCCAAATGAGAAAAACACCTAAGCCTGTCTATCATCATCAGTCAGGATTCCAACAACATGGTAAATAATGCTACAGTCCAGGGCAAAAACAAGTCAGGATTCCAGCCTCATGACAAACAATGGTACAGTCCAGGGTAAAAAGGAGTCAGGATTCCAAACATCTACAGAGTGTTCAGCCAAATGAGAAAAACACCTATACCTGTCTATCAGCTTCAGTCAGGATTCCAGCAACATGGTAAACAATTCTACAGTCCAGGGTAAAAACAAGTCAGGATTCCAGCCTCATGACAAACAGTGGCACAGTCCAGGGTAAAAAGGAGTCAGGATTCCAAAAGGAGTCAGGATTCCAGGATTCCATCTACAGAGAGTGCAGCCAAATGAGAAAAACACCTAAACCTGTCTATCAGCTTCAGTCAGGATTCCAGCCTCATGACAAACAATGGTACTTTCCAGGGTAAAAACAAGTCAGGATTCCAGCATCTTGACAAACAACAGTACAGTCCAGGGAAAAAACAAGTCAGGATTCCAGATTCATGACAAACAATGGTACAGTCCAGGGTAAAACCAAGTCAGGATTCCAGCATCATGGTAAACAATGGTACAGTCCAGGCTAAAAAGGAGTCAGGATTCCAACCACATGGCAAGCAATTGTAGAGTCCAGGCTAAAAACAAGTCAGGATTCCAGCCTCATGACAAACAATGGTACAGTCCAGGGTAAAACCAAGTCAGGATTCCAGCATCATGGTAAACAATGGTATAGTCCAGGCTAAAAAGGAGTCAGGATTCCAACCACATGGCAAGCAATTGTAGAGTCCAGGCTAAAAACAAGTCAGGATTCCAGCCTCATGACAAACAGTGGCACAGTCCAGGGTAAAAAGGAGTCAGGATTCCAAAAAGAGTCAGGATTCCAGGATTCCATCTACAGAGAGTGCAGCCAAATGAGAAAAACACCTAAACCTGTCTATCAGCTTCAGTCAGGATTCCAGCCTCATGACAAACAATGGTATAGTCCAGGGTAAAAAGGAGTCAGGATTCCAACCATCTACAGAGAGATCAGCCAAATGAGAAAAACACCTAAACCTGTCTATCAGCTTCAGTCAGGATTCCAACAACATGGTAAACAATGCTACAGTCCAGGGTAAAAACAAGTCAGGATTCCAGCCTCATGACAAACAGTGTTACAGTCCAGGGTAAAAAGGAGTCAGGATTCCAAAAGGAGTCAGGATTCCAGGATTCCATCTACAGAGAGTGCAGCCAAATGAGAAAAACACCTAAACCTGTCTATCAGCTTCAGTCAGGATTCCAACAACATGGTAAACAATGCCACAGTCCACGGTAAAAACAAGTCAGGATTCCAGCATCTTGACAAACAAAGTACAGTCCAGGGAAAAAACAAGTCAGGATTCCAGCCTCATGACAAACAGTGGTACAGTCCAGGGTAAAAAGGAGTCAGGATTCCAAAAGGAGTCCGGATTCCAGGATTCCATCTAGAGAGAGTGCAGCCAAATGAGAAAAACACCTAAACCTGTCTATCAGCTTCAGTCAGGATTCCAACAACATGGTAAACAATGCTACAGTCCAGGGTAAAAACAAATCAGGATTCCAGCCTCATGACAAACAATGGTACAGTCCAGAGTAAAAAGGAGTCAGGATTTCAGCCTCATGACAAACAATGGTATAGTCCAGGGTAAAAATAAGTCAGGATTCCAGCCTCATGACAAACAATGGTATAGTCCAGGGAAAAAAGGAGTCAGGATTCCAACCATCTACAGAGAGATCAGCCAAATGAGAAAACACCTAAACCTGTCTATCAGCTTCAGTCAGGATTCCAACAACATGGTAAACAATGCTACAGTCCACGGTAAAAACAAGTCAGGATTCCAGCATCTTGACAAACAATAGTACAGTCCAGGGAAAAAAACAAGTCAGGATTCCAGCCTCATGACAAACAGTGGTACAGTCCAGGGTAAAAAAGAGTCAGGATTCCAAAAGGAGTCCGGATTCCAGGATTCCATCTACAGAGAGATCAGCCAAATGAGAAAAACACCTAAACCTGTCTATCAGCTTCAGTCAGGATTCCAACAACATGGTAAACAATGCTACAGTCCAGGGTAAAAACAAATCAGGATTCCAGCCTCATGACAAACAATGGTACAGTCCAGAGTAAAAAGGAGTCAGGATTTCAGCCTCATGACAAACAATGGTACAGTCCAGGATAAAAACAACTCAGGATTCCAGCCTCATGACAAACAATGGTACAGTCCAGGCTAAAAAGGAGACAGGATTCAAACAATCTACAGAGAGTACGGCCAAATGAGAAAAACACCTAAGCCTGTCTATCAGCATCAGTCAGGATTCCAACAACATGGTAAATAATGCTACAGTCCAGGGCAAAAACAAGTCAGGATTCCAGCCTCATGACAAACAATGGTACAGTCCAGGGTAAAAAGGAGTCAGGATTCCAAACATCTACAGAGTGTTCAGCCAAATGAGAAAAACACCTATACCTGTCTATCAGCTTCAGTCAGGATTCCAGCAACATGGTAAACAATTCTACAGTCCAGGGTAAAAACAAGTCAGGATTCCAGCCTCATGACAAACAGTGGCACAGTCCAGGGTAAAAAGGAGTCAGGATTCCAAAAGGAGTCAGGATTCCAGGATTCCATCTACAGAGAGTGCAGCCAAATGAGAAAAACACCTAAACCTGTCTATCAGCTTCAGTCAGGATTCCAACCACATGGTAATCAATGGTACAGTCCAGGCTAAAAAGGAGTCAGGATTCCAGCATCTTGGCAAACAATAGTACAGTCCAGGGAAAAAACAAGTCAGGATTCCAGCATCATGACAAACAATGGTACAGTCCAGGGTAAAACCAAGTCAGGATTCCAGCATCATGGCAAACAATGGTACAGTCCAGGCTAAAAAGGAGTCAGGATTCCAACCACATGGCAAGCAATTGTAGAGTCCAGGCTAAAAACAAGTCAGGATTCCAGCCTCATGACAAACAATGGTACAGTCCAGGGTAAAAACAAGTCAGGATTCCAGCATCATGGTAAACAATGGTACAGTCCAGGGTAAAAAGGAGTCAGGATTCCAACCATCATGGCAAGCAATTGTACAGTCCAGGGTAAAAACAAGTCAGGATTCCAGCCTCATGACAAACAGTGGCACAGTCCAGGGTAAAAAGGAGTCAGGATTCCAAAGAGTCAGGATTCCAGGATTCCATCTACAGAGAGTGCAGCCAAATGAGAAAAACACCTAAACCTGTCTATCAGCTTCAGTCAGGATTCCAGCCTCATGGTAAACAATTGTACAGTCCAGGGAAAAAACAAGTCAGGATTCCAGCCTCATGACAAACAATGGTATAGTCCAGGGAAAAAGGAGTCAGGATTCCAACCATCTACAGAGAGATCAGCCAAATGAGAAAAACACCTAAACCTGTCTATCAGCTTCAGTCAGGATTCCAACAACATGGTAAACAATGCTACAGTCCAGGGTAAAAACAAGTCAGGATTCCAGCCTCATGACAAACAGTGGTACAGTCCAGGGTAAAAAGGAGTCAGGATTCCAAAAGGAGTCAGGATTCCAGGATTCCATCTACAGAGAGTGCAGCCAAATGAGAAAAACACCTAAACCTGTCTATCAGCTTCAGTCAGGATTCCAACAACATGGTAAACAATGCTACAGTCCAGGGTAAAAAAGTCAGGATTACAGCATCTTGACAAACAATAGTACAGTCCAGGGAAAAACAAGTCAGGATTCCAGCCTCATGACAAACAGTGGTACAGTCCAGGGTAAAAAGGAGTCAGGATTCCAAAAGGAGTCCGGATTCCAGGTTCCATCTAGAGAGGTGCAGCCAAATGAGAAAAACACCTAAACCTGTCTATCAGCTTCAGTCAGGATTCCAACAACATGGTAAACAATGCTACAGTCCAGGGTAAAAACAAGTCAGGATTCCAGCCTCATGACAAACAATGGTACAGTCCAGGGTAAAAAGGAGTCAGGATTCCAACCATCTACAGAGAGATCAGCCAAATGAGAAAAACACCTAAACCTGTCTATCAGCTTCAGTCAGGATTCCAACAACATGGTAAACAATGCTACAGTCCAGGGTAAAAACAAGTCAGGATTCCAGCCTCATGACAAACAGTGGTACAGTCCAGGGTAAAAAGGAGTCAGGATTCCAACCATCTACAGAGAGTGCAGCCAAATGAGAAAGACACCTAAGTCTGTCTATCAGCTTCAGTCAGGATTCCAGCCTCATGGCAAACAATGCTACAGTCCAGGGTAAAAACAAGTCAGGATTCCAGCATCTTGACAAACAATTGTACAGTCCAGGGAAAAAACAAGTCAGGATTCCAGCCTCATGACAAACAATGGTATAGTCCAGGGAAAAAGGAGTCAGGATTCCAACCATCTACAGAGAGATCAGCCAAATGAGAAAAACACCTAAACCTGTCTATCAGCTTCAGTCAGGATTCCAACAACATGGTAAACAATGCTACAGTCCAGGGTAAAAACAAGTCAGGATTCCAGCCTCATGACAAACAATGGTACAGTCCAGGGAAAAAAAACAAGTCAGGATTCCAGCCTCATGACAAACAGTGGTACAGTCCAGGGTAAAAGGAGTCAGGATTCCAAAAGGAGTCCAATGAGAACAGGATTCCATCTACAGAGAGATCAGCCAAACCAGAAAAACACCTAAACCTGTCTATCAGGTTCAGTCAGGATTCCAACAACATGGTAAACAATGCTACAGTCCAGGGTAAAAACAAGTCAGGATTCCAGCCTCATGACAAACAATGGTACAGTCCAGGGTAAAAAAGGAGTCAGGATTCCAGCCCATGACAAACAATGGTACAGTCAGGTAAAAATAAGTCAGGATTCCAGCCTCATGACAAACAATGGTATAGTCCAGGGAAAAAGGAGTCAGGATTCCAGATTCCATCTACAGAGAGTGCAGCCAAATGAGAAAAACACCTAAACCTGTCTATCAGCTTCAGTCAGGATTCCAACAACATGGTAAACAATGCTACAGTCCAGGGTAAAAACAAGTCAGGATTCCAGCATCTTGACAAACAATAGTACAGTCCAGGGAAAAAACAAGTCAGGATTCCAGCCTCATGACAAACAGTGGTACAGTCCAGGGTAAAAGGAGTCAGGATTCCAAAAGGTGTCCGGATTCCAGGATTCCATCTACAGAGAGTGCAGCCAAATGAGAAAAACACCTAAACCTGTCTATCAGCTTCAGTCAGGATTCCAACAACATGGTAAACAATGCTACAGTCCAGGGTAAAAACAAGTCAGGATTCCAGCCTCATGACAAACAATGGTATAGTCCAGGGTAAAAAGGAGTCAGGATTCCAAACATCTACAGAGAGATCAGCCAAATGAGAAAAACACCTAAACCTGTCTATCAGCTTCAGTCAGGATTACAACAACATGGTAAACAATGCTACAGTCCAGGGTAAAAACAAGTCAGGATTCCAGCCTCATGACAAACAGTGGTACAGTCCAGGGTAAAAAGGAGTCAGGATTCCAACCATCTACAGAGAGATCAGCCAAATGAGAAAAACACCTAAACCTGTCTATCAGCTTCAGTCAGGATTCCAACAACATGGTAAACAATGCTACAGTCCAGGGTAAAAACAAGTCAGGATTCCAGCCTCATGACAAACAGTGGTACAGTCCAGGGTAAAAAAGTCAGGTTCCAGGATTCAAAAGGAGTCAGGATTCCAGGACCATCTACAGAGAGTCCAGCCAAATGAGAAAAACACCTAAACCTGTCTATCAGCTTCAGTCAGGATTCCAGCAACATGGTAAACAATGCTACAGTCCAGGGTAAAAACAAGTCAGGATTCCAGCCTCATGACAAACAGTGGTACAGTCCAGGGTAAAAAAGAGTCAGGATTCCAAAAATGGGTCAGGATCCAGGATTCCATCTACAGAGAGATCAGCCAAATGAGAAAAACACCTAAGCCTGTCTATCAGCTTCAGTCAGGATTCCAGCCTCATGGCAAACAATGGTACAGTCCAGGGTAAAAACAAGTCAGGATTCCAGCCTCATGACAAACAATGGTACAGTCCAGGGTAAAAACAAGTCAGGATTCCAGCCTCATGACAAACAATGGTACAGTCCAGGTGAAAAAGTCAGGATTCAAACACTACAGGGAGTACGGCAAATAAACCTGTCTATCAGCTATCAGTCAGGATTCCAACAACATGGTAAACAATGCTACAGTCCAGGGTAAAAACAAGTCAGGATTCCAGCCTCATGACAAACAATGGTACAGTCCAGGGTAAAAAGGAGTCAGGATTCCAAAAAGTCAGGATTACAGGATTCCATCTACAGAGAGTGCAGCCAAATGAGAAAAACACCTAAACCTGTCTATCAGCTTCAGTCAGGATTCCAACAACATGGTAAACAATGCTACAGTCCAGGGTAAAAACAAGTCAGGATTCCAGCATCTTGACAAACAATTGTACAGTCCAGGGAAAAAACAAGTCAGGATTCCAGCCTCATGACAAACAATGGTATAGTCCAGGGAAAAAGGAGTCAGGATTCCAAAAGGAGTCCGATTCCAGGATTCCATCTACAGAGAGTGCAGCCAAATGAGAAAAACACCTAAACCTGTCTATCAGCTTCAGTCAGGATTCCAACAACATGGTAAACAATGCTACAGTCCAAGGTAAAAACAAGTCAGGATTCCAGCCTCATGACAAACAATGGTATAGTCCAGGGAAAAAGGAGTCAGGATTCCAACCATCTACAGAGAGATCAGCCAAATGAGAAAAACACCTAAACCTGTCTATCAGCTTCAGTCAGGATTACAACAACATGGTAAACAATGCTACAGTCCAGGGTAAAAACAAGTCAGGATTCCAGCCTCATGACAAACAGTGGTACAGTCCAGGGTAAAAAGGAGTCAGGATTCCAACCATCTACAGAGAGATCAGCCAAATGAGAAAAACACCTAAACCTGTCTATCAGCTTCAGTCAGGATTCCAACAACATGGTAAACAATGCTACAGTCCAGGGTAAAAACAAGTCAGGATTCCAGCCTCATGACAAACAGTGGTACAGTCCAGGGTAAAAGGAGGATTCCAAAAGGAGTCAGGATTCCAGATTCCATCTACAGAGAGTGCAGCCAAATGAGAAAAACACCTAAACCTGTCTATCAGCTTCAGTCAGGATTCCAACAACATGGTAAACAATGCTACAGTCCAGGGTAAAAACAAGTCAGGATTCCAGCCTCATGACAAACAGTGGTACAGTCCAGGGTAAAAAGGAGTCAGGATTCCAAAAGGAGTCAGGATTCCAGGATTCCATCTACAGAGAGTGCAGCCAAATGAGAAAAACACCTAAGCCTGTCTATCAGCTTCAGTCAGGATTCCAACCTCATGGCAAACAATGGTACAGTCCAGGGTAAAAACAAGTCAGGATTCCAGCATCTTGACAAACAATAGTACAGTCCAGGGAAAAAAACAAGTCAGGATTCCAGCCTCATGACAAACAATGGTACAGTCCAGGGTAAAAACCAAGTCAGGATTCCAGCATCATGGTAAACAATGGTACAGTCCAGACTAAAAAGGTGTCAGGATTCCAACCACATGGCAAGCAATTGTAGAGTCCAGGCTAAAAACAAGTCAGGATTCCAGCATCATGACAAACAATGGTACAGTCCAGGGTAAAAACGAGTCAGGATTCCAGCCTCATGACAAACAGTGGTACAGTCCAGGGTAAAAAGGAGTCAGGATTCCAACCATCTACAGAGAGATCAGCCAAATGAGAAAAACACCTAAACCTGTCTATCAGCTTCAGTCAGGATTCCAACAACATGGTAAACAATGCTACAGTCCAGGGTAAAAACAAGTCAGGATTCCAGCCTCATGACAAACAGTGGTACAGTCCAGGGTAAAAACAAGTCAGGATTCCAGCATCTTGACAAACAATAGTACAGTCCAGAGAAAAAACAAGTCAGGATTCCAGCCTCATGACAAACAATGGTACAGTCCAGGGTAAAACCAAGTCAGGATTCCAGCATCATGGTAAACAATGGTACAGTCCAGACTAAAAAGGTGTCAGGATTCCAACCACATGGCAAGCAATTGTAGAGTCCAGGCTAAAAACAAGTCAGGATTCCAGCATCATGACAAACAATGGTACAGTCCAGGGTAAAAAGGAGTCAGGATTCCAACCATCTACAGAGGTGCAGCCACATGAGAAAGACACCTAAGTCTGTCTATCAGCTTGTCAGGATTCCAGCCTCATGACAAACAATGGTACAGTCCAGGGTAAAAATAAGTCAGGATTCCAGCCTCATGACAAACAATGGTATAGTCCAGGGTTAAAAGGAGTCAGGATTCCAACCATTTACAGAGAGATCAGCCAAATGAGAAAAACACCTAAACCTGTCTATCAGCTTCAGTCAGGATACCAACAACATGGTAAACAACGCTACAGTCCAGGGTAAAAACAAGTCAGGATTCCAGCCTCATGACAAACAGTGGTACAGTCCAGGGTAAAAAGGAGTCAGGATTCCAAAAGGAGTCAGGATTACAGGATTCCATCTACAGAGAGTGCAGCCAAATGAGAAAAACACCTAAACCTGTCTATCAGCTTCAGTCAGGATTCCAACAACATGGTAAACAATGCTACAGTCCAGGGTAAAAAAAAGTCAGGATTCCAGCATCTTGACAAACAATAGTACAGTCCAGGGAAAAAACAAGTCAGGATTCCAGCCTCATGACAAACAGTGGTACAGTCCAGGGTAAAAAGGAGTCAGGATTCCAAAAGGAGTCCGGATTCCAGGATTCCATCTACAGAGAGTGCAGCCAAATGAGAAAAACACCTAAACCTGTCTATCAGCTTCAGTCAGGATTCCAACAACATGGTAAACAATGCTACAGTCCAAGGTAAAAACAAGTCAGGATTCCAGCCTCATGACAAACAATGATATAGTCCAGGGTAAAAAGGAGTCAGGATTCCAACCATCTACAGAGAGATCAGCCAAATGAGAAAAACACCTAAACCTGTCTATCAGCTTCAGTCAGGATTACAACAACATGGTAAACAATGCTACAGTCCAGGGTAAAAACAAGTCAGGATTCCAGCCTCATGACAAACAGTGGTACAGTCCAGGGTAAAAAGGAGTCAGGATTCCAACCATCTACAGAGACATCAGCCAAATGAGAAAAACACCTAAACCTGTCTATCAGCTTCAGTCAGGATTCCAACAACATGGTAAACAATGCTACAGTCCAGGGTAAAAACAAGTCAGGATTCCAGCCTCATGACAAACAGTGGTACAGTCCAGGGTTAAAAGGAGTCAGGATTCCAAAAGGAGTCAGGATTCCAGGATTCCATCTACAGAGAGTGCAGCCAAATGAGAAAAACACCTAAACCTGTCTATCAGCTTCAGTCAGGATTCCAGCAACATGGTAAACAATGCTACAGTCCAGGGTAAAAACAAGTCAGGATTCCAGCCTCATGACAAACAGTGGCACAGTCCAGGGTAAAAAGGAGTCAGGATTCCAAAAGGAGTCAGGATTCCAGGATTCCATCTACAGAGAGTGCAGCCAAATGAGAAAAACACCTAAGCCTGTCTATCAGCTTCAGTCAGGATTCCAGCCTCATGACAAACAATGGTACAGTCCAGGGTAAAAACAAGTCAGGATTCCAGCATCTTGACAAACAATAGTACAGTCCAGAGAAAAAACAAGTCAGGATTCCAGCCTCATGACAAACAATGGTACAGTCCAGGGTAAAACCAAGTCAGGATTCCAGCATCATGGTAAACAATGGTACAGTCCAGACTAAAAAGGTGTCAGGATTCCAACCACATGGCAAGCAATTGTAGAGTCCAGGCTAAAAACAAGTCAGGATTCCAGCATCATGACAAACAATGGTACAGTCCAGGGTAAAAAGGAGTCAGGATTCCAGCCTCATGACAAACAGTGGTACAGTCCAGGGTAAAAAGGAGTCAGGATTCCAACCATCTACAGAGAGATCAGCCAAATGAGAAAAACACCTAAACCTGTCTATCAGCTTCAGTCAGGATTCCAACAACATGGTAAACAATGCTACAGTCCAGGGTAAAAACAAGTCAGGATTCCAGCCTCATGACAAACAGTGGTACAGTCCAGGGTAAAAACAAGTCAGGATTCCAGCATCTTGACAAACAATAGTACAGTCCAGAGAAAAAACAAGTCAGGATTCCAGCCTCATGACAAACAATGGTACAGTCCAGGGTAAAACCAAGTCAGGATTCCAGCATCATGGTAAACAATGGTACAGTCCAGACTAAAAAGGTGTCAGGATTCCAACCACATGGCAAGCAATTGTAGAGTCCAGGCTAAAAACAAGTCAGGATTCCAGCATCATGACAAACAATGGTACAGTCCAGGGTAAAAAGGAGTCAGGATTCCAACCATCTACAGAGAGTGCAGCCACATGAGAAAGACACCTAAGTCTGTCTATCAGCTTCAGTCAGGATTCCAGCCTCATGACAAACAATGGTACAGTCCAGGGTAAAAATAAGTCAGGATTCCAGCCTCATGACAAACAATGGTATAGTCCAGGGTTAAAAGGAGTCAGGATTCCAACCATTTACAGAGAGATCAGCCAAATGAGAAAAACACCTAAACCTGTCTATCAGCTTCAGTCAGGATACCAACAACATGGTAAACAACGCTACAGTCCAGGGTAAAAACAAGTCAGGATTCCAGCCTCATGACAAACAGTGGTACAGTCCAGGGTAAAAAGGAGTCAGGATTCCAAAAGGAGTCAGGATTACAGGATTCCATCTACAGAGAGTGCAGCCAAATGAGAAAAACACCTAAACCTGTCTATCAGCTTCAGTCAGGATTCCAACAACATGGTAAACAATGCTACAGTCCAGGGTAAAAAAAGTCAGGATTCCAGCATCTTGACAAACAATAGTACAGTCCAGGGAAAAACAAGTCAGGATTCCAGCCTCATGACAAACAGTGGTACAGTCCAGGGTAAAAAGGAGTCAGGATTCCAAAAGGAGTCCGGATTCCAGGATTCCATCTACAGAGAGTGCAGCCAAATGAGAAAAACACCTAAACCTGTCTATCAGCTTCAGTCAGGATTCCAACAACATGGTAAACAATGCTACAGTCCAAGGTAAAAACAAGTCAGGATTCCAGCCTCATGACAAACAATGATATAGTCCAGGGTAAAAAGGAGTCAGGATTCCAACCATCTACAGAGAGATCAGCCAAATGAGAAAAACACCTAAACCTGTCTATCAGCTTCAGTCAGGATTACAACAACATGGTAAACAATGCTACAGTCCAGGGTAAAAACAAGTCAGGATTCCAGCCTCATGACAAACAGTGGTACAGTCCAGGGTAAAAGGAGTCAGGATTCCAACCATCTACAGAGAGATCAGCCAAATGAGAAAAACACCTAAACCTGTCTATCAGCTTCAGTCAGGATTCCAACAACATGGTAAACAATGCTACAGTCCAGGGTAAAAACAAGTCAGGATTCCAGCCTCATGACAAACAGTGGTACAGTCCAGGGTTAAAAGGAGTCAGGATTCCAAAAAGGAGTCAGGATTCCAGGATTCCATCTACAGAGAGTGCAGCCAAATGAGAAAAACACCTAAACCTGTCTATCAGCTTCAGTCAGGATTCCAGCAACATGGTAAACAATGCTACAGTCCAGGGTAAAAACAAGTCAGGATTCCAGCCTCATGACAAACAGTGGCACAGTCCAGGGTAAAAAGGAGTCAGGATTCCAAAAGGAGTCAGGATTCCAGGATTCCATCTACAGAGAGTGCAGCCAAATGAGAAAAACACCTAAGCCTGTCTATCAGCTTCAGTCAGGATTCCAGCCTCATGACAAACAATGGTACAGTCCAGGGTAAAAACAAGTCAGGATTCCAGCATCTTGACAAACAATAGTACAGTCCAGAGAAAAAACAAGTCAGGATTCCAGCCTCATGACAAACAATGGTACAGTCCAGGGTAAAACCAAGTCAGGATTCCAGCATCATGGTAAACAATGGTACAGTCCAGACTAAAAAGGTGTCAGGATTCCAACCACATGGCAAGCAATTGTAGAGTCCAGGCTAAAAACAAGTCAGGATTCCAGCATCATGACAAACAATGGTACAGTCCAGGGTAAAAAGGAGTCAGGATTCCAACCATCTACAGAGAGTGCAGCCACATGAGAAAGACACCTAAGTCTGTCTATCAGCTTCAGTCAGGATTCCAGCCTCATGACAAACAATGCTACAGTCCAGGGTAAAAAAAAGTCAGGATTCCAGCATCTTGACAAACAATAGTACAGTCCAGGGAAAAAACAAGTCAGGATTCCAGCCTCATGACAAACAGTGGTACAGTCCAGGGTAAAAAGGAGTCAGGATTCCAAAAGGAGTCCGGATTCCAGGATTCCATCTACAGAGAGTGCAGCCAAATGAGAAAAACACCTAAACCTGTCTATCAGCTTCAGTCAGGATTCCAACAACATGGTAAACAATGCTACAGTCCAAGGTAAAAACAAGTCAGGATTCCAGCCTCATGACAAACAATGATATAGTCCAGGGTAAAAAGGAGTCAGGATTCCAACCATCTACAGAGAGATCAGCCAAATGAGAAAAACACCTAAACCTGTCTATCAGCTTCAGTCAGGATTACAACAACATGTTAAACAATGCTACAGTCCAGGGTAAAAACAAGTCAGGATTCCAGCCTCATGACAAACAGTGGTACAGTCCAGGGTAAAAAGGAGTCAGGATTCCAACCATCTACAGAGAGATCAGCCAAATGAGAAAAACACCTAAACCTGTCTATCAGCTTCAGTCAGGATTCCAACAACATGGTAAACAATGCTACAGTCCAGGGTAAAAACAAGTCAGGATTCCAGCCTCATGACAAACAGTGGTACAGTCCAGGGTTAAAAGGAGTCAGGATTCCAAAAGGAGTCAGGATTCCAGGATTCCATCTACAGAGAGTGCAGCCAAATGAGAAAAACACCTAAACCTGTCTATCAGCTTCAGTCAGGATTCCAGCAACATGGTAAACAATGCTACAGTCCAGGGTAAAAACAAGTCAGGATTCCAGCCTCATGACAAACAGTGGCACAGTCCAGGGTAAAAAGGAGTCAGGATTCCAAAAGGAGTCAGGATTCCAGGATTCCATCTACAGAGAGTGCAGCCAAATGAGAAAAACACCTAAGCCTGTCTATCAGCTTCAGTCAGGATTCCAGCCTCATGACAAACAATGGTACAGTCCAGGGTAAAAACAAGTCAGGATTCCAGCATCTTGACAAACAATAGTACAGTCCAGAGAAAAAACAAGTCAGGATTCCAGCCTCATGACAAACAATGGTACAGTCCAGGGTAAAACCAAGTCAGGATTCCAGCATCATGGTAAACAATGGTACAGTCCAGACTAAAAAGGTGTCAGGATTCCAACCACATGGCAAGCAATTGTAGAGTCCAGGCTAAAAACAAGTCAGGATTCCAGCATCATGACAAACAATGGTACAGTCCAGGGTAAAAAGGAGTCAGGATTCCAACCATCTACAGAGAGTGCAGCCACATGAGAAAGACACCTAAGTCTGTCTATCAGCTTCAGTCAGGATTCCAGCCTCATGACAAACAATGGTACAGTCCAGGGTAAAAAAAAGTCAGGATTCCAGCCTCATGACAAACAATGGTATAGTCCAGGGTTAAAAGGAGTCAGGATTCCAACCATCTACAGAGAGATCAGCCAAATGAGAAAAACACCTAAACCTGTCTATCAGCTTCAGTCAGGATTCCAACAACATGGTAAACAACGCTACAGTCCAGGGTAAAAACAAGTCAGGATTCCAGCCTCATGACAAACAGTGGTACAGTCCAGGGTAAAAAGGAGTCAGGATTCCAAAAGGAGTCAGGATTACAGGATTCCATCTACAGAGAGTGCAGCCAAATGAGAAAAACACCTAAACCTGTCTATCAGCTTCAGTCAGGATTCCAACAACATGGTAAACAATGCTACAGTCCAGGGTAAAAAAAAGTCAGGATTCCAGCATCTTGACAAACAATAGTACAGTCCAGGGAAAAAACAAGTCAGGATTCCAGCCTCATGACAAACAGTGGTACAGTCCAGGGTAAAAAGGAGTTAGGATTCCAAAAGGAGTCCGGATTCCAGGATTCCATCTACAGAGAGTGCAGCCAAATGAGAAAAACACCTAAACCTGTCTATCAGCTTCAGTCAGGATTACAACAACATGGTAAACAATGCTACAGTCCAAGGTAAAAACAAGTCAGGATTCCAGCCTCATGACAAACAATGATATAGTCCAGGGTAAAAAGGAGTCAGGATTCCAACCATCTACAGAGAGATCAGCCAAATGAGAAAAACACCTAAACCTGTCTATCAGCTTCAGTCAGGATTACAACAACATGGTAAACAATGCTACAGTCCAGGGTAAAAACAAGTCAGGATTCCAGCCTCATGACAAACAGTGGTACAGTCCAGGGTAAAAAGGAGTCAGGATTCCAACCATCTACAGAGTGATCAGCCAAATGAGAAAAACACCTAAACCTGTCTATCAGCTTCAGTCAGGATTCCAACAACATGGTAAACAATGCTACAGTCCAGGGTAAAAACAAGTCAGGATTCCAGCCTCATGACAAACAGTGGTACAGTCCAGGGTAAAAAGGAGTCAGGATTCCAAAAGGAGTCAGGATTCCAGGATTCCATGATTCCATCTACAGAGAGTGCAGCCAAATGAGAAAAACACCTAAATCTGTCTTTCAGCTTCAGTCAGGATTCCAACAACATGGTAAACAATGCTACAGTCCAGGGAAAAACAAGTCAGGATTCCAGCATCTTGACAAACAATAGTACAGTCCAGGGAAAAAAACAAGTCAGGATTCCAGCCTCATGACAAACAGTGGTACAGTCCAGGGTAAAAAGGAGTCAGGATTCCAAAAGGAGTCCGGATTCCAGGATTCCATCTACAGAGAGATCAGCCAAATGAGAAAAACACCTAAACCTGTCTATCAGCTTCAGTCAGGATTCCAACAACATGGTAAACAATGCTACAGTCCAGGGTAAAAACAAGTCAGAATTCCAGCCTCATGACAAACAATGATACAGTCCAGGGTAAAAAGGAATCAGGATTCCAACCATCTACAGAGAGATCAGCCAAATGAGAAAAACACCTAAACCTGTCTATCAGCTTCAGTCAGGATTACAACAACATGGTAAACAATGCTACAGTCCAGGGTAAAAACAAGTCAGGATTCCAGCCTCATGACAAACAGTGGTACAGTCCAGGGTAAAAAGGAGTCAGGATTCCAACCATCTACAGAGAGTGCAGCCAAATGAGAAAGACACCTAAGTCTGTCTATCAGCTTCAGTCAGGATTCCAGCCTCATGACAAACAATGGTACAGTCCAGGCTAAAAAGGAGTCAGGATTCCAACCACATGGTAAACAATGGTACAGTCCAGGGTAAAAAGGAGTCAGGATTCCAACCACATGGCAAGCAATTGTAGAGTCCAGGCTAAAAACAAGTCAGGATTCCAGCATCATGACAAACAATGTTACAGTCCAGGATAAAAACAAGTCAGGATTCCAGCCTCATAACAAACAATGGTACAGTCCAGGGTAAAAAGGAGTCAGGATTCCAACCATCTACAGAGAGTTCAGCCAAATGAGAAAAACACCTAAACCTGTCTATCAGCTTCAGTCAGGATTCCAACAACATGGTAAACAATGCTACAGTCCAGTGTAAAAACAAGTCAGGATTCCAGCCTCATGACAAACAGTGGTACAGTCCAGGGTAAAAAGGAGTCAGGATTCCAAAAGGAGTCAGGATTCCAGGATTCCATCTACAGAGAGTGCAGCCAAATGAGAAAAACACCTAAACCTGTCTATCAGCTTCAGTCAGGATTCCAGCAACATGGTAAACAATGCTACAGTCCAGGGTAAAAACAAGTCAGGATTCCAGCCTCATGACAAACAGTGGCACAGTCCAGGGTAAAAAAGGAGTCAGGATTCCAAAAGGAGTCAGGATTACAGGATTCCATCTACAGAGAGTGCAGCCAAATGAGAAAAACACCTAAACCTGTCTATCAGCTTCAGTCAGGATTCCAGCCTCATGACAAACAATGGTACAGTCCAGGGTAAAAACAAGTCAGGATTCCAGCATCTTGACAAACAATAGTACAGTCCAGGGAAAAAACAAGTCAGGATTCCAGCCTCATGACAAACAATGGTACAGTCCAGGGTAAAACCAAGTCAGGATTCCAGCATCATGGTAAACAATGGTACAGTCCAGACTAAAAAGGAGTCAGGATTCCAACCACATGGCAAGCAATTGTAGAGTCCAGGCTAAAAACAAGTCAGGATTCCAGCATCATGACAAACAATGGTACAGTCCAGGGTAAAAAGGAGTCAGGATTCCAACCATCTACAGAGAGTGCAGCCACATGAGAAAGACACCTAAACCTGTCTATCAGCTTCAGTCAGGATTCCAGCCTCATGACAAACAATGGTACAGTCCAGGGTAAAAATAAGTCAGGATTCCAGCCTCATGACAAACAATGGTACAGTCCAGGGTATAAAGGAGTCAGGATTCCAAAAGGAGTCAGGATTCCAGGATTCCATCTACAGAGAATGCAGCCAAATGAGAAAAACACCTAAACCTGTCTATCAGCTTCAGTCAGGATTCCAACAACATGGTAAACAATGCTACAGTCCAGGGTAAAAACAAGTCAGGATTCCAGCCTCATGACAAACAATGGTACAGTCCAGGGTAAAAAGGAGTCAGGACTTCAGCCTCATGGAAAACAATGGTAGAGTCCAGGGTTAAAAACAAGTCAGGATTCCAGCATCATGACAAACAATGGTACAGTCCAGGATAAAAACAACTCAGGATTCCAGCCTCATGACAAACAATGGTACAGTCCAGGCTAAAAAGGAGACAGGATTCAAACAATCTACAGAGAGTACGGCCAAATGAGAAAAACACCTAAGCCTATCTATCAGCATCAGTCAGGATTCCAACAACATGGTAAACAATGCTACAGTCCAGGGTAAAAACAAGTCAGGATTCCAGCCTCATGACAAACAATGGTACAGTCCAGGGTAAAAAGGAGTCAGGATTCCAACCATCTACAGAGTGTTCAGCCAAATGAGAAAAACACCTAAACCTGTCTATCAGCTTCAGTCAGGATTCCAACAACATGGTAAACAATGCTACAGTCCAGGGTAAAAACAAGTCAGAATTCCAGCCTCATGACAAACAATGATACAGTCCAGGGTAAAAAGGAATCAGGATTCCAACCATCTACAGAGAGATCAGCCAAATGAGAAAAACACCTAAACCTGTCTATCAGCTTCAGTCAGGATTACAACAACATGGTAAACAATGCTACAGTCCAGGGTAAAAACAAGTCAGAATTCCAGCCTCATGACAAACAGTGGTACAGTCCAGGGTAAAAAGGAGTCAGGATTCCAACCATCTACAGAGAGTGCAGCCAAATGAGAAAGACACCTAAGTCTGTCTATCAGCTTCAGTCAGGATTCCAGCCTCATGACAAACAATGCTACAGTCCAGGGTAAAAACAAGTCAGGATTCCAGCCTCATGACAAACACTGGCACAGTCCAGGGTAAAAAGGAGTCAGGATTCCAAAAGGAGTCAGGATTCCAGGATTCCATCTACAGAGAGTGCAGCCAAATGAGAAAAACACCTAAACCTGTCTATCAGCTTCAGTCAGGATTCCAGCCTCATGACAAACAATGGTACAGTCCAGGGTAAAAACAAGTCAGGATTCCAGCATCTTGACAAACAATAGTACAGTCCAGGGAAAAAACAAGTCAGGATTCCAGCCTCATGACAAACAATGGTACAGTCCAGGGTAAAACCAAGTCAGGATTCCAACAACATGGTAAACAATGCTACAGTCCAGTGTAAAAACAAGTCAGGATTCCAGCCTCATGACAAACAGTGGTACAGTCCAGGATAAAAACAACTCAGGATTCCAGCCTCATGACAAACAATGGTACAGTCCAGGCTAAAAAGGAGACAGGATTCAAACAATCTACAGAGAGTACGGCCAAATGAGAAAAACACCTAAGCCTATCTATCAGCATCAGTCAGGATTCCAACAACATGGTAAACAATGCTACAGTCCAGGGTAAAAACAAGTCAGGATTCCAGCCTCATGACAAACAATGGTACAGTCCAGGGTAAAAAGGAGTCAGGATTCCAACCATCTACAGAGTGTTCAGTCAAATGAGAAAAACACCTAAACCTGTCTATCAGCTTCAGTCAGGATTCCAACAACATGGTAAACAATGCTACAGTCCAGGGTAAAAACAAGTCAGAATTCCAGCCTCATGACAAACAATGGTACAGTCCAGGGTAAAACCAAGTCAGGATTCCAACAACATGGTAAACAATGCTACAGTCCAGTGTAAAAACAAGTCAGGATTCCAGCCTCATGACAAACAGTGGTACAGTCCAGGATAAAAACAACTCAGGATTCCAGCCTCATGACAAACAATGGTACAGTCCAGGCTAAAAAGGAGACAGGATTCAAACAATCTACAGAGAGTACGGCCAAATGAGAAAAACACCTAAGCCTATCTATCAGCATCAGTCAGGATTCCAACAACATGACAAACAGTGGTACAGTCCAGGATAAAAACAACTCAGGATTCCAGCCTCATGACAAACAATGGTACAGTCCAGGCTAAAAAGGAGACAGGATTCCAACCATCTACAGAGAGTGCAGCCAAATGAGAAAGACACCTAAGTCTGTCTATCAGCTTCAGTCAGGATTCCAGCCTCATGACAAACAATGGTACAGTCCAGGGTAAAAGGAGTCAGGATTCCAACCATCTACAGAGTGTTCAGCCAAATGAGAAAAACACCTAAACCTGTCTATCAGCTTCAGTCAGGATTCCAACAACATGGTAAACAATGCTACAGTCCAGGGTAAAAACAAGTCAGAATTCCAGCCTCATGACAAACAATGATACAGTCCAGGGTAAAAAGGAATCAGGATTCCAACCATCTACAGAGAGATCAGCCAAATGAGAAAAACACCTAAACCTGTCTATCAGCTTCAGTCAGGATTACAACAACATGGTAAACAATGCTACAGTCCAGGGTAAAAACAAGTCAGGATTCCAGCCTCATGACAAACAGTGGTACAGTCCAGGGTAAAAAGGAGTCAGGATTCCAACCATCTACAGAGAGTGCAGCCAAATGAGAAAGACACCTAAGTCTGTCTATCAGCTTCAGTCAGGATTCCAGCCTCATGACAAACAATGGTACAGTCCAGGGTAAAAATAAGTCAGGATTCCAACCTCATGACAAACAATGGTATAGTCCAGGGAAAAAAGGAGTCAGGATTCCAACCATCTACAGAGAGATCAGCCAAATGAGAAAAACACCTAAACCTGTCTATCAGCTTCAGTCAGGATTCCAGCAACATGGTAAACAATGCTACAGTCCAGGGTAAAAACAAGTCAGGATTCCAGCCTCATGACAAACACTGGCACAGTCCAGGGTAAAAAGGAGTCAGGATTCCAAAAGGAGTCAGGATTCCAGGATTCCATCTACAGAGAGTGCAGCCAAATGAGAAAAACACCTAAACCTGTCTATCAGCTTCAGTCAGGATTCCAGCCTCATGACAAACAACGGTACAGTCCAGGGTAAAAACAAGTCAGGATTCCAGCATCTTGACAAACAATAGTACAGTCCAGGGAAAAAACAAGTCAGGATTCCAGCCTCATGACAAACAATGGTACAGTCCAGGGTAAAACCAAGTCAGGATTCCAACAACATGGTAAACAATGCTACAGTCCAGTGTAAAAACAAGTCAGGATTCCAGCCTCATGACAAACAGTGGTACAGTCCAGGGTAAAAAGGAGTCAGGATTCCAAAAGGAGTCAGTATTCCAGGATTCCATCTACAGAGAGTGCAGCCAAATGAGAAAAACACCTAAACCTGTCTATCAGCTTCAGTCAGGATTCCAGCAACATGGTAAAACAATGCTACAGTCCAGGGTAAAAACAAGTCAGGATTCCAGCCTCATGACAAACAGTGGCACAGTCCAGGGTAAAAAGGAGTCAGGATTCCAAAAGGAGTCAGGATTCCAGGATTCCATCTACAGAGAGTGCAGCCAAATGAGAAAAACACCTAAACCTGTCTATCAGCTTCAGTCAGGATTCCAGCCTCATGACAAACAATGGTACAGTCCAGGGTAAAAACAAGTCAGGATTCCAGCATCTTGACAAACAATAGTACAGTCCAGGGAAAAAACAAGTCAGGATTCCAGCCTCATGACAAACAATGGTACAGTCCAGGGTAAAACCAAGTCAGGATTCCAACAACATGGTAAACAATGCTACAGTCCAGTGTAAAAACAAGTCAGGATTCCAGCCTCATGACAAACAGTGGTACAGTCCAGGGTAAAAAGGAGTCAGGATTCCAAAAGGAGTCAGGATTCCAGGATTCCATCTACAGAGAGTGCAGCCAAATGAGAAAAACACCTAAACCTGTCTATCAGCTTCAGTCAGGATTCCAGCAACATGGTAAACAATGCTACAGTCCAGGGTAAAAACAAGTCAGGATTCCAGCCTCATGACAAACAGTGGCACAGTCCAGGGTAAAAAGGAGTCAGGATTCCAAAAGGAGTCAGGATTCCAGGATTCCATCTACAGAGAGTGCAGCCAAATGAGAAAAACACCTAAACCTGTCTATCAGCTTCAGTCAGGATTCCAGCCTCATGACAAACAATGGGACAGTCCAGGGTAAAAACAAGTCAGGATTCCAGCATCTTGACAAACAATAGTACAGTCCAGGGAAAAAACAAGTCAGGATTCCAACCTCATGACAAACAATGGTACAGTCCAGGGTAAAACCAAGTCAGGATTCCAGCATCATGGTAAACAATGCTACAGTCCAGGGTAAAAACAAGTCAGGATTCCAGCCTCATGACAAACAGTGGTAAAGTCCAGGATAAAAAGGAGTCAGGATTCCAAAAGGAGTCAGGATTCCAGGATTCCATCTACAGAGAGTGCAGCCAAATGAGAAAAACACCTAAACCTGTCTATCAGCTTCAGTCAGGATTCCAACAACATGGTAAACAATGCTAAAGTCCAGTGTAAAAACAAGTCAGGATTCCAGCATCTTGACAAACAATAGTACAGTCCAGGGAAAAAAACAAGTCAGGATTCCAGCCTCATGACAAACAGTGGTACAATCCAGGGTAAAAAGGAGTCAGGATTCCAAAAGGAGTCCGGATTCCAGGATTCCATCTACAGAGAGATCAGCCAAATGAGAAAAACACCTAAACCTGTCTATCAGCTTCAGTCAGGATTCCAACAACATGGTAAACAATGCTACAGTCCAGGGTAAAAACAAGTCAGGATTCCAGCATCTTGACAAACAATAGTACAGTCCAGGGAAAAAACAAGTCAGGATTCCAGCATCATGGTAAACAATGGTACAGTCCAGGGTAAAAACAACTCAGGATTCCAGCCTCATGACAAACAATGGTACAGTCCAGGCTAAAAAGGAGACAGGATTCCAACCATCTACAGAGAGTGCAGCCAAATGAGAAAGACACCTTAGTCTGTCTATCAGCTTCAGTCAGGATTCCAGCCTCATGACAAACAAAGGTACAGTCCAGGATAAAAACAACTCAGGATTCCAGCCTCATGACAAACAATGGTACTTTCCAGGGAAAAAAGGAGTCAGGATTCCAAATCATCTACAGAGTGTTCAGCCAAATTAGAAAAACACCTAAACCTGTCTATCAGCTTCAGTCAGGATTCCAACAACATGGTAAACAATGCTACAGGCCAGGATAAAAACAAGTCAGGATTCCAGCCTCATGACAAACAGTGGTACAGTCCAGGGTAAAAAGGAGTCAGGATTCCAACTATCTACAGAGTGTTCAGCCAAATGAGAAAAACACCTAAACATGTCTATCAGCTTCAGTCAGGATTCCAACAACATGGTAAACAATACTACAGTCCAGGGAAAAAACAAGTCAGGATTCCAGCCTCATGACAAACAATGGTACAGTATAGGGTAAAAAGGAGTCAGGATTCCAAAAGGAGTCAGGATTCCAGGATTCTATCTACAGTGAGTGCAGCCAAATGAGAAAAACACCTAAACCTGTCTATCAGCTTCAGTCAGGATTCTAACAACATGGTGAACAATGCTACAGTCCAGGGTAAAAACAAGTCAGGATTCCAGCATCTTGACAAACAATAGTACAGTCCAGGGAAAAAACAAGTCAGGATTCCACCCCCATGACAAACAATGGTACAGTCCAGGCTAAAAAGGAGTCAGGATTCCAACCATCTATAGAGAGTACAGCCAAATGACAAACACACCTGAAGCTGTCTGTCAGGAAAGACAAATGTCTCAAATAATCATTATCTTGATTACCTTCCAAGCATATTCTGCTGAAATCAACAATCATCAAAACAAGTTGCAGTGGGTGGGATTCGAACCCTGGTCCTCATGCGTGGCGGGCAAGAGTTCTACCACTGTACTACAAATTGTTTTAAAAATCAGACATTCTTGTTGTCATCACCTTGCCCCTCTGAACATTTCAAACCAGGGAATTAAAAAGCACATGGCAAACAAAGCTCAAGAGACATGCTGAAGAGTTAAAGATGACAGTTAGATACACACTGATCACAAAAGACAGACATACAACCTCATGGCAAAAAATGGTAGATTCCAGGCTAAAAAGGAGTCAGGATTCCAGCCTCATGACAAACAATAGTACAGTCCAGGCTAAAAAGGAGTCAGGATTCCAACCACATGGTAAACAATGGTACAGTCCAGGCTAAAAAGGAGTCAGGATTCCAACCACATGGCAAGCAATTGTAGAGTCCAGGCTAAAAACAAGTCAGGATTCCAGCATCATGACAAACAATGGTACAGTCCAGGATAAAAACAAGTCAGGATTCCAACCTCATAACAAACAATGGTACAGTCCAGGGTAAAAAGGATTCCAGGATTCCATCTACAGAGAGTGCAGCCAAATGAGAAAAAACCTAAACCTGTCTATCAGCTTCAGTCAGGATTCCAACAACATGGTAAACAATACTACAGTCCAGGGTAAAAACAAGTCAAGATTCCAGCCTCATGACAAACAGTGGTACAGTCCAGGGTAAAAAGGAGACAGTATTCCAACCTTCTATAGAGAGTACAGCCAAATGACAAACACTCCTGAAGCTGTCTGTCAGGAAAGACAAATGTCTCAAATAATCATTATCTTGATAACCTTCCAAGCATATTCTGCTGAAATCAACAATCATCAAAAGAAGTTGCAGTTGCAGTGGGTGGGATTCGAACCCTGGTCCTCATGCATGGCAGGTGAGAGTTCTACCACTGTACTTCCAATTGTTTTGAAAATCAGACATTCTTGTTGTCATCACCTTGCCCCTCTGAACATTTCAAACCAGGGAATTAAAAAGCACATGGCAAACAAAACTCAAGAGACATGCTGAAGAGTTAAAGATGACAGTTAGAAACACACTGATCACAAAAGACAGACATACAACCTCATGGCAAAAAATGGTAGATTCCAGGCTAAAAAGGAGTCAGGATTCCAGCCTCATGGCAAACAATGGTACAGTCCAGGCTAAAAAGGAGTCAGGATTCCAACCACATGGTAAACAATGGTACAGTAAAGGCTAAAAACAAGTCAGGATTCCAGCATCATGACAAACAATGGTACAGTCCAGGGTAAAAACAAGTCAGGATTCCAGCCTCATGACAATCAATGGTACAGTCCAGGGTAAAAAGGAGTCAGGATTCCAAAAGGAGTCAGGATTCCAGGATTCCATCTACAGAGAGATCAGCCAAATGAGAAAAACACCTAAACCTGTCTATCAGCTTCAGTCAGGATTCCAACAACATGGTGAACAATGCTACAGTCCAGGGTAAAAACAAGTCAGGATTCCAGCATCTTGACAAACAATAGTACAGTCCAGGGAAAAAACAAGTCAGGATTCCAGCCTCATGACAAACAATGGTACAGTCCAGGGTAAAACCAAGTCAGGATTCCAGCCTCATGGTAAACAATGGAAGAGTCCAGGGTAAAAAAGACGTCAGGATTTCAATTTAATGGTAAACAATGGAAGAGTCCAGGGTAAAAAAAGGAGTCAGGATTCCAGCCCCATGACAAACAATGGTACAGTCCAGGCTAAAAAGGAGTCAGGATTCCAACCATCTATAGAGAGTACAGCCAAATGACAAACACACCTGAAGCTGTCTGTCAGGAAAGACAAATGTCTCAAATAATCATTATCTTGATTACCTTCCAAGCATATTCTGCTGAAATCAACAATCATCAAAACAAGTTGCAGTGGGTGGGATTCGAACCCTGGTCCTCATGCATGGCGGGCAAGAGTTCTACCACTGTACTACCAATTGTTTTAAAAATCAGACATTCTTGTTGTCATCACCTTGCCCCTCTGAACATTTCAAACCAGGGAATTAAAAAGCACATGGCAAACGAAGATCAACAGACATGCTGAAGAGATAAAGATACCAGTAAGAAAAACACTGATCACAAAAGACAGACATACAACCTCATGGCAAAAAATGGTAGATTCCAGGCTAAAAAGGAGTCAGGATTCCAGCCTCATGACAAACAATAGTACAGTCCAGGCTAAAAAGGAGTCAGGATTCCAACCACATGGTAAACAATGGTACAGTCCAGGCTAAAAAGGAGTCAGGATTCCAACCACATGGCAAGCAATTGTAGAGTCCAGGCTAAAAACAAGTCATGATTCCAGCATCATGACAAACAATGGTACAGTCCAGGATAAAAACAAGTCAGGATTCCAGCCCCATGACAAACAATGGTACAGTCCAGGCTAAAAAGGAGTCAGGATTCCAACCATCTATAGAGAGTACAGCCAAATGACAAACACACCTGAAGCTGTCTGTCAGGAAAGACAAATGTCTCAAATAATCATTATCTTGATAACCTTCCAAGCATATTCTGCTGAAATCAACAATCATCAAAACAAGTTGAAGTTGCAGTGTGTGGGATTCGAACCCTGGTCCTCATGCATGGCGGGCAAGAGTTCTACCACTGTACTACCAATTGTTTTGAAAACCAGACATTCTTGTTGTCATCACCTTGCCCCTCTGAACATTTCAAACCAGGGAATTAAAAAGCACATGGCAAACAAAGCTCAAGAGACATGCTGAAGAGTTAAAGATGACAGTTAGAAACACACTGATCACAAAAGACAGACATACAACCTCATGGCAAAAAATGGTAGATTCCAGGCTAAAAAGGAGTCAGGATTCCAGCCTCATGGCAAACAATGGTACAGTCCAGGCTAAAAAGGAGTCAGGATTCCAACCACATGGTAAACAATGGTACAGTCCAGGCTAAAAACAAGTCAGGATTCCAGCATCATGACAAACAATGGTACAGTCCAGGGTAAAAACAAGTCAGGATTCCAGCCTCATGACAATCAATGGTACAGTCCAGGGTAAAAAGGAGTCAGGATTCCAAAAGGAGTCAGGATTCCAGGATTCCATATACAGAGAGTGCAGCCAAATGAGAAAAACACCTAAACCTGTCTATCAGCTTCAGTCAGGATTCCAACATCATGGTAAACAATACTACAGTCCAGGGTAAAAACAAGTCAAGATTCCAGCCTCATGACAAACAGTGGTACAGTCCAGGGTAAAAAGGAGTCAGGATTTCAGCCTCATGGTAAACAGTGGTACAGTCCAGGGTAAAAAAGGAGACAGTATTCCAACCTTCTATAGAGAGTACAGCCAAATGACAAACACTCCTGAAGCTGTCTGTCAGGAAAGACAAATGTCTCAAATAATCATTATCTTGATTACCTTCCAAGCATATTCTGCTGAAATCAACAATCATCAAAAGAAGTTTCAGTTGCAGTGGGTGGGATTCAAACCCTGGTCCTCATGCATGGCAGGTGAGAGTTTTACCACTGTACCACCAATTCTTTTGAAACTCAGGCAATCTCGTTGCCATCATCTTGCTCCTCTGAACTTTTTACACCAGGGAATTAAATAGTACATGGCAAACGAAGATCAAGAGACATGCTGAAGAGATAAAGATGCCAGTAAGAAAAACACTGATCACAAAAGACAGACATACAACCTCATTGCAAAAAATGGTAGATTCCAGGCTAAAACAGAGTCAGGATTCCAGTATCTTGACAAACAATAGTACAGTCCAGGGAAAAAACAAGTCAGGATTCCAGCCTCATGACAAACAATAGTACAGTCTAGGGAAAAAACAAGTCAGGATTCCAGCCTCATGACAAACAATGGTACAGTCCAGGGTAAAACAAAGTCAGGATTCCAGCCTCATGGTAAACAATGGAAGAGTCCAGGGTAAAAAAGAAGTCAGGATTTCAGTTTAATGGTAAACAATGGTAGAGTCCAGGGTAAAAAAACGGAGTCAGGATTCCAGCCCCATGACAAACAATGGTACAGTCCAGGCTAAAAAGGAGTCAGGATTCCAACCATCTATAGAGAGTACAGCCAAATGACAAACACACCTTAAGCTGTCTGTCAGGAAAGACAAATGTCTCAAATAATCATTATCTTGATTACCTTCCAAGCATATTCTGCTGAACTCAACAATCATCAAAACAAGTTGAAGTTGCAGTGGGTGGGATTCGAACCCTGGTCCTCATGCATGGCGGGCAAGAGTTCTACCACTGTACTACCAATTGTTTTGAAAATCAGACATTCTTGTTGTCATCACCTTGCCCCTCTGAACATTTCAAACCAGGGAATTAAAAAGCACATGGCAAACAAAGCTCAAGAGACATGCTGAAGAGTTAAAGATGACAGTTTGAAACACACTGATCACAAAAGACAGACATACAACCTCATGGCAAAAAATGGTAGATTCCAGGCTAAAAAGGAGTCAAGATTCCAGCCTCATGGCAAACAATGGTACAGTCCAGGCTAAAAAGGAGTCAGGATTCCAACCACATGGTAAACAATGGTACAGTCCAGGCTAAAAAGGTGTCAGGATTCCAACCACATGGCAAGCAATTGTAGAGTCCAGGCTAAAAACAAGTCAGGATTCCAGCATCATGACAAACAATGGTACAGTCCAGGGTAAAAACAAGTCAGGATTCCAGCCTCATGACAATCAATGGTACAGTCCAGGGTAAAAAGGAGTCAGGATTCCAAAAGGAGTCAGGATTCCAGGATTCCATATACAGAGAGTGCAGCCAAATGAAAAAAACACCTAAACCTGTCTATCAGCTTCAGTCAGGATTCCAACAACATGGTAAACAATACTACAGTCCAGGGTAAAAACAAGTCAAGATTCCAGCCTCATGACAAACAGTGGTACAGTCCAGGGTAAAAAGGAGTCAGGATTTCAGCCTCATGGTAAACAGTGGTACAGTCCAGGTAAAAAAGGAGACAGTATTCCAACCTTCTATAGAGAGTACAGCCAAATGACAAACACTCCTGAAGCTGTCTGTCAGGAAAGACAAATGTCTCAAATAATCATTATCTTGATTACCTTCCAAGCATATTCTGCTGAAATCAACAATCATCAAAACAAGTTGCAGTTGCAGTGGGTGGGATTCAAACCCTGGTCCTCATGCATGGCAGGTGAGAGTTTTACCACTGTACCACCAATTCTTTTTGAAACTTAGGCAATCACGTTGCCATCATCTTGCTCCTCTGAACTTTTTACACCAGGGAATTAAATAGCACATGGCAAACGAAGATCAACAGACATGCTGAAGAGATAAAGATGCCAGTAAGAAAAACACTGATCACAAAAGACAGACATACAACCTCATTGCAAAAAATGGTAGATTCCAGGCTAAAACGGAGTCAGGATTCCAGCATCTTGACAAACAATAGTACAGTCCAGGAAAAAAACAAGTCAGGATTCCAGCCTCATGACAAACAATGGTACAGTCCAGGGTAAAACCAAGTCAGGATTCCAGCCTCATGGTAAACAATGGAAGAGTCCAGGGTAAAAAAGAAGTCAGGATTTCAATTTAATGGTAAACAATGGTAGAGTCCAGGGTAAAAAAAAGGAGTCAGGATTCCAGCCCCATGACAAACAATGGTACAGTCCAGGCTAAAAAGGAGTCAGGATTCCAACCATCTATAGAGAGTACAGCCAAATGACAAACACACCTGAAGCTGTCTGTCAGGAAAGACAAATGTCTCAAATAATCATTATCTTGATTACCTTCCAAGCATATTCTGCTGAAATCAACAATCATCAAAACAAGTTGCAGTGGGTGGGATTCGAACGCTGGTCCTCATGCATGGAGGGCAAGAGTTCTACCACTGTACTACCAATTATTTTGAAACTCAGACATTCTTGTTGTCATCACCTTGCCCCTCTGAACATTTCAAACCAGGGAATTAAAAAGCACATGGCAAACAAAGCTCAAGAGACATGCTGAAGAGTTAAAGATGACAGTTAGATACACACTGATCACAAAAGACAGACATACAACCTCATGGCAAAAAATGGTAGATTCCAGGCTAAAAAGGAGTCAGGATTCCAGCCTCATGGCAAACAATGGTACAGTCCAGGCTAAAAAGGAGTCAGGATTCCAACCACATGGCAAGCAATTGTAGAGTCCAGGCTAAAAACAAGTCAGGATTCCAGCCTCATAACAAACAATGGTACAGTCCAGGGTAAAAAGGAGTCAGGATTCCAACCATCTACAGAGAGTTCAGCCAAATGAGAAAAACACCTAAGTCTGTCTATCAGCTTCAGTCAGGATTCCAACAACATGGTAAACAATGCTACAGTCCAAGGTAAAAACAAGTCAGGATTCCAGCCTCATGACAAACAGTGGTACAGTCCAGGGTAAAAAGGAGTCAGGATTCCAAAAGGAGTCAGGATTCCAGGATTCTATCTACAGTGAGTGCAGCTAAATGAGAAAAACACCTAAACCTGTCTATCAGCATCAGTCAGGATTCCAACAACATGGTAAACAATGCTACAGTCCAGGGTAAAAACAAGTCAGGATTCCAGCATCTTGACAAACAATAGTACAGTCCAGGGAAAAACAAGTCAGGATTCCAGCCTCATGACAAACAATGGTACAGTCCAGGGTAAAACCAAGTCAGGATTCCAGCCTCATGGTAAACAATGGAAGAGTCCAGGGTAAAAAAAAGTCAGGATTTCAATTTAATGGTAAACAATGTTAGAGTCCAGGGTAAAAAAGGAGTCAGGATTCCAGCCTCATGACAAACAATGGTACAGTCCAGGCTAAAAAAGGAGTCAGGATTCCAACCATTTTTAGAGAGTACAGCCAAATGACAAACATACCCGAAGCTGTCTGTCAGGAAAGACAAACGTCTCAAATAATCATTATCTTGATTACCTTCCAAGCATATTCTGCTGAAATCAACAATCATCAAAACAAGTTGCAGTGGGTGGGATTCCAACCCTGGTCCTCATGCATGGCAGGTGAGAGTTTTACCACTGTACCACCAATTCTTTTGAAACTCAGGCAATCTCGTTGCCATCATCTTGCTCCTCTGAACTTTTTACACCAGGGACTTAAATAGCACATGGCAAACGAAGATCAAGAGACATGCTGAAGAGATAAAGATGCCAGTAAGAAAAACACTGATCACAAAAGACAGACATACAACCTCATTGCAAAAAATGGTAGATTCCAGGCTAAAACGGAGTCAGGATTCCAGCATCTTGACAAACAATAGTACAGTCCAGGGAAAAAACAAGTCAGGATTCCAGCCTCATGACAAACAATGGTACAGTCCAGGGTAAAACCAAGTCAGGATTCCAGCCTCATGGTAAACAATGGAAGAGTCAAGGGTAAAAAAGAAGTCAGGATTTCAATTTAATGGTAAACAATGGTAGAGTCCAGGGTAAAAAAAAGGAGTCAGGATTCCAGCCCCATGACAAACAATGGTACAGTCCAGGCTAAAAAGGAGTCAGGATTCCAACCATCTATAGAGAGTACAGCCAAATGACAAACACACCTGAAGCTGTCTGTCAGGAAAGACAAATGTCTCAAATAATCATTATCTTGACTACCTTCCAAGCATATTCTGCTGAAATCAACAATCATCAAAACAAGTGGCAGTGGGTGGGATTCGAACGCTGGTCCTCATGCATGGAGGGCAAGAGTTCTACCACTGTACTACCAATTATTTTGAAACTCAGACATTCTTGTTGTCATCACCTTGCCCCTCTGAACATTTCAAACCAGGGAATTAAAAAGCACATGGCAAACAAAGCTCAAGAGACATGCTGAAGAGTTAAAGATAACAGTTAGATACACACTGATCACAAAAGACAGACATACAACCTCATGGCAAAAAATGGTAGATTCCAGGCTAAAAAGGAGTCAGGATTCCAGCCTCATGGCAAACAATGGTACAGTCCAGGCTAAAAAGGAGTCAGGATTCCAACCACATGGTAAACAATGGTACAGTCCAGGATAAAAACAAGTCAGGATTCCAGCCTCATAACAAACAATGGTACAGTCCAGGGTAAAAAGGAGTCAGGATTCCAACCATCTACAGAGAGTTCAGCCAAATGAGAAAAACACCTAAGTCTGTCTATCAGCTTCAGTCAGGATTCCAACAACATGGTAAACAATGCTACAGTCCAAGGTAAAAACAAGTCAGGATTCCAGCCTCATGACAAACAGTGGTACAGTCCAGGGTAAAAAGGAGTCAGGATTCCAAAAGGAGTCAGGATTCCAGGATTCTATCTACAGTGAGTGCAGCTAAATGAGAAAAACACCTAAACCTGTCTATCAGCATCAGTCAGGATTCCAACAACATGGTAAACAATGCTACAGTCCAGGGTAAAAACAAGTCAGGATTCCAGCATCTTGACAAACAATAGTACAGTCCAGGGAAAAAACAAGTCAGGATTCCAGCCTCATGACAAACAATGGTACAGTCCAGGGTAAAACCAAGTCAGGATTCCAGCCTCATGGTAAACAATGGAAGAGTCCAGGGTAAAAAAAAAGTCAGGATTTCAATTTAATGGTAAACAATGTTAGAGTCCAGGGTAAAAAAGGAGTCAGGATTCCAGCCTCATGACAAACAATGGTACAGTCCAGGCTAAAAAGGAGTCAGGATTCCAACCATTTTTAGAGAGTACAGCCAAATGACAAACATACCCGAAGCTGTCTGTCAGGAAAGACAAACGTCTCAAATAATCATTATCTTGATTACCTTCCAAGCATATTCTGCTGAAATCAACAATCATCAAAACAAGTTGCAGTGGGTGGGATTCCAACCCTGGTCCTCATGCATGGCAGGTGAGAGTTTTACCACTGTACCACCAATTCTTTTGAAACTCAGGCAATCTCGTTGCCATCATCTTGCTCCTCTGAACTTTTTACACCAGGGACTTAAATAGCACATGGCAAACGAAGATCAAGAGACATGCTGAAGAGATAAAGATGCCAGTAAGAAAAACACTGATCACAAAAGACAGACATACAACCTCATTGCAAAAAATGGTAGATTCCAGGCTAAAACGGTCAGGATTCCAGCATCTTGACAAACAATAGTACAGTCCAGGGAAAAAACAAGTCAGGATTCCAGCCTCATGACAAACAATGGTAGAGTCCAGGGTAAAAAAAAGGAGTCAGGATTCCAGCCCCATGACAAACAATGGTACAGTCCAGGCTAAAAAGGAGTCAGGATTCCAACCATCTATAGAGTACAGCCAAATGACAAACACACCTGAAGCTGTCTGTCAGGAAAGACAAATGTCTCAAATAATCATTATCTTGACTACCTTCCAAGCATATTCTGCTGAAATCAACAATCATCAAAACAAGTGGCAGTGGGTGGGATTCAGCTGGTCCTCATGCATGGAGGGAAGAGTTCTACCACTACTACCAATTATTTTGAAACTCAGACATTCTTGTTGTCATCACCTTGCCCCTCTGAACATTTCAAACCAGGGAATTAAAAAAGCACATGGCAAACAAAGCTCAAGAGACATGCTGAAGAGTTAAAGATAACAGTTAGATACACACGATCACAAAGACAGACATACAACCTCATGGCAAAAAATGGTAGATTCCAGGCTAAAAAGGAGTCAGGATTCCAGCCTCATGGCAAACAATGGTACAGTCCAGGCTAAAAAGGAGTCAGGATTCCAACCACATGGTAAACAATGGTACAGTCCAGGATAAAAACAAGTCAGGATTCCAGCCTCATAACAAACAATGGTACAGTCCAGGGTAAAAAGGAGTCAGGATTCCAACCATCTACAGAGAGTTCAGCCAAATGAGAAAAACACCTAAGTCTGTCTATCAGCTTCAGTCAGGATTCCAACAACATGGTAAACAATGCTACAGTCCAAGGTAAAAACAAGTCAGGATTCCAGCCTCATGACAAACAGTGGTACAGTCCAGGGTAAAAAGGAGTCAGGATTCCAAAAGGAGTCAGGATTCCAGGATTCTATCTACAGTGAGTGCAGCTAAATGAGAAAAACACCTAAACCTGTCTATCAGCATCAGTCAGGATTCCAACATCATGGTAAACAATGCTACAGTCCAGGCTAAAAACAAGTCAGGATTCCAGCATCTTGACAAACAATAGTACAGTCCAGGGAAAAACAAGTCAGGATTCCAGCCTCATGGCAAACAATGGTACAGTCCAGGTTAAAACCAAGTCAGGATTCCAGCCTCATGGTAAACAATGGAAGAGTCCAGGGTAAAAAAAGGAGTCAGGATTTCAATTTAATGGTAAACAATGTTAGAGTCCAGGGTAAAAAAACAAGTCAGGATTCCAGCCTCATGACAAACAATGGTACAGTCCAGGCTAAAAAAGGAGTCAGGATTCCAACCATTTTTAGAAAGTACAGCCAAATGACAAACATACCGAAGCTGTCTGTCAGGAAAGACAAACGTCTCAAATAATCATTATCTTGATTACCTTCCAAGCATATTCTGCTGAAATCAACAATCATCAAAACAAGTTGCAGTGGGTGGGATTCCAACCCTGGTCCTCATGCATGGCAGGTGAGAGTTTTACCACTGTACCACCAATTCTTTTGAAACTCAGGCAATCTCGTTGCCATCATCTTGCTCCTCTGAACTTTTTACACCAGGGAATTAAATAGCACATGGCAAACGAAGATCAACAGACATGCTGAAGAGATAAAGATGCCAGTAAGAAAAACACTGATCACAAAAGACAGACATACAACCTCATTGCAAAAAATGGTAGATTCCAGGCTAAAACGGAGTCAGGATTCCAGCATCTTGACAAACAATAGTACAGTCCAGGGAAAAAACAAGTCAGGATTCCAGCCTCATGACAAACAATAGTACAGTCCAGGGAAAAAACAAGTCAGGATTCCAGCCTCATGACAAACAATGGTACAGTCCAGGGTAAAACCAAGTCAGGATTCCAGCCTCATGGTAAACAATGGAAGAGTCCAGGGTAAAAAAGAAGTCAGGATTTCAGTTTAATGGTAAACAATGGTAGAGTCCAGGGTAAAAAAACGGAGTCAGGATTCCAGCCCCATGACAAACAATGGTACAGTCCAGGCTAAAAAGGAGTCAGGATTCCAACCATCTATAGAGAGTACAGCCAAATGACAAACACACCTGAAGCTGTCTGTCAGGAAAGACAAATGTCTCAAATAATCATTATCTTGATTACCTTCCAAGCATATTCTGCTGAACTCAACAATCATCAAAACAAGTTGAAGTTGCAGTGGGTGGGATTCGAACCCTGGTCCTCGTGCATGGCGGGCAAGAGCTCTACCACTGTACTACCAATTGTTTTGAAAATCCGACATTCTTGTTGTCATCACCTTGCCCCTCTGAACATTTCAAACCAGGGAATTAAAAAGCACATGGCAAACAAAGCTCAAGAGACATGCTGAAGAGTTAAAGATGACAGTTAGAAACACACTGATCACAAAAGACAGACATACAACCTCATGGCAAAAAATGGTAGATTCCAGGCTAAAAAGGAGTCAGGATTCCAGCCTCATGGCAAACAATGGTACAGTCCAGGCTAAAAAGGAGTCAGGATTCCAACCACATGGTAAACAATGGTACAGTCCAGGCTAAAAAGGTGTCAGGATTCCAACCACATGGCAAGCAATTGTAGAGTCCAGGCTAAAAACAAGTCAGGATTCCGGCATCATGACAAACAATGGTACAGTCCAGGGTAAAAACAAGTCAGGATTCCAGCCTCATGACAATCAATGGTACAGTCCAGGGTAAAAAGGAGTCAGGATTCCAAAAGGAGTCAGGATTCCAGGATTCCATATACAGAGAGTGCAGCCAAATGAGAAAAACACCTAAACCTGTCTATCAGCTTCAGTCAGGATTCCAACAACATGGTAAACAATACTACAGTCCAGGGTAAAAACAAGTCAAGATTCCAGCCTCATGACAAACAGTGGTACAGTCCAGGGTAAAAAAGGAGACAGTATTCCAACCTTCTATAGAGAGTACAGCCAAATGACAAACACTCCTGAAGCTGTCTGTCAGGAAAGACAAATGTCTCAAATAATCATTATCTTGATTACCTTCCAAGCATATTCTGCTGAAATCAACAATCATCAAAACAAGTTGCAGTGGGTGGGATTCAAACCCTGGTCCTCATGCATGGCAGGTGAGAGTTTTACCACTGTACCACCAATTCTTTTGAAACTCAGGCAATCTCGTTGCCATCATCTTGCTCCTCTGAACTTTTTACACCAGGGAATTAAATAGCACATGGCAAACGAAGATCAACAGACATGCTGAAGAGATAAAAATGCCAGTAAGAAAAACACTGATCACAAAAGACAGACATACAACCTCATTGCAAAAAATGGTAGATTCCAGGCTAAAACGGAGTCAGGATTCCAGCATCTTGACAAACAATAGTACAGTCCAGGGAAAAAACAAGTCAGGATTCCAGCCTCATGACAAACAATAGTACAGTCCAGGGAAAAAACAAGTCAGGATTCCAGCCTCATGGTAAACAATGGAAGAGTCCAGGGTAAAAAAGAAGTCAGGATTTCAGTTTAATGGTAAACAATGGTAGAGTCCAGGGTAAAAAGGAGTCAGGATTCCAACCATCTATAGAGAGTACAGCCAAATGACAAACACACCTGAAGCTGTCTGTCAGGAAAGACAAATGTCTCAAATAATCATTATCTTGATTACCTTCCAAGCATATTCTGCTGAACTCAACAATCATCAAAACAAGTTGAAGTTGCAGTGGGTGGGATTCGAACCCTGGTCCTCGTGCATGGCGGGCAAGAGCTCTACCACTGTACTACCAATTGTTTTGAAAAGCAGACATTCTTGTTGTCATCACCTTGCCCCTCTGAACTTTTCAAACCAGGGAATTAAAAAGCACATGGCAAACAAAGCTCAAGAGACATGCTGAAGAGTTAAAGATGACAGTTAGAAACACACTGATCACAAAAGACAGACATACAACCTCATGGCAAAAAATGGTAGATTCCAGGCTAAAAAGGAGTCAGGATTCCAGCCTCATGGCAAACAATGGTACAGTCCAGGCTAAAAAGGAGTCAGGATTCCAACCACATGGTAAACAATGGTACAGTCCAGGCTAAAAAGGTGTCAGGATTCCAACCACATGGCAAGCAATTGTAGAGTCCAGGCTAAAAACAAGTCAGGATTCCGGCATCATGACAAACAATGGTACAGTCCAGGGTAAAAACAAGTCAGGATTCCAGCCTCATGACAATCAATGGTACAGTCCAGGGTAAAAGGAGTCAGGATTCCAAAAGGAGTCAGGATTCCAGGATTCCATATACAGAGAGTGCAGCCAAATGAGAAAAACACCTAAACCTGTCTATCAGCTTCAGTCAGGATTCCAACAACATGGTAAACAATACTACAGTCCAGGGTAAAAACAAGTCAAGATTCCAGCCTCATGACAAACAGTGGTACAGTCCAGGGTAAAAAAGGAGACAGTATTCCAACCTTCTATAGAGAGTACAGCCAAATGACAAACACTCCTGAAGCTGTCTGTCAGGAAAGACAAATGTCTCAAATAATCATTATCTTGATTACCTTCCAAGCATATTCTGCTGAAATCAACAATCATCAAAACAAGTTGCAGTTGCAGTGGGTGGGATTCAAACCCTGGTCCTCATGCATGACAGGTGAGAGTTTTACCACTGTACCACCAATTCTTTTGAAACTTAGGCAATCACGTTGCCATCATCTTGCTCCTCTGAACTTTTTACACCAGGGAATTAAATAGCACATGGCAAACGAAGATCAAGAGACATGCTGAAGAGATAAAGATGCCAGTAAGAAAAACACTGATCACAAAAGACAGACATACAACCTCATTGCAAAAAATGGTGGATTCCAGGCTAAAACAAGTCAGGATTCCAGCCTCATGACAAACAATGGTACAGTCCAGGGTAAAACCAAGTCAGGATTCCAGCCTCATGGTAAACAATGGAAGAGTCCAGGGTAAAAAAGAAGTCAGGATTTCAATTTAATGGTAAACAATGGTAGAGCCCAGGGTAAAAAAAAGGAGTCAGGATTCCAGCCCCATGACAAACAATGGTACAGTCCAGGCTAAAAAGGAGTCAGGATTCCAACCATCTATAGAGAGTACAGCCAAATGACAAAAACACCTAAAGCTGTCTGTCAGGAAAGACAAATGTCTCAAATAATCATTATCTTGATTACCTTCCAAGAATATTCTGCTGAAATCAACAATCATCAAAACAAGTTGCAGTGGGTGGGATTCGAACACTGGTCCTCATGCATGGAGGGCAAGAGTTCTACCACTGTACTACCAATTATTTTGAAACTCAGACATTCTTGTTGTCATCACCTTGCCCCTCTGAACATTTCAAACCAAGGAATTAAAAAGCACATGGCAAACAAAGGTCAAGAGACATGCTGAAGAGTTAAAGATGACAGTTAGATACACACTGATCACAAAAGACAGACATACAACCTCATGGCAAAAATGGTAGATTCCAGGCTAAAAAGGAGTCAGGATTCCAGCCTCATGGCAAACAATGGTACAGTCCAGGCTAAAAAGGAGTCAGGATTCCAACCACATGGTAAACAATGGTACAGTCCAGGCTAAAAAGCAGTCAGGATTCCAGCCTCATGGCAAACAATGGTACAGTCCAGGCTAAAAAGGAGTCAGGATTCCAGCCTCATGACAAACAATGGTACAGTCCAGGGTAAAAAGGAGTCAGGATTCCAACCATCTACAGAGAGTTCAGCCAAATGAGAAAAACACCTAAGTCTGTCTATCAGCTTCAGTCAGGATTCCAACAACATGGTAAACAATGCTACAGTCCAAGGTAAAAACAAGTCAGGATTCCAGCCTCATGACAAACAGTGGTACAGTCCAGGGTAAAAAGGAGTCAGGATTCCAAAAGGAGTCAGGATTCCAGGATTCTATCTACATTGAGTGCAGCCAAATGAGAAAAACACCTAAACCTGTCTATCAGCATCAGTCAGGATTCCAACAACATGGTAAACAATGCTACAGTCCAGGGTAAAAACAAGTCAGGATTCCAGCCTCATGACAAACAATGGTACAGTCCAGGGTAAAACCAAGTCAGGATTCCAGCCTCATGGTAAACAATGGAAGAGTCCAGGGTAAAAAAGAAGTCAGGATTCCAGCCTCATGGTAAACAATGTTAGAGTCCAGGGTAAAAAAGGAGTCAGGATTCCAGCCTCATGGCAAACAATGGTACAGTCCAGGCTAAAAAGGAGTCAGGATTCCAACCATTTTTAGAGAGTACAGCCAAATGACAAACATACCCGAAGCTGTCTGTCAGGAAAGACAAACGTCTCAAATAATCATTATCTTGATTACCTTCCAAGCATATTCTGCTGAAATCAACAATCATCAAAACAAGTTACAGTGGGTGGGATTCCAACCCTGGTCCTCATGCATGGCAGGTGAGAGTTTTACCACTGTACCACCAATTCTTTTGAAACTCAGACATTCTTGTTGTCATCACCTTGCCCCTCTGAACATTTCAAACCAGGGAATTAAAAAGCACATGGCAAACAAAGCTCAAGAGACATGCTGAAGAGTTAAAGATGACAGTTAGATACACACTGATCACAAAAGACAGACATACAACCTCATGGCAAAAAATGGTAGATTCCAGGGTAAAAAGGAGTCAGGATTCCAGCCTCATGGCAAACAATGGTACAGTCCAGGCTAAAAAGGAGTCAGGATTCCAACCACATGGTAAACAATGGTACAGTCCAGGCTAAAAAGCAGTCAGGATTCCAGCCTCATGGCAAACAATGGTACAGTCCAGGCTAAAAAGGAGTCAGGATTCCAGCCTCATGACAAACAATGGTACAGTCCAGGGTAAAAAGGAGTCAGGATTCCAACCATCTACAGAGAGTTCAGCCAAATGAGAAAAACACCTAAGTCTGTCTATCAGCTTCAGTCAGGATTCCAACAACATGGTAAACAATGCTACAGTCCAAGGTAAAAACAAGTCAGGATTCCAGCCTCATGACAAACAGTGGTACAGTAAAGGGTAAAAAGGAGTCAGGATTCCAAAAGGAGTCAGGATTCCAGGATTCTATCTACAGTGAGTGCAGCCAAATGAGAAAAACACCTAAACCTGTCTATCAGCTTCAGTCAGGATTCCAGCCTCATGACAAACAATAGTACAGTCCAGGGAAAAAAACAAGTCAGGATTCCAGCCTCATGACAAACAATGGTACAGTCCAGGGTAAAACCAAGTCAGGATTCCAGCCTCATGGTAAACAATGGAAGAGTCCAGGGTAAAAAAGAAGTCAGGATTTCAATTTAATGGTAAACAATGGTAGAGTCCATGGTAACAAAAGGAGTCAGGATTCCAGCCCCATGACAAACAATGGTACAGTCCAGGCTAAAAAGGTGTCAGGATTCCAACCACATGGCAAGCAATTGTAGAGTCCAGGCTAAAAACAAGTCAGGATTCCAGCATCATGACAAACAGTGGTACAGTCCAGGGTAAAAAGGAGTCAGGATTTCAGCCTCATGGTAAACAGTGGTACAGTCCAGGGTAAAAAAGGAGACAGTATTCCAACCTTCTATAGAAAGTACAGCCAAATGACAAACACTCCTGAAGCTGTCTGTCAGGACAGACAAATGTCTCAAATAATCATTATCTTGATTACCTTCCAAGCATATTCTGCTGAAATCAACAATCATCAAAACAAGTTGCAGTGGGTGGGATTCAAACCCTGGTCCTCATGCATGGCAGGTGAGAGTTTTACCACTGTACCACCAATTCTTTTGAAACTCAGGCAATCTCGTTGCCATCATCTTGCTCCTCTGAACTTTTTACACCAGGGAATTAAATAGCACATGGCAAACGAAGATCAACAGACATGCTGAAGAGTTAAAGATGACAGTTAGAAACACACTGATCACAAAAGACAGACATACAACCTCATTGCAAAAAATGGTAGATTCCAGGCTAAAACGGAGTCAGGATTCCAGCATCTTGACAAACAATAGTACAGTCCAGGGAAAAAACAAGTCAGGATTCCAGCCTCATGACAAACAATAGTACAGTCCAGGGAAAAAACAAGTCAGGATTCCAGCCTCATGACAAACAATGGTACAGTCCAGGGTAAAACCAAGTCAGGATTCCAGCCTCATGGTAAACAATGGAAGAGTCCAGGGTAAAAAAGAAGTCAGGATTTCAGTTTAATGGTAAACAATGGTAGTGTCCAGGGTAAAAAAAAGGAGTCAGGATTCCAGCCCCATGACAAACAATGGTACAGTCCAGGCTAAAATGGAGTCAGGATTCCAACCATCTATAGCGAGTACAGCCAAATGACAAACACACCTGAAGCTGTCGGTCAGGAAAGACAAATGTCTCAAATAATCATTATCTTGATTACCTTCCAAGCATATTGTGCTGAACTCAACAATCATCAAAACAAGTTGAAGTTGCAGCGGGTGGGATTCGAACCCTGGTCCTCATGCATGGCGGGCAAGAGTTCTACCACTGTACTACCAATTGTTTTGAAAAGCAGACATTCTTGTTGTCATCACCTTGCCCCTCTGAACATTTCAAACCAGGGAATTAAAAAGCACATGGCAAACAAAGCTCAAGAGACATGCTGAAGAGTTAAAGATGACAGTTAGAAACACACTGATCACAAAAGACAGACATACAACCTCATGGCAAAAAATGGTAGATTCCAGGCTAAAAAGGAGTCAGGAATCCAGCCTCACGACAAACAATGGTGCAGTCCAGGCTAAAAAGGAGTCAGGATTCCAACCACATGGTAAACAATGGTACAGTCCAGGCTAAAAAGGAGTCAGGATTCCAACCACATGGCAAGCAATTGTAGAGTCCAGGCTAAAAACAAGTCAGGATTCCAGCATCATGACAAACAATGGTACAGTCCAGGTTAAAAACAAGTCAGGATTCCAGCCTCATAACAACCAATGGTACAGTCCAGGGTAAAAAGGAGTCAGGATTCCAGCCCCATGACAAACAATGGTACAGTCCAGGCTAAAAAGGAGTCAGGATTCCAACCATCTACAGAGAGTTCAGCCAAATGAGAAAAACACCTAAGTCTGTCTATCAGCTTCAGTCAGGATTCCAACAACATGGTAAACAATGCTACAGTCCAAGGTAAAAACAAGTCAGGATTCCAGCCTCATGACAAACAGTGGTACAGTCCAGGGTAAAAAGGAGTCAGGATTCCAAAAGGAGTCAGGATTCCAGGATTCTATCTACAGTGAGTGCAGCCAAATGAGAAAAACACCTAAACCTGTCTATCAGCTTCAGTCAGGATTCCAACAACATGGTAAACAATGCTACAGTCCAGGGAAAAAACAAGTCAGGATTCCAGCCTCATGACAAACAATAGTACAGTCCAGGGAAAAAAACAAGTCAGGATTCCAGCCTCATGACAAACAATGGTAGAGTCCAGGGTTAAAAACAAGTCAGGATTCCAGCATCATGACAAACAATGGTACAGTCCAGAATAAAAACAACTCAGGATTCCAGCCTCATGACAAACAATGGTACAGTCCAGGCTAAAAAGGAGACAGGATTCAAACAATCTACAGAGAGTACGGCCCAATGAGAAAAACACCTAAGCCTGTCTATCAGCATCAGTCAGGATTCCAACAACATGGTAAACAATGCTACAGTCCAGGGTAAAAACAAGTCAGGATTCCAGCCTCATGACAAACAGTGGTACAGTCCAGGGTAAAAAGGAGTCAGGATTCCAACCATCTACAGAGAGTGCAGCCAAATGAGAAAAACACCTAAACCTGTCTATCAGCTTTAGTCAGGATTCCACCAACATGGTAAACAATGCTACAGTCCAGGGTAAAAACAAGTCAGGATTCCAGCATCTTGACAAACAATAGTTCAGTCCAGGGAAAAAACAAGTCAGGATTCCAGCCTCATGACAAACAGTGGTACAGTCCAGGGTAAAAAGGAGTCAGGATTCCAAAAGGAGTCCGGATTCCAGGATTCCATCTACAGACAGTGCAGCCAAATGAGAAAAACACCTAAACCTGTCTATCAGCTTCAGTCAGGATTCCAACAACATGGTAAACAATGCTACAGTCCAGGGTAAAAACAAGTCAGGATTCCAGCCTCATGACAAACAATGGCACAGACCAGGGTAAAAAGGAGTCAGGATTCCAACCATCTACAGAGAGATCAGCCAAATGAGAAAAACACCTAAACCTGTCTATCAGCTTCAGTCAGGATTCCAACAACATGGTAAACAATGCTACAGTCCAGGGTAAAAACAAGTCAGGATTCCAGCCTCATGACAAACAATGGTACAGTCCAGGCTAAAAAGGAGACAGTATTCCAACCTTCTATAGAGAGTACAGCCAAAGGACAAACACTCCTGAAGCTGTCTGTCAGGAAAGACAAATGTCTCAAATAATCATTATCTTGATTACCTTCCAAGCATTTTCTGCTGAAATCAACAATCATCAAAACAAGTTGCAGGGGGTGGGATTCAAACCCTGGTCCTCATGTATGGCGGGCAAGAGTTCTACCACTGTACTACCAATTGTTTTGAAAATCAGACATTCTTGTTGTCATCACCTTGCCACTCTGAACATTTCAAACCAGGGAATTAAAAAGCACATGGCAAACAAAGCTCAAGAGACATGCTGAAGAGTTAAAGATGACAGTTAGATACACACTGATCACAAAAGAAAGACATACAACCTCATGGCAAAAAATGGTAGATTCCAGGCTAAAAAGGAGTCAGGATTCCAGCCTCATGACAAACAATGGCACAGTCCAGGCTAAAAAGGAGTCAGGATTCCAACCACATGGTAAACAATGGTACAGTCCAGGCTAAAAAGGTGTCAGGATTCCAACCACATGGCAAGCAATTGTAGAGTCCAGGCTAAAAACAAGTCAGGATTCCAGCATCATGACAAACAATGGTACAGTCCAGGGAAAAAACAAGTCAGGATTCCAGCCTCATGACAAACAATGGTACAGTCCAGGGTAAAACCAAGTCAGGATTCCAGCCTCATGGTAAACAATGGAAGAGTCCAGGGTAAAAAAGAAGTCAGGATTTCAATTTAATGGTAAACAATGTTAGAGTCCAGGGTAAAAAAGGAGTCAGGATTCCAGACTCATGACAAACAATGGTACAGTCCAGGCTAAAAAGGAGACAGTATTCCAACCTTCTATAGAGAGTACAGCCAAAGGACAAACACTCCTGAAGCTGTCTGTCAGGAAAGACAAATGTCTCAAATAATCATTATCTTGATTACCTTCCAAGCATATTCTGCTGAAATCAACAATCATCAAAACAAGTTGCAGTGGGTGGGATTCGAACCCTGGTCCTCATGCATGGCAGGAGAGAGTTTTACCACTGTACCACCAATTCTTTTGAAACTCAAGCAATCTCGTTGCCATCATCTTGCTCCTCTGAACTTTTTACACCAGGGAATTAAATAGCACATGGCAAACGAAGATCAAGAGACATGCTGAAGAGATAAAGATGCCAGTAAGAAAAACACTGATCACAAAAGACAGACATACAACCTCATTGCAAAAAATGGTAGATTCCAGGCTAAAACGGAGTCAGGATTCCAGCATCTTGACAATTAATAGTACAGTCCAGCGAAAAAACAAGTCAGGATTCCAGCCTCATGACAAACAATGGTACAGTCCAGGGTAAAACCAAGTCAGGATTCCAGCCTCATGGTAAACAATGGAAGAGTCCAGGGTAAATAGAAGTCAGGATTTCAGTTTAATGGTAAACAATGGTAGAGTCCAGGGTAAAAAAAAGGAGTCAGGATTCCAGCCCCATGACAAACAATGGTACAGTCCAGGCTAAAAAGGAGTCAGGATTCCAACCATCTATAGAGAGTACAGCCAAATGACAAACACACCTGAAGCTGTCTGTCAGGAAAGACAAATGTCTCAAATAATCATTATCTTGATTACCTTCCAAGCATATTCTGCTGAAATCAACAATCATCAAAACAAGTTGAAGTTGCAGTGGGTGGGACTCGAACCCTGGTCCTCATGCATGGCGGGCAAGAGTTCTACCACTGTACTACCAATTGTTTTGAAAATAAGACATTCTTGTTGTCATCACCTTGCCCCTCTGAACATTTCAAACCAGGGAATTAAAAAGCACATGGCAAACAAAGCTCAAGAGACATGCTGAAGAGTTAAAGATGACAGTTAGAAACACACTGATCACCAAAGACAGACATACAACCTCATGGCAAAAAATGGTAGATTCCAGGCTAAAAAGGAGTCAGGATTCCAGCCTCATGACAAACAATGGTGCAGTCCAGGCTAAAAAGGAGTCAGGATTCCAACCACATGGTAAACAATGGTACAGTCCAGGCTAAAAAGGAGTCAGGATTCCAACCACATGGCAAGCAATTGTAGAGTCCAGGCTAAAAACAAGTCAGGATTCCAGCATCATGACAAACAATGGTACAGTCCAGGATAAAAACAAGTCAGGATTCCAGCCTCATAACAAATAATGGTACAGTCCAGGGTAAAAAGGAGTCAGGATTCCAACCATCTACAGAGAGTTCAGCCAAATGAGAAAAACACCTAAGTCTGTCTATCAGCTTCAGTCAGGATTCCAACAACATGGTAAACAATGCTACAGTCCAAGGTAAAAACAAGTCAGGATTCCAGCCTCATGACAAACAGTGGTACAGTCCAGGGTAAAAACAAGTCAGGATTCCAGCCTCATGACAAACAATAGTACAGTCCAGGGAAAAAACAAGTCAGGATTCCAGCCTCATGGTAAACAATGGAAGAGTCCAGGGTAAAAAAGAAGTCAGGATTTCAATTTAATGGTAAACAATGGTAGAGTCCATGGTAAAAAAAGGAGTCAGGATTCCAGCCCCATGACAAACAATGGTACAGTCCAGGCTAAAAAGGAGTCAGGATTCCAACCATCTACAGAGAGTTCAGCCAAATGAGAAAAACACCTAAGTCTGTCTATCAGCTTCAGTCAGGATTCCAACAACATGGTAAACAATGCTACAGTCCAAGGTAAAAACAAGTCAGGATTCCAGCCTCATGACAAACAGTGGTACAGTCCAGGGTAAAAAGGAGTCAGGATTCCAAAAGGAGTCAGGATTCCAGGATTCTTTCTACAGTGAGTGCAGCCAAATGAGAAAAACACCTAAACCTGTCTATCAGCTTCAGTCAGGATTCCAACAACATGGTAAACAATGCTACAGTCCAGGGTAAAAACAAGTCAGGATTCCAGCATCTTGACAAACAATAGTACAGTCCAGGGAAAAACAAGTCAGGATTCCAGCCTCATGACAAACAATGGAAGAGTCCAGGGTAAAAAAGAAGTCAGGATTTCAGTTTAATGGTAAACAATGGTAGAGTCCAGGGTAAAAAAAAAGGAGTCAGGATTCCAGCCCCATGACAAACAATGGTACAATCCAGGCTAAAAAGGAGTCAGGATTCCAACCATCTATAGAGAGTACAGCCAAATGACAAATACACCTGAAGCTGTCTGTCAGGAAAGACAAATGTCTCAAATAATCATTATCTTGATTACCTTCCAAGCATATTCTGCTGAAATCAACAATCATCAAAACAAGTTGCAGTGGCTGGGATTCGAACGCTGGTCCTCATGCATGGAGGGCAAGAGTTCTACCACTGTACTACCAATTATTTTGAAACTTAGACATTCTTGTTGTCATCACCTTGCCCCTCTGAACATTTCAAACCAGTGAATTAAAAAGCACATGGCAAACAAAGCTCAAGAGACATGCTGAAGAGTTAAAGATGACAGTTAGAAACACACTGATCACAAAAAGACAAACATACAACCTCATGGCAAAAATGGTAGATTCCAGGCTAAAAAGGAGTCAGGATTCCAGCCTCATGACAAACAATAGTACAGTCCAGGCTAAAAAGGAGTCAGGATTCCAACCACATGGTAAACAATGGTACAGTCCAGGCTAAAAAGGAGTCAGGATTCCAACCACATGGCAAGCAATTGTAGAGTCCAGGCTAAAAAGAAGTCAGGATTCCAGCATCATGACAAACAATGGTACAGTCCAGGATGAAAACAAGTCAGGAATCCAGCCTCATAACAAACAATGGTACAGTCCAGGGTAAATAGGAGTCAGGATTCCAACCATCTACAGAGAGTTCAGCCAAATGAGAAAAACACCTAAGTCTGTCTATCAGCTTCAGTCAGGATTCCAACAACATGGTAAACAATGCTACAGTCCAAGGTAAAAACAAGTCAGGATTCCAGCCTCATGACAAACAGTGGTACAGTCCAGGGTAAAAAGGAGTCAGGATTCCAAAAGGAGTCAGGATTCCAGGATTCCATCTACAGAGAGTGCAGCCAAATGAGAAAAACACCTAAACCTGTCTATCAGCTTCAGTCAGGATTCCAACAACATGGAAAACAATGCTACAGTCCAGGGTAAAATCAAGTCAAGATTCCAGCCTCATGACAAACAGTGGTACAGTCCAGGGTAAAAAGGAATCAGGATTTCAGCCTCATGGTAAACAGTGGTACAGTCCAGGGTAAAAAAAGGAGACAGTATTCCAACCTTCTATAGAGAGTACAGCCAAATAACAAACACACCTAAAGCTGTCTATCAGCTTCAGTCAGGATTCCAACAACATGGAAAACAATGCTACAGTCCAGGGTAAAAACAAGTCAGGATTCCAGCATCTTGACAAACAATAGTACAGTCCAGGGAAAAAACAAGTCAGGATTCCAGCCTCATGACAAACAATTGTACAGTCCAGGGTAAAACCAAGTCAGGATTCCAGCCTCATGGTAAACAATGGAAGAGTCCAGGGTAAAAAAAGGAGTCAGGATTCCAGCCTCATGACAAACAATGGTACAGTCCAGGCTAAAAAAGGAGTCAGGATTCCAACCATTTATAGAGAGTACAGCCAAATGACAAACATACCCGAAGCTGTCTGTCAGGAAAGACAAATGTCTCAAATAATCATTATCTTGATTACCATCCAAGCATATTCTGCTGAAATCAACAATCATCAAAACAAGTTGCAGGGGGTGGGATTCAAACCCTGGTCCTCATGTATGGCGGGCAAGAGTTCTACCACTGTACTACCAATTGTTTTGAAAATCAGACATTCTTGTTGTCATCACCTTGCCACTCTGAACATTTCAAACCAGGGAATTAAAAAGCACATGGCAAACAAAGCTCAAGAGACATGCTGAAGAGTTAAAGATGACAGTTAGATACACACTGATCACAAAAGAAAGACATACAACCTCATGGCAAAAAATGGTAGATTCCAGGCTAAAAAGGAGTCAGGATTCCAGCCTCATGACAAACAATGGCACAGTCCAGGCTAAAAAGGAGTCAGGATTCCAACCACATGGTAAACAATGGTACAGTCCAGGCTAAAAGGTGTCAGGATTCCAACCACATGGCAAGCAATTGTAGAGTCCAGGCTAAAAACAAGTCAGGATTCCAGCATCATGACAAACAATGGTACAGTCCAGGGAAAAAACAAGTCAGGATTCCAGCCTCATGACAAACAATGGTACAGTCCAGGGTAAAACCAAGTCAGGATTCCAGCCTCATGGTAAACAATGGAAGAGTCCAGGGTAAAAAAGAAGTCAGGATTTCAATTTAATGGTAAACAATGTTAGAGTCCAGGGTAAAAAAGGAGTCAGGATTCCAGACTCATGACAAACAATGGTACAGTCCAGGCTAAAAAGGAGACAGTATTCCAACCTTCTATAGAGAGTACAGCCAAAGGACAAACACTCCTGAAGCTGTCTGTCAGGAAAGACAAATGTCTCAAATAATCATTATCTTGATTACCTTCCAAGCATATTCTGCTGAAATCAACAATCATCAAAACAAGTTGCAGTGGGTGGGATTCGAACCCTGGTCCTCATGCATGGCAGGAGAGAGTTTTACCACTGTACCACCAATTCTTTTGAAACTCAAGCAATCTCGTTGCCATCATCTTGCTCCTCTGAACTTTTTACACCAGGGAATTAAATAGCACATGGCAAACGAAGATCAAGAGACATGCTGAAGAGATAAAGATGCCAGTAAGAAAAACACTGATCACAAAAGACAGACATACAACCTCATTGCAAAAAATGGTAGATTCCAGGCTAAAACGGAGTCAGGATTCCAGCATCTTGACAATTAATAGTACAGTCCAGCGAAAAAACAAGTCAGGATTCCAGCCTCATGACAAACAATGGTACAGTCCAGGGTAAAACCAAGTCAGGATTCCAGCCTCATGGTAAACAATGGAAGAGTCCAGGGTAAATAGAAGTCAGGATTTCAGTTTAATGGTAAACAATGGTAGAGTCCAGGGTAAAAAAAAGGAGTCAGGATTCCAGCCCCATGACAAACAATGGTACAGTCCAGGCTAAAAAGGAGTCAGGATTCCAACCATCTATAGAGAGTACAGCCAAATGACAAACACACCTGAAGCTGTCTGTCAGGAAAGACAAATGTCTCAAATAATCATTATCTTGATTACCTTCCAAGCATATTCTGCTGAAATCAACAATCATCAAAACAAGTTGAAGTTGCAGTGGGTGGGACTCGAACCCTGGTCCTCATGCATGGCGGGCAAGAGTTCTACCACTGTACTACCAATTGTTTTGAAAATAAGACATTCTTGTTGTCATCACCTTGCCCCTCTGAACATTTCAAACCAGGGAATTAAAAAGCACATGGCAAACAAAGCTCAAGAGACATGCTGAAGAGTTAAAGATGACAGTTAGAAACACACTGATCACCAAAGACAGACATACAACCTCATGGCAAAAAATGGTAGATTCCAGGCTAAAAAGGAGTCAGGATTCCAGCCTCATGACAAACAATGGTGCAGTCCAGGCTAAAAAGGAGTCAGGATTCCAACCACATGGTAAACAATGGTACAGTCCAGGCTAAAAAGGAGTCAGGATTCCAACCACATGGCAAGCAATTGTAGAGTCCAGGCTAAAAACAAGTCAGGATTCCAGCATCATGACAAACAATGGTACAGTCCAGGATAAAAACAAGTCAGGATTCCAGCCTCATAACAAATAATGGTACAGTCCAGGGTAAAAAGGAGTCAGGATTCCAACCATCTACAGAGAGTTCAGCCAAATGAGAAAAACACCTAAGTCTGTCTATCAGCTTCAGTCAGGATTCCAACAACATGGTAAACAATGCTACAGTCCAAGGTAAAAACAAGTCAGGATTCCAGCCTCATGACAAACAGTGGTACAGTCCAGGGTAAAAACAAGTCAGGATTCCAGCCTCATGACAAACAATAGTACAGTCCAGGGAAAAAACAAGTCAGGATTCCAGCCTCATGGTAAACAATGGAAGAGTCCAGGGTAAAAAAGAAGTCAGGATTTCAATTTAATGGTAAACAATGGTAGAGTCCATGGTAAAAAAAGGAGTCAGGATTCCAGCCCCATGACAAACAATGGTACAGTCCAGGCTAAAAAGGAGTCAGGATTCCAACCATCTACAGAGAGTTCAGCCAAATGAGAAAAACACCTAAGTCTGTCTATCAGCTTCAGTCAGGATTCCAACAACATGGTAAACAATGCTACAGTCCAAGGTAAAAACAAGTCAGGATTCCAGCCTCATGACAAACAGTGGTACAGTCCAGGGTAAAAAGGAGTCAGGATTCCAAAAGGAGTCAGGATTCCAGGATTCTTTCTACAGTGAGTGCAGCCAAATGAGAAAAACACCTAAACCTGTCTATCAGCTTCAGTCAGGATTCCAACAACATGGTAAACAATGCTACAGTCCAGGGTAAAAACAAGTCAGGATTCCAGCATCTTGACAAACAATAGTACAGTCCAGGGAAAAAACAAGTCAGGATTCCAGCCTCATGACAAACAATGGAAGAGTCCAGGGTAAAAAAGAAGTCAGGATTTCAGTTTAATGGTAAACAATGGTAGAGTCCAGGGTAAAAAAAAGGAGTCAGGATTCCAGCCCCATGACAAACAATGGTACAATCCAGGCTAAAAAGGAGTCAGGATTCCAACCATCTATAGAGAGTACAGCCAAATGACAAATACACCTGAAGCTGTCTGTCAGGAAAGACAAATGTCTCAAATAATCATTATCTTGATTACCTTCCAAGCATATTCTGCTGAAATCAACAATCATCAAAACAAGTTGCAGTGGCTGGGATTCGAACGCTGGTCCTCATGCATGGAGGGCAAGAGTTCTACCACTGTACTACCAATTATTTTGAAACTTAGACATTCTTGTTGTCATCACCTTGCCCCTCTGAACATTTCAAACCAGTGAATTAAAAAGCACATGGCAAACAAAGCTCAAGAGACATGCTGAAGAGTTAAAGATGACAGTTAGAAACACACTGATCACAAAAGACAAACATACAACCTCATGGCAAAAATGGTAGATTCCAGGCTAAAAAGGAGTCAGGATTCCAGCCTCATGACAAACAATAGTACAGTCCAGGCTAAAAAGGAGTCAGGATTCCAACCACACGGTAAACAATGGTACAGTCCAGGCTAAAAAGGAGTCAGGATTCCAACCACATGGCAAGCAATTGTAGAGTCCAGGCTAAAAAGAAGTCAGGATTCCAGCATCATGACAAACAATGGTACAGTCCAGGATGAAAACAAGTCAGGAATCCAGCCTCATAACAAACAATGGTACAGTCCAGGGTAAATAGGAGTCAGGATTCCAACCATCTACAGAGAGTTCAGCCAAATGAGAAAAACACCTAAGTCTGTCTATCAGCTTCAGTCAGGATTCCAACAACATGGTAAACAATGCTACAGTCCAAGGTAAAAACAAGTCAGGATTCCAGCCTCATGACAAACAGTGGTACAGTCCAGGGTAAAAAGGAGTCAGGATTCCAAAAGGAGTCAGGATTCCAGGATTCCATCTACAGAGAGTGCAGCCAAATGAGAAAAACACCTAAACCTGTCTATCAGCTTCAGTCAGGATTCCAACAACATGGAAAACAATGCTACAGTCCAGGGTAAAATCAAGTCAAGATTCCAGCCTCATGACAAACAGTGGTACAGTCCAGGGTAAAAAGGAATCAGGATTTCAGCCTCATGGTAAACAGTGGTACAGTCCAGGGTAAAAAAGGAGACAGTATTCCAACCTTCTATAGAGAGTACAGCCAAATAACAAACACACCTAAAGCTGTCTATCAGCTTCAGTCAGGATTCCAACAACATGGAAAACAATGCTACAGTCCAGGGTAAAAACAAGTCAGGATTCCAGCATCTTGACAAACAATAGTACAGTCCAGGGAAAAAACAAGTCAGGATTCCAGCCTCATGACAAACAATTGTACAGTCCAGGGTAAAACCAAGTCAGGATTCCAGCCTCATGGTAAACAATGGAAGAGTCCAGGGTAAAAAAGGAGTCAGGATTCCAGCCTCATGACAAACAATGGTACAGTCCAGGCTAAAAAGGAGTCAGGATTCCAACCATTTATAGAGAGTACAGCCAAATGACAAACATACCCGAAGCTGTCTGTCAGGAAAGACAAATGTCTCAAATAATCATTATCTTGATTACCATCCAAGCATATTCTGCTGAAATCAACAATCATCAAAACAAGTTGCAGTGGGTGGGATTCAAACGCTGGTCCTCATGCATGGCGGGCAAGAGTTCTACCACTGTACTACCAATTGTTATGAAAATCAGACATTCTTGTTGTCATCACCTTGCCCCTCTGAACATTTCAAACCAGGGAATTAAAAAGCACATGGCAAACAAAGCTCAAGATAAATGCTGAAGAGTTAAAGATGACAGTTAGATACACACTGATCACAAAAGACAGACATACAACCTCATGGCAAAAAATGGTAGATTCCAGGCTAAAAAGGAGTCAGGATTCCAACCACATGGCAAGCAATTGTAGAGTCCAGGCTAAAAACAAGTCAGGATTCCAGCATCATAACAAACAATGGTACAGTCCAGGATAAAAACAAGTCAGGATTCCAACCTCATAACAAACAATGGTACAGTCCAGGGTAAAAAGGATTCCAGGATTCCATCTACAGAGAGTGCAGCCAAATGAGAAAAACACCTAAACCTGTCTATCAGCTTCAGTGAGGATTCCAACAACATGGTAAACAATACTACAGTCCAGGGTAAAAACAAGTCAAGATTCCAGCCTCATGACAAACAGTGGTACAGTCCAGGATAAAAAGGAATCAGGATTCCAGCCTCATGACAAACAATGGTACAGCCCAGGCTAAAAAGGAGTCAGGATTCCAACCACATCACAAACAATAGTGGAGTCTAGGCTTAAAAGGAGTCAGGATTCCAACCATCTATAGAGAGTACAGCCAAATCAGAAAAACACCTAAACCATTCTATGAGCTTCAGTCAGGATTCCAACAACATGGTAAACAACAGTAAAGTCCAGGGTAAAATGAAGTCAGGAATTCAGCCTCATGGCAAACGATGGTACAGTCCAGGCAAGAAAGGAGTCAGGACTCCAACCACATGGCAAAAAATGGTAGATTCCAGGCTAAAAAGGAGTCAGGATTCCAGCCTCATGGCAAACAATGGTACAGTCCAGGCTAAAAAGGAGTCAGGATTCCAACCACATGGTAAACAATGGTACAGTCCAGGCTAAAAAGGTGTCAGGATTCCAACCACATGGTAAGCAATTGTAGAGTCCAGGCTAAAAACAAGTCAGGATTCCAGCATCATGACAAACAATGGTACAGTCCAGGGTAAAAACAAGTCAGGATTCCAGCCTCATGACAAACAATGGTACAGTCCAGGGTAAAAAGGAGTCAGGATTCCAAAAGGAGTCAGGATTCCAGGATTCCATCTACAGAGAGTGCAGCCAAATGAGAAAAACACCTAAACCTGTCTATCAGCTTCAGTCAGGATTCCAACAACATGGTAAACAATACTACAGTCCAGGGTAAAAACAAGTCAAGATTCCAGCCTCATGACAAACAGTGGTACAGTCCAGGGTAAAAAGGAGTCAGGATTTCAGCCTCATGGTAAACAGTGGTACAGTCCAGGGTAAAAAAGGAGACAGTATTCCAACCTTCTATAGAGAGTACAGCCAAATGACAAACACTCCTGAAGCTGCCTGTCAGGAAAGACAAATGTCTCAAATAATCATTATCTTGATTACCTTCCAAGCATATTCTGCTGAAATTAACAATCATCAAAAGAAGTTGCAGTTGCAGTGGGTGGGATTCGAACCCTGGTCCTCATGCATGGCAGGTGAGAGTTGTACCACTGTACCACCAATTCTTTTGAAACTCAGGAAATCTTGTTGCCATCATCTTGCTCCTCTGAACTTTTTACACCAGGGAATTAAATAGCACATGGCAAACGAAGATCAAGAGACATGCTGAAGAGATATGCTGAAGAGTTAAAGATGACAGTTAGAAACAAACTGATCACAAAAGACAGACATACAACCTCATGGCAAAAAATGGTAGATTCCAGGCTAAAAAGGAGTCAGGATTCCAGCCTCATGGCAAACAATGGTACAGTCCAGGCTAAAAGGAGTCAGGATTCCAACCACATGGTAAACAATGGTACAGTCCAGGCTAAAAAGGTGTCAGGATTCCAACCACATGGCAAGCAATTGTAGAGTCCAGGCTAAAAACAAGTCAGGATTCCAGCATCATGACAAACAATGGTACAGTCCAGGATAAAAACAAGTCAGGATTCCAACCTCATAACAAACAATGGTACAGTCCAGGGTAAAAAGGATTCCAGGATTCCATCTAAAGAGAGTGCAGCCAAATGAGAAAAACACCTAAACCTGTCTATCAGCTTCAGTCAGGATTCCAACAACATGGTAAACAATACTACAGTCCAGGGTAAAAACAAGTCAAGATTCCAGCCTCATGACAAACAGTGGTACAGTCCAGGGTAAAAAGGAGTCAGGATTCCAACCATCTACAGAGAGTGCAGCCAAATGAGAAAGACACCTAAGTCTGTCTATCAGCTTCAGTCAGGATTCCAGCCTCATGACAAACAATGGTACAGTCCAGGGTAAAAACAAGTCAGGATTCCAGCCTCATGACAAACAGTGGTACAGTCCAGGGTAAAAAGAAGTCAGGATTCCAACCACATGGTAAACAATGGTACAATCCTGGGTAAAAACAAGTCAGGATTCCAGCCTCATGACAAACAGTGGTACAGTCCAGGGTAAAAAGAAGTCAGGATTCCATCCACATGGCAAGCAATGGTAGAGTCCAGGCTAAAAACAAGTCAGGTTTCCAGCATCATGACAAACAATGGTACAGTCCATGCTAAAAAGTAGACAGGATTCAAACCATGTATAGAGTACGGCCAAATGAGAAAAACACCTAAACCTGTCTATCTGCTTCAGTCATGATTCCAACAACATGGTAAACAATGCTACAGTCCAGGGTAAAAACAAGTCAGGATTCCAGCCTCATGACAAACAGTGGTACAGTCCAGGCTAAAAATGAATCAGGATTCCAGCCTCATGACAAACACTGGTACAGTCCAGGATAAAAACAACTCAGGAATCCAGCCTTATGACAAATAATGGTACAGTCCAAAGTAAAAACAACTCAGGAATCCAGCATTATGACAAACAATGGTACAGTCCAGGATAAAAACAACTCAGGAATCCAGCCTTATGACAAACAATGGTACAGTCCAAAGTAAAAACAACTCAGGAATCCAGCCTCACGACAAACAATGGTACAGTCCAGGGTAAAAAAGGAGTCAGGATTCAAACCATCTACAGAGAGTGCAGCCAAATGAGAAAAACACCTAAACCTGTCTTTCAGCTTCAGTCAGGATTCCAACAACATGGTAAACAATGCTACAGTCCAGGGTAAAAACAAGTCAGAATTCCAGCCTCATGACAAACAATGATACAGTCCAGGGTAAAAAGGAATCAGGATTCCAACCATCTACAGAGAGATCAGCCAAATGAGAAAAACACCTAAACCTGTCTATCAGCTTCAGTCAGGATTCCAACAACATGGTAAACAACAGTAAAGTCCAGGGTAAAATGAAGTCAGGATTTCAGCCTCATGGCAAACAATGGTAGAATCTAGTTTAAAAAGGAGTCAGGATTACAGCCTCATGGCAAACAATGGTAGAGTCCAGGGTAAAAAGGAGTCAGGATTCCAGCCTCATGACAAACAATGGTACAGTCCAGGCTAAAAAGGAGTCATTATTCCAACCACATCACAAACAATAGTAGAGTCTAGGCTAAAAACAAGTCAGGATTCCAGCATCATGACAAACAATGGTACAGTCCAGGGTATAAAGGAGTCAGGATTTCAGCCTCATGAGAAATAATGTTAGAGTTCAGGGTAAAAAAAGGAGTAAGGATTCCAGCCTCATGACAAACAGTGGTACAGTCCAGGGTAAAAAGGAGTCAGGATTCCAACCATCTACAGAGAGTGCAGCCAAATGAGAAAAACACCTAAACCTGTCTATCAGCTTCAGTCAGGATTCCAACAACATGGTAAACAATGCTACAGTCCAGGATAAAAACAAGTCAGGATTCCAGCCTCATGACAAACAATGGTACAATCCAGGGTTAAAACAAGTCAGGATTCCAGCCTCATGACAAACAATGGTACAATCCAGGATAAAAACAAGTCAGGATTCCAGCCTCATGACAAACAATGGAACAATCCAGGGTTAAAAAAAGTCAGGATTCCAGCCTCAAGACAAACAATGGTGCAGTCCAGGGTAAAAAGGAGTCAGGATTTCACCCTCATGGTAAACAATGGTAGAGTCCAGGGTAAAAAAGGAGTCAGGATTCCAGCCTCATGGGAAATAATGTTAGAGTCCAGGGTAAAAAAAAGGAATCAGGATTCCAGCCTCATGACAAACAATGGTACAGCCCAGGCTAAAAAGGAGTCAGGATTCCAACCACATCACAAACAATAGTGGAGTCTAGGCTTAAAAGGAGTCAGGATTCCAACCATCTATAGAGAGTACAGCCAAATCAGAAAAACACCTAAACCATTCTATGAGCTTCAGTCAGGATTCCAACAACATGGTAAACAACAGTAAAGTCCAGGGTAAAATGAAGTCAGGAATTCAGCCTCATGGCAAACGATGGTACAGTCCAGGCAAGAAAGGAGTCAGGACTCCAACCACATGGCAAACAATGGTAGAGTCCAGGCTAAAAACAAGTCAGGATTCCAGCATCATGACAAACAATGGTACAGTCCAGGCTAAAAAGTAGACAGGATTCAAACCATCTATAGAGAGTACGGCCAAATGAGAAAAACACCTAAACCTGTCTATTAGCTTCAGTCAGGATTCCAACAACATGGTAAACAACAGTAAAGTCCAGGGTAAAATGGAGTCAGGATTTCAGCCTCATGGGAAACAATTGTAGAATCTAGTCTAAAAAGGAGTCAGGATTCCAGCCTCATGGCAAACAATGGTAGAATCTAATCTAAAAAGGAATCAGGATTCCAGCCTTATGGCAAACGATGGTACAGTCCAGGCAAGAAAGGAGTCAGGACTCCAACCACATGGCAAACAATGGTAGAGTCCAGACTAAAAACAAGTCAGGATTCCAGCATCATGACAAACAATGGTACAGTCCAGGATAAAAACAACTCAGGATTCCAGCCACATGACAAACAATGGTACAGTCCAGGCTAAAAAGTAGACAGGATTCAAACCATCTATAGAGAGTACGGACAAATGAGAAAAACACCTAAACCTGTCTTTTAGCTTCAGTCAGGATTCCAACAACATGGTAAACAACAGTAAAGTCCAGGGTAAAATGGAGTCAGGATTTCAGCCTCATGGGAAACAATTGTAGAATCTAGTCTAAAAACGAGTCAGGATTCCAGCCTCATGGCAAACAATGGTAGAGTCCAGGGTAAAAAAGGAGTCAGGATTCCAGCCTCATGACAAACAATGGTACAGTCCAGGCTAAAAAGGAGTCATTATTCCAACCACATCACAAACAATAGTAGAGTCTAGGCTAAAAACAAGTCAGTATTCCAGCATCATGACAAACAATGGTACAGCCCAGGGTAAAAATGAGTCAGGATTTCAGCCTCATGGGAAATAATGTTAGAGTTCAGGGTAAAAAAAGGAGTAAGGATTCCAGCCTCATGACAAACAATGGTACAGTCCAGGGAAAAAACATGTCAGGATTTCAGCCTCATGGTAAACAATGGTACAGTCCAGGCTAAAAAGGAGTCAGGATTCCAACCACATGGCAAGCAATGGTAAAGTCCAGGCTAAAAACAAGTCAGGATTCCAGCCTCATGACAATCAGAGGTACAGTCCAGGATAAAAACAACTCAGGATTCCAGACTCATGACAAACAATGGTACAGTCCAGGGTAAAAAAGGAGTCAGGATTCAAACCATCAACAGAGAGTACGGCCAAATGAGAAAAACACTTAAGCCTGTCTATCAGTATCAGTCAGGATTCCAACAACATGGTACAAAATGCTACAGTCCAGGGTAAAAACAAGTCAGGATTCCAGCCTCATGACAAACAGTGGTACAGTCCAGGGTAAAAAGGAGTCAGGATTCCAACCATCTACAGAGAGTGCAGCCAAATGAGAAAAACACCTAAACCTGTCTATCAGCTTCAGTCAGGATTCCAACAACATGGTAAACAACAGTAAAGTCCAGGGTAAAATGGAGTCAGGATTCCAGCCTCATGACAAACAATGGTACAATCCAGGGTTAAAACAAGTCAGGATTCCAACCTCATGACAAACAATGGTACAATCCAGGGTTAAAACAAGTCAGGATTCCAGCCTCAAGACAAACAATGGTGCAGTCCAGGGTAAAAACGAGTCAGGATTTCAGCCTCATGGTAAACAATGGTAGAGTCCAGGGTAGAAAAGGAGTCAGGATTCAAACCATCTATAGAGAGTACAGCCAAATGAGAAAAACACCTAAACCTGTCTATCAGCTTTAGTCAGGATCCCAACAACATGGTAAACAACAGTAAAGTCCAGGGTAAATGGAGTCAGGATTCCAGCCTCATTGCAAACAATGGTAAAATCTAGTCTAAAAAGTAGTCAGGATTCCAGCCTTATGGTAAACAATGGTAGAGTCCAGGTTAAATAGGAGTCAGGATTCCAGCATCATGACAAACAATGGTACAGTCCAGGGTTAAAACAAGTCAGGATTCCAGCCTCATGACAAACAAAGGTACAGTCCAGGGTAAAAAAGGAGACTTTAAGGGTTCCAACCATATATAAAGAGTACAGCCAAATGAGAAAAAGCACCTGAAGCTGTCTGTCAGAAAAGACAAATGTCTCAAATAATCAGAATCTTGATTACCTTCCAAGCATATTCTGCTGAAATCAACAATCATCAAAAAAAAGTTCCTGTTGATCTGTGTGGGATTCGAACGCTAGTCCTCCCGCACGGCAGGCAAGAGTTCTACCACTGTACCACCAATTCCTTTGAAACGCAGGCATTCTCAATGACATCACCTTTCCCCTCTGAACTTTTCAAACCAGGGAATTAAAAAGCACATGGCAAACGAAGATCAGGAGACATGCTGAAGATTTAAAAATGCCAGTAAGAAAAAACTGATCACAAAAGACAGACATACAACCTCATGACAAACAATGATACAGTCCAGGGTAAAAAGGAGTCAGGATTTCAGCCTCATGGGAAATAATGTTAGAGTTCAGGGTAAAAATAGGAGTAAGGATTCCAGCCTCATGACAAACAATGGTACAGTCCAGGGAAAAAACATGTCAGGATTTCAGCCTCATGGTAAACAATGGTAGAGTCCAGGATAAAAAAAAGGAATCAGGATTCCAGCCTACAGTCCAGGGTAAAAACATGTCAGGATTCCAGCCTCATGACAAACAATGGTACAGTCCAGGGTAAAAAAGTGTCAGAATTCCAGCATCATGGTAAACAATAGTAGAATCCAGTCTAAAAATGAGTCAGGATTCCAGCTTCATGACAAACAATGATACAGTCAAGGGTAAAAAAGGAATCAGGATTCCAACCATCTATAGAGAGTACAGGAAACAGAGAAATTCTCCTGAAGCTGTCTGTCAGGAAAGACAAATGTCTCAAATAATCATAATCTTGATTACCTTCCAAGAATATTCTGCTGAAATTAACAATCATCAAAACAAGTTGCTGTTGCACTTTGTGGGATTTGAACGCTGATCCTCCTGCATGGCAGACAAGAGTTCTACCACTGTACTACCAATTCTTTTGAAAAGCAGGCATTCTCGTTGACATCACCTTGCCCCTCTGAACTTTTCAAACCAGGGAATTAAAAAGCACATGGCAAACAAAGATCAAGAGACATGCTGAAGAGATAAAGATGCCAGTTAGAAAAACACTGTTCACAAAAGACAGACATACAACCTCATGGCAAACGATGGTACAGTCCAGGCTAAAAAGGAGTCAGGATTCCAACCACATGGCAAACAATGGTAGAGTCCAGGCTAAAAACAAGTCAGGATTCCAGCATCATGACAAACAATGGTACAGTCCAGGATAAAAACAAGTCAGGATTCCAGCCACATGACAAACAATGGTACAGTCCAGGGTTAAAACAAGTCAGGATTCCAGCCTCATGACAAACAATGGTACAGTCCAGGGTAAAAACAAGTCAGGATTTCAGCCTCATAATAAACAATGGTAGAGTCCAGGGTAAAAAAAAAGGAGTCAGGATTCCAGCCTCATGACAAACAATTGTACAGTCCTGGGTAAAAAGGAGTCAGGATTTCAGCCTCATAGTAAACGATGGTAGAGTCCAGGGTAAAAAAGGAGTCAGGATTCAAACCATCTATAGAGAGTACAGTCAAATGAGAAAAACACCTAAACCTGTCTATCAGCTTCAGTCAGGATTCCAACAACATGGTAAACAATGCTACAGTCCAGGGTAAAAACAAGTCAGGATTCCAGCCTCATGACAAACAATGGTACAGTCCAGGGTAAAAAGGAGTCAGGATTCCAGCATCTTGACAAACAATAGTACAGTCCAGGGAAAAAACAAGTCAGGATTCCAGCCTCATGACAAACAATGGTACAGTCCAGGCTAAAAAGGAGTCAGGATTCCAACCATATGGTAAACAATGGTAGATTCCAGGTTAAATAGTAGTCAGGATTCCAACCATCTACAGAGAGTACAGCCAAATGAGAAATTCTCCTGAAGCTGTCTGTCAGGTAAGACAAATTTCTCAAATAATCAGAATCTTGATTACCTTCCAAGAATATTCTGCTGAAATCAACAACCATCAAAACATGATTCGGTTGCACTGTGTGGGATTCAAACCCTGGTCCTCCCGCATGGTAGGCGAAAGTTCTACCACTGTACTACAAATTCTTTTGAAAACCAGGCATTCTCGTTGCCACCACCTGGCCCCTCTGACATTCACAAACCAGGGAATTAAAAAGCACATGGCAAACGAAGATCAAGAGACATGCTGAAGAGTAAAAAATGCCAATAAGAAAAACACTGATCACAAAAGACAGACATACAACCACATGGCAAACAATGGTAGAGTCCAGGCTAAATACAAGTCAGGATTCCAGCATCATGACAAACAATGGTACAGTCCAGGATAAAAACAAGTCAGGATTCCAGCCACATGACAAACAATGGTACAGTCCAGGGTTAAAACAAGTCAGGATTCCAGCCTCATGACAAACAATGGTACAGTCCAGGGTAAAAAAGGAGACAGGATTCCAACCATCTATAGAGAGTACAGCCAAATGAGACACAACACCTGAAGCTGTCTGTCAGAAAAGACAAATGTCTCAAATAATCAGAATCTTGATTACCTTCCAAGCATATTCTGCTGAAATCAACAATCATCAAAAAAAGCTCCTGTTGATCTATGTGGGATTCAAACGCTGGTCCTCCCGCATGGCAGGCAAGAGTTCTACCACTGTACCACCAATTCCTTTAAAACTCAGGCATTCTCAATGACATCACCTTTCCCCTCTGAACTTTTCAAACCAGGGAATTAAAAAGCACATGGCAAACGAAGATCAAGAGACATGCTGAAGAGTAAAAAAATGCCAATAAGAAAAACACTGATCACAAAAGACAGACATACAACCACATGGCAAACAATGGTAGAGTCCAGGCTAAATACAAGTCAGGATTCCAGCATTATGACAAACAATGGTACAGTCCAGGATAAAAACAAGTCAGGATTCCAGCCACATGACAAACAATGGTACAGTCCAGGGTTAAAACAAGTCAGGATTCCAGCCTCATGACAAACAATGGTACAGTCCAGGGTAAAAAAGGAGACAGGATTCCAACCATCTATAGAGAGTACAGCCAAATGAGACACAACACCTGAAGCTGTCTGTCAGAAAAGACAAATGTCTCAAATAATCAGAATCTTGATTACCTTCCAAGCATATTCTGCTGAAATCAACAATCATCAAAAAAAGCTCCTGTTGATCTATGTGGGATTCAAACGCTGGTCCTCCCGCATGGCAGGCAAGAGTTCTACCACTGTACCACCAATTCCTTTAAAACTCAGGCATTCTCAATGACATCACCTTTCCCCTCTGAACTTTTCAAACCAGGGAATTAAAAAGCACATGGCAAACGAAGATCAGGAGACATGCTGAAGATTTAAAAATGCCAGTAAGAAAAATACTGATCACAAAAGACAGACATACAACCTCATGACAAACAATGATACAGTCCAGGGTAAAAAGGAGTCAGGATTTCAGCCTCATGGGAAATAATGTTAGAGTTCAGGGTAAAAATAGGAGTAAGGATTCCAGCCTCATGACAAACAATGGAACAGTCCAGGGTAAAAAGGAGTCAGGATTTCAGTTTCATGGTAAACAATGGAAGAGTCCAGGGTAAAAAAGGAGTCAGGATTCCAGCCTCATGACAAACAATGGTACAGTCCATGATAAATACAACTCAGGAATCCAACCTTATGGTAAACAATGGTAGAGTCCAGGGTAAAAAAGGAGTCAGGATTCAAACCATCTATAGAGAGTACAGCCAAATGAGAAAACACCTAAACCTGTCTATCAGCTTCAGTCAGGATTCCAACAACATGGTAAACAACAGTAAAGTCCAGGGCAAAATGGAGTCAGGATTTCAGCCTCATGGCAAACAATTGAAGAATCTAGTCTAAAAAGGAGTCAGGATTCCAGCCTCATGGCAAACAATGGTAAAATCTAGTCTAAAAAGGAGTCAGGATTCCAGCCTCATGACAAACAATGGTACAGTCCAGGGTAAAAATAAGTCAGGATTTCAGCTTCATGGTAAACAATGGTACAGTCCAGGGTACAAAAAGAGTCAGGATTTCAGCCTCATGCTAAACAATGGTAGAGTCCAGGGTAAAAAAGGAGTCAGGATTCCAACCACATCACAAACAATAGTAGAGTCTAGGCTTAAAAGGAGTTAGGATTCCAACCATCTATAGAGAGTACAGGAAAAAGAGAAAAAACACCTAAACTTATCTATCAGCTTCAGTCAGGATTCCAACAACATGGTAAACAATGGTAGAGTCCAGGCAAAAAACATGTCAGGATTCCAGCATCATGACAAACACTGGTACAGTCCAGGGTAAAAAAAGGAGTCAGGATTCCAGCATCATGACAAACAATGGTACAGTCCAGGGTAAAAACAAGTCAGGATTCCATCCTCATGACAAACAATGGTACAGTCTAGGCTAAAAAGGAGTCTGGATTCCAACCATCTATAGAGAGTACAGCCAAATGTGAAAAACACCTTCAGGAAAGACAGATATCTCCAAAAATCAGGAACGTGATTACCTTCCAGGCATATTCTGTTAAAATCAACAATCATCAATACAACTTGCTGGTGCACTGGCCAGGAGTAGTACCCGGGTCTCCCATGTGGCAGGCAACAGTTCTACCACTGTACCACCAATTCTTTTGAGAATCAGGCATTCTCGTTGGCATCTTCTAGCCCACTGAACTCAGTGACCATCAAGAATACACAGGGTGTGTTGGCCAGCAATCAAACCCGGGATAAGAAAAACACATAGCAAACGAAGATCAAGAGACATGCTGAAGAGCAAAACAAAGCCAGTAAGACAACCACTGATCACATAAGATAGAGCGTTATTTTAGTCCCTCACAAGCTAGAACAAACTAGAGCCTGACATCAATTTTGGAATTACATCTTACAGAACTGGAATTGGATCTTACAATTTTAGAATTGCATCTTAATGCTACGTACTTAATGCATGTACATCACAGAATTAAAACAGTGGGTTCAACGACGTTGTTCAGGAATACATTTACACCGCAGAAACCTGCAGTAGGAACATACTATTTCTGGAAGCCAGACATAATTGTTGGAATTGTGTCTAGTTTCTGCATGTAATATATTTCTTAATGCAGAAATAATATCAGAGAAACTTATCAGCGAATAGACTTTTTTGGAAGCCAGACATCGGTTTTGGAATTGCTTCTTACAAACTGGAATTGAATCTTATTCTAATTATTCCTACTGCCTGTACATCACAGAAACATAACAGTCAGATCAGGCTTCATGGAAGGCAGACATTATTATTGGAATTGCATTTACATGCCCTGCTGGCAATTACATTATTAACTAACAAGTTTACATTGCAGAAACTTGCAGTAAGAACAGATTTCCTGGAAGCCAGATATAATTGTTTAAGCACAAATGCACATCACAGAAACATCACAAATGTACAACACAGACATTTTGGAACTGGATCTGATAATTCTGGAACAGCATCTTATGCTTCCTAATGTCCTTACTACATGTACATTACAGCAACAAAACAGTAGGATCAGGCTGTTTGGACTGCATACATCATTATTGTAACTGCATTTTGTGACAGTGCTGATAATTACGTTATTCAGGAACAAAGTTATATGACAAAAACTTTCAATAAGAACAGACATTGTGGAAATCAGACATAATTGTTGGTTTTGTATCTAGTTACTGTAGGTAATATATTTGTCTCTTCTTTACAATGTTGCTTCAGTTCATTGACGTTTGTGGCCATTATTACAGAGCTGTTAAGATTTCTCCACACCATTTCGTTCAGGAAGAGGTCTAGATTTATTTCCCTGGGCCATTACTGTAGCACTACATGTCCATATACATGTATGTTTCTTTTATTTGTTATTCGTATCACATTTCAAAATATAGGTTCAAGTTCCAAATTTGACCCATGGAGAGACAGTGCCCAGTTTGATGCTGGTACTGCAACAGATTTTTGCAAATTTGATGATTTGTCATGACATTACCATGTACCAGAAAGGCCAAAATTTTATGTCAAACTGTAGAGGAGGTCCTACCTATGACAATAACGTGCTAGACAGGTGCTCAGATGAAATGTATTGAAAAGAAAAATCAAGAAAAATTTTGGAATCCATTCCACAATGGATGTCTTTTTCCCTAAGTGACCCTAAGACTGCTTTTCAGTGGCAAAATGACTCTATGGTACCTACCACCATGTAGAAAGCTATGGGTGCTTGACTGACACTTACATGTCCCTTGGTTTTTTATGTGTTCTTGGTAAAAACAACATAATATGGTTCATCTGAAAACTTGATTTACGAAAGAATACAATTCTGATTTCAATTGTTAATGTAAATGTCCATTTTTGTTTGACAAAGGCAGCCAGAGGAGGGTTATGTCTCCTTCAAAGCCTCCAGTCATCTCCTGCAATATCTTCACTGAGGTTATGACCAATGAAGATTAATCTGGCTCCTGAAAATTTCAAGTGCCAAATAGTACATTTTGTTTTTCAAGCTTTATCGTATATACAATACAGTCTTTTCAATAACAGAAATTGATCCAAGATGGCGCAAAGTGTGGCAGCCGTGTTACGAGCTCTGTCGAGACACTACAGTTTTTTGTTTATCTGTCTGTTTATTTTGTATGTAACCATGTTGTCTTTTGTGCGTGATGTCGTCAGTTTAATTGTATATGACAAACACTTTTGGATATTGGCTACACTGTTGCTCACCGGAAACGGACATTGAGATCCCCGTAGACGCTCTGTTTACAAACATGCCAACAGAGCCTTTGTTTGGAAGGCCCGGCCGCAACCTCGTAAATGCACATGGCCTTCCGACCCCCGCTCCCCACCATTCTACTGGCTACTGTACAGTCACTGGACAACAAGCTCTGCGAACTGAGGGCGCGTACTTCTACCAGCGAGAAACGACGGACTGCTGCATTATCTGCCTTACGGAAACCTGGATGTCTGCGGAGGTTCCAGACTCAGCCTTCGAACCCGCGGGGTTCTCCGTGCACCGCCTAGACAGGGCGAAAGACCTCTCAGGGAAGAGCAGAGGACGGGGTGTATGTTTAATGATCAACGACGCTTGGTGTGATCGAAGGAACGTGCACTCAATCAAGTCCTTTTGCTCCCCTGATCTGGAATACCTCATGCTTTTATTGGCTGCCCAGGGAGTTCACGGCTGTTATCATCACAGCTGTATACATTCCCCCTCAAGCCGACACAGACCAGGCACTCAAAGAACTGTATGGCAGTATAAGCGAGCAGGAAACCACGCACCCTGAGGCCGCGTTCATTATAGCTGGTGACTTTAACAAGGCCAACCTCAGAACAATAACACCAAAATTCTTCCAGCATATAACATGCAACACACGAGGAAACCAGATTTTGGATCATTGTGACTCTTCCTTCCGGGATGGCTACAAGTCCCTCCCCCACCTTCCGTCGGGTGAATATTCGCAAGGCTGCGGGTCTTGATGGCATTCCGGGCCGCGTACTCAGAGCATGCGTAGTCCAGTTAGCAGGTGTTTTTACGGAGATCTTTAACCTCTTCCTCTCTCTATCCGTGGTTCCGTCATGCTTAAAACACCCACCATTGTGCCTGTACACAATCACATGTCTGAATGACTGGCGTCCTGTTGCTCTGATGCCCATCATCAGCAAGTGCTTTGAGAGACTGATCCGAAACCACATCTGCTCTGTACTACCTGCCTCACTGGACCCACTACAGTTTGCCTATCGTGACAATCGCTCTACTGATGATGCCATAGCACGTACCCCCACACACTGCTCTCTCCCACCTGGAACAAAGAACACCTATGTGAGAATGCTGTTCGTGGACTACAGCTCAACATTCAACACCATAGTGCCCTTAAAGCTTGATACGAAACTACGGGCTCTGGGTCTGAACAGCTCCCTGTGCAGCTGGATCCTGGACTTCCTATCAGACAGGCATCAGGTGGTCAGAATTGGCAATAACATCTCCTCCCCGCTGATCCTCAACACTGGAGCCCCTCAGGGCTGCGTTCTCGACCCCCTCCTGTACTCCCTATACACCCACGACTGTGTGGCCACACACAGCTGCAATGTCATTGTAAAATTTGCTGATGACACAATAGTGGAAGGCCTGATCACCGACAACGATGAGACGGCCTACAGAGAAGAGGTGTGCGCTCTGACATACTGGTATCGGGAGAACCACCTCTCACTCAACATCGGCAAGACCAAAGAGATTGTTGTGGACTTCAGGAAACAGGGAAGAGAACACACCCCCATCACCATCAATGGGTCACCAGTGGAGCGGGTCAACAGCTTCAAGTTCCTCGGTGTTCATATCACTGAGGACCTCACATGGTCCGCTCACACAGATGCAGTGGTGAAGAAGGCTCACCAGCTCCTGTTCTACCTCAGGCGTCTGCACTGTGGAAAGCATTCTGTCTGGTTGCATCACAGTCTGGAAAGGGGAACACCACCGTCCTTAACCGCAAGGCCCTGCAGAGGGTGGTCCGAACTGCCAGCCACATCACAGGAGGTGAGCTTCCCTCCCTCCAGGATATTTACAACAGGCGGTGTCTGAGAAAGGCACGCAGGATCAACAGGGACTCTATCCACCCAAATCATGGTCTGCTCTCCCTACTGCCCTCAGGCAGACGGTGCCGCTACATCCGGACACGCACAAACCGACTAAGGGAAAGCTTCTTTCCTCAAGCTGTCCGATAACTCAATGTGAACTGACATAATCTCAACCCACCCATCTCAATAAGATGATGCAAAATCTTAATAAACTATAAATTCATTAAACAGTTAGTTTAACTACCATTAGCTTTGTTAAGATGATGCAGAAAAATTAAACTATTGATTCAATATCCAGTTAGTTTAACTCCAATAGCTTTGGTTATTTGATGCAGAATCTTTATAAACTATAGATTCATTAAAATTTAGTTTACCCACCACTTGATTTCGTTAGAATATGCAGAATTTTTATAAACTATTGGTTTATTAAACAGTTTGTTTAACAATCAATAGCTTTGGTAAGGTAATGCAGAATCTTTATTAACAATTGATTAATTAAACAGTTAGAATAACTACCATTAGCTTTGGTCAGATAATACAGAATATTTATAAACTATTGATTCATTGAACAGTTATTTATCCACCACTAGCTTTGGTTAGATGATGAAGAATCTTTATAAACTATTCTTTTATTTTGATTCATTAACCAGTTAGTTTAACGACTACTAGCTTTCGCAAGATGATACAGAATCTTTATAAACTATTGGTTCATTAAAAAGTTAGTTTAACCACTATTAGCTTTGGAAAGATAATACAGAATCTATAAAAAGTATTAATTCATTAACGATATAGTTTAACTACCATTAGCTTTGGTAAGATGATGCAGAATCCTAATAAACTATTGATTCAATAAACAGTAAGTTTAACTACCTTTAGCTTTGGTAAGATGATGCAGAACCTTTATAAACTATTGATTAATTAAACAGTTAGTTTTACTTCATTAATTTTTGGTAAGATAATGCAGAATCTTTTTGAACTACAGATTCATTAAACATTTAGTTCAACCACCATTAGATTTGGAATGATGATACAGAATATTTGATAAACTATGCATTCGTTAAACAGTTAGTTTAACTCCATTAACTTTGGTGAGATAATGCAGAATCTTTATAAACTATTGGTTCATTAAACAGTTAGTTTAACCACTACTAGCTTTGTAAAGATAATACAGAAACTTTAAAAACTATTTATTCATTAACCACTTAGTTTAACTCCATTAACTTTGGTAAGATGATGTAGAATCTTTGTAAACCTTTGGTTCATTAATCAGTTAGTTTTACCATTACTAGCTTTAGAAAGATGATGCAGAGTCTTTATAAACTATTGATTCAAAAAACAGTAAGTTTAACTACATTTAGCTTTGGTAAGATGATACAGAAACTTTAAAAACTATTTATTCATTAACCACTTAGTTTAAATTCCATTAAATTTTGGTAAGATGATGCAAAATCTTTATGAACTACAGGTTTATTAAACATTTAGTTTAACCACCACTAGATTTGGTAAGACAATACAGAATCTTTATAAACTATTGATTCATTAAACAGTTAGTTTAACTCCATTAACTTTGGTGAGATAATGCAGAATCTTTATAAACTATTGGTTCATTAAACAATTAGTTTAACTCCATTAACTTTGGTAAGATGATGTAGAATCTTTGTAAACTATTGGTTCATTAAACAGTTAGTTTAACCACTACTAGCTTTGGAAAGATAATACAAAATCGATAAAACCTATTTATTCATTAACGAGATAGTTTAACTACCATTAGCTTTGGTAAGATGATGCAGAATCCTAATAAACTATTGGTTCATTAAACAATTAATTTAACTCCATTAACTTTGGTAAGATGATGCAGAATCTGTATAAACTATTGGTTCATTTAACAGTTAGTTTTACCATTACTAGCTTTGGAAAGATGATGCAGAGTCTTTATAAACTATTGATTTAAAAAACATTAAGTTTAAGTACATTTAGCTTTGGTAAGATGATGCAGAAACTTTATAAACTATTTATTCATTAAACAGTTAGTTTCACTCTATTAAATTTTGGTAAGATGATGTAGAATCTTTATAAACTATTAATTCATTAAACTGTTAGTTTAACTACCATTAGCTTTGGGAAGATAATGCATAATCTTTATAAACTATTAGTTCATTAACCAGTTAGTTTATCTACCTTTAGCTTTGATAAGATGATGCAGAATCTTTAGAAACTATTAGTTCATTAAACAATTAATTTAACTCCATTAACTTTGGTAAGATGATGCAGAATCTGTATAAACTATTGGTTCATTAATCAGTTAGTTTTACCATTACTAGCTTTAGAAAGATGATGCAGAGTCTTTATAAACTATTGATTCAAAAAACAGTAAGTTTAACTACATTTAGCTTTGGTAAGATGATACAGAAACTTTAAAAACTATTTAATCATTAAACAGTTAGTTTAACTACCAATAGCTTTGGGAAGATAATGCATAAACTTTATAAACTATTAGTTCATTAACCAGTTAGTTTATCTACCTTTAGCTTTGATAAGATGATGCAGAAGCTTTATAAACTATTGATTCATTAAACAGTTAGTTTAACCACCACTAGCTTTGGTAAGGTGATGCAGAATGTTAATAAAATATTGATTAATTAAACAATTAGTTTAACCACCACTAGCTTTGGTAAGATGATGCAAATTTTTTATAAACTATTGGTTAATTAAACAGTTAGTTACACTCCATTACCTTTGGTAAGGTGATGCAGAATCTTTATAAACTATTGATTCATTAAACAGTTAGTTTAACTCCATTAACTTTGGTGAGATGATGTAGAATCTTTATAAACTATTGGTTCATTAAACAGTTAGTTTTACCATTACTAGCTTTGGTAAGATGATGCAGAATCTTTATAAACTATTCTTTCATTTTGATGCATTAACCAGTAAGTTTAACGACTACTAGCTTTGGCAAGATGATACAGAATCTTTATAAAATTTTGGTTCATTAAACAGTTAGTTTAACTCCATTAGCTTTGGTAAGATGATGCAGAATTCTAATAAACTATTGGTTCATTAAACAATTAGTTTTACCATTACTAGCTTTAGAAAGATGATGCAAAGTCTTTATAAAATATTGATTCAAAAAACAGTAAGTTTAACTACATTTAGCTTTGGTAAGATGATGCAAAATTTTTATAAACTATTGGTTAATTAAACAGTTAGTTACACTCCATTAGCTTTGAAAAGGTGATGCAGAATCTTTATAAACTATTGATTCATTAAACAGTTAGTTTAACTCCATTATCTTTGGTGAGATAATGCAGAATCTTTATAAACTATTGGTTCATTAAACAATTAGTTTAACTCCATTAACTTTGGTAAGATGATGTAGAATCTTTGTAAACTATTGGTTCATTAATCAGTTAGTTTTACCATTACTAGCTTTAGAAAGATGATGCAGAGTCTTTATAAACTATTGATTCAAAAAACAGTAAGTTTAACTACATTTAGCTTTGGTAAGATGATACAGAAACTTTAAAAACTATTTATTCATTAAACAGTTAGTTTAACTACCAATAGCTTTGGGAAGATAATGCATAATCTTTGTAAACTATTAGTTCATTAACCAGTTAGTTTATCTACCTTTAGCTTTGATAAGATGATGCAGAAGCTTTATAAACTATTGATTCATTAAACAGTTAGTTTAACCACCACTAGCTTTGGTAAGGTGATGCAGAATCTTTATAAACTAGTGATTCATTAAACAGATAGTTTAACCACCACTAGCTTTGGCAAGATGATGTAGAATTTTAATAAAATGTTGATTAATTAAACAATTAGTTTAACCACCACTAGCTTTGGTAAGATGATGCAAAATTTTTATAAACTATTGGTTAATTAAACAGTTAGTTACACTCCATTAGCTTTGGTAAGGTGATGCAGAATCTTTATAAACTATTGATTCCTTAAACAGTTAGTTTAACTCCATTAACTTTGGTAAGATGATGTAGAATCTTTATAAACTATTGGTTCATTAAACAGTTAGTTTTACCATTACTAGCTTTGGTAAGATGATGCAGAATCTTTATAAAATTTTGGTTCATTAAACAGTTAGTTTAACTCCATTAGCTTTGGTAAGATAATGCAGAATCTTTATAAACGATTGGTTCATTAAACAGTTAGTTTAACCACTACTAGCTTTGGAAAGATAATACAGAATCTATAAAAAGTATTTATTCATTAACGAGATAGTTTAACTACCATTAGCTTTGGTAAGATGATGCAGAATCCTAATAAACTATTGGTTCATTAAACAATTAGTTTTACCATTACTAGCTTTGGAAAGATGATGCAAAGTCTTTATAAAATATTGATTCAAAAAACAGTAAGTTTAACTACATTTAGCTTTGGTAAGATGATGCAGAAACTTTATAAACTATTTATTCATTAACCACTTAGTTTAAATTCCATTAAATTTTGGTAAGATGATGCAAAATCTTTATGAACTATGCATTCGTTAAAAAGTTAGTTTAACTCCATTAACTTTCTTAAGGTGATGCAAAATCTTTATAAACTATTGTTTCATTAAACAGTTAGTTTAACCACCACTAGCTTTGGCAAGATGATATAGAATGTTAATAAACTACTGATTAATTAAACAATTTGTTTAACCACCACTAGCTTTGGAAAGATAATGCAGAATCTTTATAAACTATTGATTCATTAAACAGTTAGTTTAACCACGACTAGCTTTGGTAAGATGATGCAGAATATTTATAAACTGTTGATGCATTAACAAGTTAGTTTCACCACCACTAGCTTTGGTAAGATGATACAGAATTTTTATAAACTACTGATTCAATAAACTGTTAGTTTAATCACCATTAGCTTTGGTAAGATGATGCAGAATCTTTATACATTATTGTTTCCTTAACCAGTTAGTTTAACTCCATTAACATTGGTAAGTTGATGCAAAATATTTATAAACTTTTGATTCATTAACCAGTTAGTTTACCTCCATTAGCTTTGGTAAGGGGATGTAGAATCTATATAAACTATTGATTCAATAAACAGTTAGTTTAGCTACCTTTAGCTTCGGTAAGATCATGCAGAATGTTGATAAACTATTTATTCTTTAAACAGTTACTTTAATCACCATTAGCTTTGGTTATATGATGCAGAATCTTTGTAAACTATTATTTCATTAAACAGTTTAACTCCATGAGCTTTGGAAAGGTGATGTTGAATCTTTATAACCTATTCATTCATTAAACAGTTCGTTTAACCACAACTACATTTGGTAAGACGATACAGAATCTTTATAAACTATTGATTCATTAAACAGTTAGATTAACTCCATTAACTGTGGTAAGTTGATGCAGAATCTATATAAACTATTGATTAAATAAACAGTTAGTTTAATCACCATTAGCTTTGGTAAGATGATGCAGAATTTTTATACATTATTGTTTCCTTAACCAGTTTGTTTAGCTACCTTTAGCTTTGGTAAGATCATGCAGAATATTTATAAACTACTTATTCATTTAACAGTTAGTTTAACCACCTCTAGCTTTGGTAAGTAGATGTAGAATCTTTGTAAACTATTCATTCAATAAAAGTTCGTTTAACCAACTCTAGATTTGGTAAGACGATACAGAATCGTTATAAACTATTGATTCATTAAACAGTTAGTTTAACCACCACTAACTTTGGTAAGATGATGCAGAATCTTTATAAACTGTTGATTCAAAAATCAGCAAGTTTAACTACCATTAGCTTTGGTAAGATGTTGCAGAATCTTTCTAAACTATTGATTCATTAAACATTTAGTTTAACCAGCGCTAGGTTTGGTAAGATGGTGCAGAATCTTTATAAACTACTGATTCATTAACCAGTTAGTTTAACCACTACTAGCTTTGGTATGATAATGCAGAATATTTATAAATTATTGATTCATTAAACAGTTAGTTTAACACCATTAGCTTTGGTAAGGTAATGCAGAATCTTTATAAACTATTGATTCATTAAACAGTTTTACTCCATTAAATTTCAGTAATATGATTCGAAATCTTAATAAACTATTGGTTTTTATAACAGTTAGTTTATCTACTACTAGCTTTGGAAAAATAATACAGAATCTATAAAAACTATTAATTCATTAATGAGATAGTTTAACTACCATTAGCTTTGGTAAGATGATGCAGAATCCTAATACACTACTGATTCAATAAACAGTTACTTTAACCACTACTAGTTTTGGTAAGATGATGCAGAATCTTTGTAAACTATTCATTCAAAAAACAGTAAGTTTAACTAGCATTAGCTTTGGTAAGATGGGGCAGAATCTTTATAAACTATTCATTCATTAACCAGTTAGTTTAACCACCATTAGATTTGGAAAGACAATACAGAATTTTTTATGAACTATGCATTTTGTTAAACAGTTAGTTTAACTCCATTAGTTTTGGAAAGACAATACAGAATTTTTTATGAACTATGCATTTCGTTAAACAGTTAGTTTAACTCCATTAAGTTTGGAAAGGTGATGCAGAACCTTTATAAACTATTGATTCATTAAACAGTTATTTTAACTCCATTACCTTTGGTAAGATGATGCAGAAACGTTATAAATTACTGATTCAATAAACAGTTGAATTTGTTAGTTTAACTACTAAAGGTAGTTACACTAACAAAAACAGTTAGTTTAACTACCTTTAGCTTTGGTAAGATGATGCAGAATCTTTATAAACTATTGATTCATTAAACAGTTTGTTTAACTCCATTAACTTTGGTAAGATGATGTAGAATTTTAATAAACTACTGATTAATTAAACAATTAGTTTAACCACTACTAGTTTTGGTAAGATGATGCAGAATCTTTATAAACTATTGATTCAAAAACAGTTAGTTTAACTACCATTAGCTTTGGTAAGATGATGCAGAATCTTTATAAACTATTGATTCATTAAACAGTTAGTTTAACTCCATTAACTTTCGTAAGATGATGTAGAATTTTAATAAACTACTGATTCAATAAACAGTTATTTTAACCACTACTTGTTTTGGTAAGATGATGCATAATCTTTATAAACTATTGATTCAAAAACAGTTAGTTTAACTACCTTTAGCTTTGGTAAGATGATGCAGAATCTTTATACACTATTGTTTTCTTAACCAGTTAGTTTTACTCCATTAACTTTTAGTAAGATGATGCGAAATCTTAATAAACTATTGATTCGTTAAACAGTTAGTTTAACTCCATTAACTTTGGTAAGGTGATGCAGAATCTTTATAAACTATTGATTCATCAAACAGTTATTTTAGCTCCATTAACAGTGGTAAGTTGATGCATAATCTTAATAAACTATTGATTCATTAAACAGTTAGTTTAACTCCATTATTTTTGTTAAGATGTTGCAGAATCTTTCTTAACTATTGATTCATTAAACAGTTAGTTTAATTCCATTAAATTTTGGTAAGATGATGCAGAATGTTTATAAACTATTGTTTCATTAAACAGTTAGTTTAACTCAATTACCTTTGGTAAGACAATACAGAATCTTTATAAACTATGCATTCGGTGAAAAGTTAGTTTCACTCCATTAGCTTCTGTAAGATGATGCAGAATCTTTATAAATTATTGATTCATTCAACAGTTAGTTTAACCACCACTAGCTTTGGCAAGATGATGCAAAAATCTTTAAACTATTGATTCATTAAACAGTTAGTTTAACTCCATTAGCTTTGGAAAGATGATGTCAAATTTTAATAAACTACTGATTAATTAAACAATTCGTTTAACCACCACTAGCCTTGGTAAGATGATGCAAATTTCTTTAAACTATTGTTTCCTTAAACAGTTAGTTTAACTCAATTACCTTTGGTAAGACAATACAGAATCTTTATAAACTATGCATTCGGTGAAAAGTTAGTTTCACTCCATTAGCTTCTGTAAGATGATGCAGAATCTTTATAAATTATTGATTCATTCAACAGTTAGTTTAACCACCACTAGCTTTGGCAAGATGATGCAAAAATCTTTAAACTATTGATTCATTAAACAGTTAGTTTAACTCCATTAGCTTTGGAAAGATGATGCAGAATCTTTATAAATTATTGTTTCCTTAACCAGTTAGTTTTACTCAAGTACCTTTGGTAAGATGATGCAGAATCTTTATAAACTATTGATTCATTAAGCAGTTAATTTAACCAGTACTACCTTTGGTACGATAATGCAGAATATTTATAAACTGTTGATGCATTAACCAGTTAGTTTAACCACCACTAGATTTGTTAAGACGATACAGAATCTTTATAAACTGCTGGATTCATTAAAGAGTTAGTTTAACTCCATTAGCTTTTGTAAGGTAATGTAGAATCTTTATAAACTATTCATTCATTAAACAGTTATTTTAACTCCATTAACAGTGGTAAATTGATGTAGAATTTTAATAAACTACTGATTAATTAAACAATTAGTTTAACCACCACTAGCTTTGGTAAGGTGATGTAGAATCTTTATAAACTATTGATTCATTAAACAGTTAGTTTAACCACCACTAGCTTTGGTAAGATGATGCAGAATCTTTATAAACTATTGATTCATTAAACAGTTAGTTTAACCAGTACTAGCTTTGGTACGATAATGCTGAATATTTTTTAACTGTTGATGCATTAACCAGTTAGTTTAACCACTACTACCTTTGGTAAGATGATACAGAATCTTTATACACTACTGGTTCATTAAACAATTACTTTAACTCCATTAGTTTTGGTAAGGTGATGTAGAATCTTTATAAACTATTGATTCATCAAACAATTATTTAAACTCCATTAACTGTGGTAAGTTGATGCAGAATCTATATAAACTTTTGATTTAATAAGCAGTTAGTTTAACTCCATAAACTTTGGTAAGGTGATGCAGAATGTTTATAAACTATTGATTCATCAAACAGTTATTTTAACTCCATTAACTGTGGTAAGATGATGTCGAATTTTTATAAACTGTTGATTCATTAAACATTTAGTTTAACTCCATGAGCTTTGGTAAGATGATGCAGAATCTTTATAAACTATTGGTTTATTAAACAGTTAGTTTAACAACCAATAGCTTTGGTAAGGTAATGCAGAATCTTTATTAACAATGATTCATTAAACAGTTAGATTAACTACCATTACCTTTGATTAGATGATGCAGAATCTTTATAAACTATTGATTCAAAAAACAGTAATTTAAAAACCTTTAGCTTTTATAAGATGATGCAGAAACTTTATAAACTATTGATTTATTAAACAGTTAGTTTTACTCCATTAAATTTGGTAAGGTGATGCAGAATCTTTCTTAACTATTGATTCATCAAACAGTTAGTTTAACACTATTAGGTTTGGTAAGGTGATGTAGAATCTTTATAAACTATTCATTCATTAAACAGTAAGTTTAACTCCATTAACAGTGGTAAGTTGATGCAGAATCTTTATTAACTATTGGTTCATTAAACAGTTAGTTTAACCACCACTAGCTTAGGCAAGATGATGCAGAAACCTTTTAAACTATTGGTTCATTAAACAGTTAGTTTAACACCATTAGGTTTGGTAAGGTGATGTAGAATCTTAATAAACTATTCATTCATTAAACAGTTAGTTTAACTCCATTAACAGTGGTAAGTTGATGCAGAATCTTTATTAACTATTGTTTCATTCTGATGCATTAACCAGTTAGTTTAACCACTACTAGCTTTAGTAAGATGATACAGAATCTTTATAAACTATTGATTCATTAACCAGTTAGTTTAACCACTATTAGCTTTGGTACGATAATGCAGAATATTTATAAACTATTGGTTCATTAAACAGTTAGTTTAACACCATTACCTTTGATAAGGTGATGCAGAATATTTATAAACTATTGGTTCATTAAACAGTTAGTTTAACTCCATTATCTTTGGTAAGATGATGCAGAATCTTTATAAATTATTGTTTTCTTAACCAGTTAGTTTTACTCAATTACCTTTGATAAGATGTTGCAGAATCTTTATAAAGTATTGATTCATTAAACAGTTAGTTTAACCACTACTACCTTTGGTAAGATGATACAGAATCTTTATAAAATACTGGTTCATTAAACAATTAGTTTAACTCCATTAGCTTTGGTAAGGTGATGTACAATCTTTATAAACTATTGATTCATCAAACAATTATTTAAACTCCATTAACTGTGGTAAGTTGATGCAGAATCTATGTAAACTATTGATTTAATAAGCAGTTAGTTTAACTCCATAAACTTTGGGAAGGTGATGCAGAATCTTTATAAACTGTTGATTCATTAAACATTTAGTTTAACTCCATGAGCTTTGGGTATTTGATGCAGAATCTTTATAAACTATTAAATCATTAACCAGTTAGTTTAACTCCATGAGCTTTGGTAAGATGATGCAAAAAATTTTATACTATTGGTTCATTTAACAGATAGTTTAACTCCATTAGCTTTGGGTATTTGATGCAGAATCTTTATAAACTATTAATTCATTATCCAGTTAGTTTTTCTCCATTAGCTTTGGTAAGATGATGCAGAATTTTATAAACTACTGATTCATTAAACAGTTAGTTTAACCACCACTAGCTTTGGTAAGGTGATGTAGAATCTTTATAAACTATTGATTCATTAACTAGTTAGTTTAACCTCTACTAGCTTTGGTAATATAATATAGAATCTTTATAAAATACTGGTTTATTAAAATGTTAGTTTAACTCCATTAGCTCTGGTAAGGTGATGTAGAATCTTTATAAAATATTCATTCATTAAACAGTTCATTTAACCACCACTAGATTTGGTAAGACGATACAGAATCATTATAAACTATTGATTCATTAAACAGTTAGTTTAACCAGTACTAGCTTTGGTACGATAATGCTGAATATTTTTTAACTGTTGATGCATTAACCAGTTAGTTTAACCACTACTACCTTTGGTAAGATGATACAGAATCTTTATAAACTATTCATTCATTAAACAGTTATTTTAACTCCATTAACAGTGGTAAATTGATGTAGAATTTTAATAAACTACTGATTAATTAAACAATTAGTTTAACCACCACTAGCTTTGGTAAGGTGATGTAGAATCTTTATAAACTATTGATTCAATGAACAGTTAGTTTAACCACCACTAGCTTTGGTAAGATGATGTAGAATCTTTATAAACGTTTGATTCATTAAACAGTTAGTTTCACTACCACTAGCTTTGGTAAGATGATGCATAATCTTAAACTATTGATTCATTAAACAGTTAGTTTAACTCCATTAACTTTGATTAAATGATGCAGAATTTTTATAAACTATTGATTTATTAAACAGTTAGTTTAACTACCACTAGCTTTGGTAAAATGATGCAGAATTTTTATAAACTATTGATTTATTAAACAGTTAGTTTAAATACCATTAGCTTTGGTAAAATCATGCAGAATCTTTATAAACTATTGATTCATTAAACAGTTTGTTTAATCACCACTAGATTTGTTTAGATGATGCATAATGTTTAAAACTATTGATTCTTTAAAAAATAGTTTAAATACCAATTGCTTTGGTTAGTTGATGAAGAATCTTTATAAACAATTGATTCATTAAACAGTTACTTTAACTACTACTACTTTTGGAAAGATGATGCAGAATCTTTATAAACTATTAATTCATTAAACAGTTAGTTTTACTACCATTAACTTTGGTTAAATAATGCAGAATCTTTATAAACTATTGATTCATTAAACAGTAAGTTTAACTACCACTAGCTTTGGAAAGATAATACAGATTCTATATGAAGTATTAATTCATTAACCAGTTAGTTTAACTCCATTAATTTGGTTAGATAATGCAGAATCTTTATAAACTATTGATTTATTAAACAGTTAGTTTAACCACCACTAGCTTTGGTTAGATGATGCAGAAACTTTAAAAACTATTGATTCATTACACAGATAGTTTAACCACCACTAACTTTGGAAAAATGATGTAGAATCTTTATAAACTTTTGACTCATTAAACAGTTAGTTTCACTACCACTAGCTTTGGTAAGATGATGCATAATCTTATTAAACTATTGATTCATTAAACAGTTAGTTTAATTCCATTAACTTTGATTAAATGATGCAGAATCTTTATAAACGTTTGATTCATTAAACAGTTAGATTAACTACCACTAGCTTTGGTAAAATGATGCAGAATTTTTATAAACTATTGAATAATTTAACAGTTATTTTTACTACTACTACTATTGGTAAAATGATGCAAAATCGTTATAAACTATTAAATCATTTAACAGTTTTTTTAACCACCACTAGCTTTGGAAATTTGATGCAAAATCTTTATAAACTATTGATTCTTTAAACACTTATTTTAATCACCACTACCTTTGGCTAGATGATGCAGAATCTTTATAAACTATTAATTCATTAAACTGTTAGTTTAACTCCATTAACTTTTGTAAGAAGATGCAGAATCTTTATAAACTATTGATTCATTAAACAGTTAGTTTAACTACCACTAGCTTTGGTTAGATGATGCAGAAACTTTATAAACTATTGATTTATTACACAGTTAGTTTAACTCCATTAACTTTGATTAAATGATGCAGAATCTTTATAAACGTTTGATTCATTAAACAGTTAGATTAACTACCACTATCTTTTGTAAAATGATGTAGAATCTTCATAAACCTTTGACTCATTAAACAGTTAGTTTAACTACCACTAGCTTTGGTAAGATGATGCAGAATCTTTATAATCTATTGATTCATTAAACAGTTAGTTTAAGTACCACTAGCTTTGGTTATTTGATGCAAAATCTTTATAAACTATTGATTCATTAAACAGTTAGTTTAACTACCACTACCTTTGGTTAGATGATGCAGAATCTTTATAAACTATTGATTTATTAAATAGTTACTTGACCACAACTAACTTTGGTAAATTGATGCAGAATCTTAATAAACTATTGATTCATTAAACAGTTAGTTTAACTCCATTAACTTTGGTAAAATGATGTAGAATCTTCATAAACCTTTGACTCATTAAACAGTTAGTTTAACTACCACTAGCTTTGGTAAAATGATGCATAATCTTTAATCTATTTATTAATTAAACAGTTAGTTTAACTCCAATAACTTTGGTTAGATGATGTAGAATCTTTATAAACTATTGATTCATTAAACAGTTACTTTAACTCCATTAACTTTGATTAAATGATGCAGAATCTTTATAAACTATTGATTCATTAAACAGTAAGTTTAACTACCACTAGCTTTGGAAAGATAATACAGATTCTATATGAAGTATTAATTCATTAACCAGTTAGTTTAACTCCATTTATTTGGTTAGATGACGTAGAATCTTTATAAACTATTGATTTATTAAACAGTTAGTTTAACCACCACTAGCTTTGGTAAGATGATGCATAATCTTAATAAACTATTGATTCATTAAACAGTTAGTTTAACTCCATTAACTTTGATTAAATGATGCAGAATCTTTATAAACGTTTGATTCATTAAACAGTTAGATTAACTACCACTAGCTTTGGTAAAATGATGCAGAATTTTTATAAACTATTGAATAATTTAACAGTTATTTTTACTACTACTACTATTGGTAAAATGATGCAAAATTGTTATAAACTAATAAATCATTTAACAGTTTTTTTAACCACCACTAGCTTTGGATATTTGATGCAAAATCTTTATAAACTATTGATTCATTAAACACTTATTTTAATCACCACTACCTTTGGCTAGATGATGCAGAATCTTTATAAACTATTAATTCATTAAACTGTTAGTTTAACTCCATTAACTTTTGTAAGAAGATGCAGAATCTTTATAAACTATTGATTCATTAAACAGTTATTTTAACCACCACTATCTTTTGTAAAATGATGTAGAATCTTCATAAACCTTTGACTCATTAAACAGTTAGTTTAACTACCACTAGCTTTGGTAAGATGATGCAGAATCTTTATAATCTATTGATTCATTAAACAGTTAGTTTAAGTACCACTAGCTTTGGTTATTTGATGCAAAATCTTTATGAACTATTGATTCATTAAACAGTTAGTTTAACTACCACTACCTTTGGTTAGATGATGCAGAATCTTTATAAACTATTGATTTATTAAATAGTTACTTGACCACAACTAACTTTGGTAAATTGATGCAGAATCTTAATAAACTATTGATTCATTAAACAGTTAGTTTAACTCCATTAACTTTGGTAAAATGATGTAGAATCTTCATAAACCTTTGACTCATTAAACAGCTAGTTTAACTACCACTAGCTTTGGTAAGATGATGCATAATCTTATTCTATTTATTCATTAAACAGTTATTTTAACTCCAATAACTTTGGTTAGATGATGTAGAATCTTTATAAACTATTGATTCATTAAACAGTTAGTTTAACTCCATTAGCTTTGGTAAGGTGATGCAGAATCTTTATAAACTATTGATTCATTAAACAATTACTTTAACTCCGTTAACTTTGGTAAGATGATACAGAATCTTTATAAACTATTGGTTCATTAAACAGTTAGTTTAACCACTACTAGCTTTGGAAAGATAATACAGAATCTATAAAAAAAAAAAACTATTGATTCAAAAAACAGTAAGTTTAACTACCTTTAGATTTGGTAAGATGATGCAGAATCTTTATAAACTATTAATTCAATAAACAGTTAGTTTAGCTACCTTTAGCTTTGGAAAGATGAAGCAGAATCTTTATAAACTATTGATTCAATAAACAGTTACTTTAAACACCACTAACTTTGGAAAAATGATGTAGAATCTTTATAAACGTTTGATTCATTAAACAGTTGGTTTCACTACCACTAGCTTTGGTAAGATGATGCATAATCTTAATAAACTATTGATTCATTAAACAGTTAGATTAACTACCACTAGCTTTGGTAAAATGATGCAGAATTTTTATAAACTATTAAATCATTTAACAGTTTTTTTAACCACCACTAGCTTTGGATATTTGATGCAAAATCTTTATAAACTATTGATTCATTAAACACTTATTTTAATCACCACTACCTTTGGCTAGATAATGCAGAATCTTTATAAACTATTAATTTATTAAACTGTTATTTTAAATACCAGTAGTTTTGGTAAGGTAATGCAGATTGTTTATAAACAATTGATTCTTTAAAAAGTTAGTTTAACCAAAACTAGCTTTGGTTAGATGATACCGAATCTTTATAAACTATTGATTCACTAAACAGTTAATTTAACTCCACTAGCTTTAATTAGATAATGCAGAATCTTCATAAACAATTGATTCATTAAACAGTTAGTTTAAATACCACTAGTTCTGGTAAGGTAATGCAGAACCTCTATAAACTATTGATTCATTAAACATTTAGTTTAACCACCATTAGCTTTGGTTAGATGATGCAGAATATTTATAAACTATTGATTCATTAAAAAAATAGTTTAACTACCACTTACATTGGTTAGTTGATGAAGAATCTTAATAAACTGATGATTTATTAAACAGTTAGTTTAAATACCACAAGCTTTTGTAAAATGATGCAGAATCTTTATAAACTATTGATTCATTAAACAGTTATTATAATCACCACTACCTTTGGCTAGATGATGCAGAATCTTTATAAACTATTGATTCATTAAACAGTTATTATAATCACCACTACCTTTGGCTGGATGATGCAGAATCTTTATAAACTATTAATTCATTAAACAGTTAGTTTAACCACCACTAGATTTGTTTAGATGATGCATAATGTTTAAAACTATTGATTCTTTAAAAAATAGTTTAAATACCAATTGCTTTGGTTAGTTGATGAAGAATCTTTATAAACAATTGATTCATTAAACAGTTACTTTAACTACTACTACTTTTGGTAAGATGATGCAGAATCTTTATAAACTATTAATTCATTAAACAGTTAGTTTTACTACCATTAACTTTGGTTAAATAATGCAGAATCTTTATAAACTATTGATTCATTAAACAGTAAGTTTAACTACCACTAGCTTTGGAAAGATAATACAGATTCTATATGAAGTATTAATTCATTAACCAGTTAGTTTAACTCCATTAATTTGGTTAGATGATGTAGAATCTTTATAAACTATTGATTTATTAAACAGTTAGTTTAACCACCACTAGCTTTGGTTAGATGATGCATAATCTTAATCTATTTATTCATTAAACAGTTAGTTTAACTCCAATAACTTTGGTTAGATGATGCAGAATCTTTATAAACTATTGATTCATTAAACAGTTAGTTTAACTCCATTAACTTTGATTAAATGATGCAGAATCTTTATAAACTATTGATTCATTAAACAGTAAGTTTAACTACCACTAGCTTTGGAAAGATAATACAGATTCTATATGAAGTATTAATTCATTAACCAGTTAGTTTAACTCCATTAATTTGGTTAGATGATGTAGAATCTTTATAAACTATTGACTTATTAAACAGTTAGTTTAACCACCACTAGCTTTGGTTAGATGATGCAGAATCTTTATAAACTATTAATTCATTAAACAGTTACTTTAAACACCACTAACTTTGGAAAAATGATGTAGGATCTTTATAACCTTTTGACTCATTAAACAGTTTCACTACCACTAGCTTTGGTAAGATGATGCATAATCTTAATAAACTATTGATTCATTAAACAGTTAGTTTAACTCCATTAACTTTGATTAAATGATGCAGAATCTTTATAAACGTTTGATTCATTAAACAGTTAGATTAACTACCACTAGCTTTGGTAAAATGATGCAGAATTTTTATAAACTATTGAATAATTTAACAGTTATTTTTACTACTACTACTATTGGTAAAATGATGCAAAATCGTTATAAACTAATAAATCATTTAACAGTTTTTTTAACCACCACTAGCTTTGGATAATTGATGCAAAATCTTTATAAACTATTGATTCATTAAACAGTTATTTTAACCACCACTATCTTTTGTAAAATGATGTAGAATCTTCATAAACCTTTGACTCATTAAACAGTTAGTTTAACTACCACTAGCTTTGGTAAGATGATGCAGAATCTTTATAATCTATTGATTCATTAAACAGTTAGTTTAAGTACCACTAGCTTTGGTTATTTGATGCAAAATCTTTATGAACTATTGATTCATTAAACAGTTAGTTTAACTACCACTACCTTTGGTTAGATGATGCAGAATCTTTATAAACTATTGATTTATTAAATAGTTACTTGACCACAACTAACTTTGGTAAATTGATGCAGAATCTTAATAAACTATTGATTCATTAAACAGTTAGTTTAACTCCATTAACTTTGGTAAAATGATGTAGAATCTTCATAAACCTTTGACTCATTAAACAGTTAGTTTAACTACCACTAGCTTTGGTAAAATGATGCATAATCTTAATCTATTTATTCATTAAACAGTTAGTTTAACTCCAATAACTTTGGTTAGATGATGCAGAATCTTTATAAACTATTGATTCATTAAACAGTTAGTTTAACTCCATTAACTTTGATTAAATGATGCAGAATCTTTATAAACTATTGATTCATTAAACAGTAAGTTTAACTACCACTAGCTTTGGAAAGATAATACAGATTCTATATGAAGTATTAATTCATTAACCAGTTAGTTTAACTCCATTAATTTGGTTAGATGATGTAGAATCTTTATAAACTATTGATTTATTAAACAGTTAGTTTAACCACCACTAGCTTTGGTTAGATGATGCAGAATCTTTATAAACTATTAATTCATTAAACAGTTACTTTAAACACCACTAACTTTGGAAAAATGATGTAGGATCTTTATAACCTTTTGACTCATTAAACAGTTTCACTACCACTAGCTTTGGTAAGATGATGCATAATCTTAATAAACTATTGATTCATTAAACAGTTAGTTTAACTCCATTAACTTTGATTAAATGATGCAGAATCTTTATAAACGTTTGATTCATTAAACAGTTAGATTAACTACCACTAGCTTTGGTAAAATGATGCAGAATTTTTATAAACTATTGAATAATTTAACAGTTATTTTTACTACTACTACTATTGGTAAAATGATGCAAAATCGTTATAAACTAATAAATCATTTAACAGTTTTTTTAACCACCACTAGCTTTGGATAATTGATGCAAAATCTTTATAAACTATTGATTCATTAAACAGTTATTTTAACCACCACTATCTTTTGTAAAATGATGTAGAATCTTCATAAACCTTTGACTCATTAAACAGTTAGTTTAACTACCACTAGCTTTGGTAAGATGATGCAGAATCTTTATAATCTATTGATTCATTAAACAGTTAGTTTAAGTACCACTAGCTTTGGTTATTTGATGCAAAATCTTTATGAACTATTGATTCATTAAACAGTTAGTTTAACTACCACTACCTTTGGTTAGATGATGCAGAATCTTTATAAACTATTGATTTATTAAATAGTTACTTGACCACAACTAACTTTGGTAAATTGATGCAGAATCTTAATAAACTATTGATTCATTAAACAGTTAGTTTAACTCCATTAACTTTGGTAAAATGATGTAGAATCTTCATAAACCTTTGACTCATTAAACAGTTAGTTTAACTACCACTAGCTTTGGTAAAATGATGCATAATCTTAATCTATTTATTCATTAAACAGTTAGTTTAACTCCATTAACTTTGATTAAATGATGCAGAATCTTTATAAACTATTGATTCATTAAACAGTAAGTTTAACTACCACTAGCTTTGGAAAGATAATACAGATTCTATATGAAGTATTAATTCATTAACCAGTTAGTTTAACTCTATTAATTTGGTTAGATGATGCAGAAACTTTATAAACTATTGATTCATTACACAGATAGTTTAACCACCACTACCTTTGGAAAGATGATGCAGAATCTTTATAAACTATTGATTGGTTAAACGGTTACTTTTACCACCACTAACTTTGGAAAAATGATGTAGAATCTTTATAAACTTTTGACTCATTAAACAGTTAGTTTCACTACCACTAGCTTTGGTAAGATGATGCATAATCTTAATAAACTATTGATTCATTAAACAGTTAGTTTAATTCCATTAACTTTGATTAAATGATGCAGAATCTTTATAAACGTTTGATTCATTAAACAGTTAGTTTAACTCCATTAACTTTGGTAAAATGATGTAGAATCTTCATAAACCTTTGACTCATTAAACAGTTAGTTTAACTACCACTAGCTTTGGTAAAATGATGCATAATCTTAATCTATTTATTCATTAAACAGTTAGTTTAACTCCAATAACTTTGGTTAGATGATGCAGAATCTTTATAAACTATTGATTCATTAAACAGTTAGTTTAACTCCATTAACTTTGATTAAATGATGCAGAATCTTTATAAACTATTGATTCATTAAACAGTAAGTTTAACTACCACTAGCTTTGGAAAGATAATACAGATTCTATATGAAGTATTAATTCATTAACCAGTTAGTTTAACTCCATTAATTTGGTTAGATGATGTAGAATCTTTATAAACTATTGATTTATTAAACAGTTAGTTTAACCACCACTAGCTTTGGTTAGATGATGCAGAAACTTTATAAACTATTGATTTATTACACAGTTACTTTCACCACCACTAACTTTGGCAAAATGATGCAGAATCTTTATAAACTATTAATTCATTAAACAGTTACTTTAAACACCACTAACTTTGGAAAAATGATGTAGAATCTTTATAACCTTTTGACTCATTAAACAGTTTCACTACCACTAGCTTTGGTAAGATGATGCATAATCTTAATAAACTATTGATTCATTAAACAGTTAGTTTAACTCCATTAACTTTGATTAAATGATGCAGAATCTTTATAAACGTTTGATTCATTAAACAGTTAGATTAACTACCACTAGCTTTGGTAAAATGATGCAGAATTTTTATAAACTATTGAATAATTTAACAGTTATTTTTACTACTACTACTATTGGTAAAATGATGCAAAATCGTTATAAACTAATAAATCATTTAACAGTTTTTTTAACCACCACTAGCTTTGGATAATTGATGCAAAATCTTTATAAACTATTGATTCATTAAACAGTTATTTTAACCACCACTATCTTTTGTAAAATGATGTAGAATCTTCATAAACCTTTGACTCATTAAACAGTTAGTTTAACTACCACTAGCTTTGGTAAGATGATGCAGAATCTTTATAATCTATTGATTCATTAAACAGTTAGTTTAAGTACCACTAGCTTTGGTTATTTGATGCAAAATCTTTATGAACTATTGATTCATTAAACAGTTAGTTTAACTACCACTACCTTTGGTTAGATGATGCAGAATCTTTATAAACTATTGATTTATTAAACAGTTAGTTTAACTCCATTAACTTTGGTAAAATGATGTAGAATCTTCATAAACCTTTGACTCATTAAACAGTTAGTTTAACTACCACTAGCTTTGGTAAAATGATGCATAATCTTAATCTATTTATTCATTAAACAGTTAGTTTAACTCCAATAACTTTGATTAAATGATGCAGAATCTTTATAAACTATTGATTCATTAAACAGTAAGTTTAACTACCACTAGCTTTGGAAAGATAATACAGATTCTATATGAAGTATTAATTCATTAACCAGTTAGTTTAACTCTATTAATTTGGTTAGATGATGCAGAAACTTTATAAACTATTGATTCATTACACAGATAGTTTAACCACCACTACCTTTGGAAAGATGATGCAGAATCTTTATAAACTATTGATTGGTTAAACGGTTACTTTTACCACCACTAACTTTGGAAAAATGATGTAGAATCTTTATAAACTTTTTGACTCATTAAACAGTTAGTTTCACTACCACTAGCTTTGGTAAGATGATGCATAATCTTAATAAACTATTGATTCATTAAACAGTTAGTTTAATTCCATTAACTTTGATTAAATGATGCAGAATCTTTATAAACGTTTGATTCATTAAACAGTTAGTTTAACTCCATTAACTTTGGTAAAATGATGTAGAATCTTCATAAACCTTTGACTCATTAAACAGTTAGTTTAACTACCACTAGCTTTGGTAAAATGATGCATAATCTTAATCTATTTATTCATTAAACAGTTAGTTTAACTCCAATAACTTTGGTTAGATGATGCAGAATCTTTATAAACTATTGATTCATTAAACAGTTAGTTTAACTCCATTAACTTTGATTAAATGATGCAGAATCTTTATAAACTATTGATTCATTAAACAGTAAGTTTAACTACCACTAGCTTTGGAAAGATAATACAGATTCTATATGAAGTATTAATTCATTAACCAGTTAGTTTAACTCCATTAATTTGGTTAGATGATGTAGAATCTTTATAAACTATTGATTTATTAAACAGTTAGTTTAACCACCACTAGCTTTGGTTAGATGATGCAGAAACTTTATAAACTATTGATTTATTACACAGTTACTTTCACCACCACTAACTTTGGCAAAATGATGCAGAATCTTTATAAACTATTAATTCATTAAACAGTTACTTTAAACACCACTAACTTTGGAAAAATGATGTAGAATCTTTATAACCTTTTGACTCATTAAACAGTTAGTTTCACTACCACTAGCTTTGGTAAGATGATGCATAATCTTAATAAACTATTGATTCATTAAACAGTTAGTTTAACTCCATTAACTTTGATTAAATGATGCAGAATCTTTATAAACGTTTGATTCATTAAACAGTTAGATTAACTACCACTAGCTTTGGTAAAATGATGCAGAATTTTTATAAACTATTGAATAATTTAACAGTTATTTTTACTACTACTACTATTGGTAAAATGATGCAAAATCGTTATAAACTAATAAATCATTTAACAGTTTTTTTAACCACCACTAGCTTTGGATAATTGATGCAAAATCTTTATAAACTATTGATTCATTAAACACTTAATCACCACTACCTTTGGCTAGATGATGCAGAATCTTTATAAACTATTAATTCATTAAACTGTTAGTTTAACTCAATTAACTTTTGTAAGAAGATGCAGAATCTTTATAAACTATTGATTCATTAAACAGTTATTTTAACCACCACTATCTTTTGTAAAATGATGTAGAATCTTCATAAACCTTTGACTCATTAAACAGTTAGTTTAACTACCACTAGCTTTGGTAAGATGATGCAGAATCTTTATAATCTATTGATTCATTAAACAGTTAGTTTAAGTACCACTAGCTTTGGTTATTTGATGCAAAATCTTTATAAACTATTGATTCATTAAACAGTTAGTTTAACTACCACTACCTTTGGTTAGATGATGCAGAATCTTTATAAACTATTGATTTATTAAATAGTTACTTGACCACAACTAACTTTGGTAAATTGATGCAGAATCTTAATAAACTATTGATTCATTAAACAGTTAGTTTAACTCCATTAACTTTGGTAAAATGATGTAGAATCTTCATAAACCTTTGACTCATTAAACAGTTAGTTTAACTATCACTAGCTTTGGTAAGATGATGCATAATCTTATTCTATTTATTCATTAAACAGTTAGTTTAACTCCAATAACTTTGGTTAGATGATGTAGAATCTTTATAAACTATTGATTCATTAAACAGTTAGTTTAACTCCATTAACTTTGATTAAATGATGCAGAATCTTTATAATCTATTGATTCATTAAACAGTTAGTTTAACCACCACTAGCTTTGGTTAGATGATGCAGAATCATTATAAACTATTGATTCATTAAACTGTTAGTTTAACCACCACTAGCTTTGGAAAGATAATACAGAATCTATTACAACTATAAATTCATTAACCAGTTTGTTTAACTCAAAATATTTATAATCTATTGTTTCATTAAACAGTTAGTGTAACTCCATTGTCTTTGGTAAGATGATGCAGAATATTTATAAACTATTGATTCATTAAACAGTTAGTTTAACTACATTAAGTTTGTTAAGATGATGCAGAATATTTATAAACTATTGATTTATTAAACAGTTAATTTAACCAACACTTGCTTTGGTAAAATTATTCAGAATCTTAAAACAAAAGCCAGCAAAACAAAGCCAGTAAGACAACCACTGATCACAAATGACAGGGCTATAGTTTAGACCCTCACAAACAAGAACAAATGCTGTAGCAAACTAGAGCTAGACATGTTGGAGAGCAAAACAAAGCCAGTTAGACAACCACTGATCACAATAGACACAGACACATAGTCTCATGGCATACAATGGTCGAGCCCATGCTCCATGCTCCAACATAAAACCCCACAATACAAAGGATAAGACTCAGAGCATGTGTTCAGATCCTGACACCCAATAAACAACCCAATGCAGTTACCTAAATGAGCAATCTGTAGAGAGTACAGCCAGAAGAGAAAAACGCCTGAAGCTGTCTGTCATGAAAGACAAAAGTCTCAAAAAATCAGGAACGTGATTACCTTCCAGGCATATTCTGCTGAAATCAACAATCATCAAAACAAGTTGGTGTTGCCTTAGCTGGGATTTGAACCACCAATTCATTAGAAAAGAAAGCATTCTTGTTGCCATCACCTAGCCGTTCTCAACTTCTGAAACCAGGAAATTAAAAAGCACATGGCAAACGAAGATCAAGAGACATGCTGAAGAGCCATACAATGCCAGTAAGACAAACACTCTCAAAAAAGACACAGAAATACAACCTCATGAGAAACAATGGTAGAGTCCAGGGTAAAAAGGAGTCAGGATTCCAACCACATGGCAAAGAATGGTTGAGTCCAGGATTAAAAGGAGGTAGGATTCCAACCACATGGCAAAGAATGGTAGAGTCCAGGGTTAAAAGGAGGTAGGATTCCAATCACATGGCAAATAATAATAGAGTCCAGGCTTAAAAGATGTCAAGATTCTAGCCTCATGGCAAACAATCGTACAGTCCAGGCTAAAAAGGAGTCAGGATTCCAGCCTCATGGCAAATAATGGTAGAGTCCAGGCTAAAAAGATGTCAGGATTCTAGCCTCATGGCAAACAATGGTAGAGTCCATGGTAAAGGAGTCAGGATTCCAACCACATGGCAAATAATGGTAGAGTCCAGGCTAAAAAGAAGTCAGGAGTCCAGGCTAAAAAGAAGTCAGGATTCCAGACTCATGGCAAACAATGGCAGAGATCATGGTAAAAAGGAGTCAAGATTCCAAAAACAATGGAAACAATGGTAGAGTCCAGGGTAAAAAGTAGTCAGCATTCCAACCACATGGCAAATAATGGTAGAGTCCAGGCTAAAAATAAGTCAGGATTCTAGCCTCATGGCAAACAATGGTAGAGTCCAGGTTAAAAAGGAGTCAGGATTGCAACCATCTATATGGAGTATAGCCAAAAGAGAAGTACTCCTGAAGCTGTCTGTCAAGAAAGACAAATGTCTCAAAATATTACGAACTTGATTACCTTCCAGGCATATTCTGCTGAAATCAACAATCATCAAAACAAGTTGCTGTTACCTTAGCTGGGAATCGAAGCCAGGGCCTCCCGCATGGCAGGTGAAAGATCTACCACTGTACCACCAATTCTTTTGGAAAAGAAGGCATTCTTGTTGCCATCACCTAGCCCTTCTCAACTTCTGAAAAACAGGAATTAAAAAGCACATGGCAAACAAAGATCAAGAGACATGCTGAAGAGCCAATGTCTCCAGTCACTTCCTGCAATGTCTTCCCTGAGGTCATGACCAATGAATCTGTTATTTGCCATTTCCTTGTAGTCATGACGGATTAGTATGCCTTTCTTGTGATCATGACCAGTTGTGGGCAATGATGTAACAGTTTTTGTGAAAAGTGTTCTTGCCAAAGAATACAATTTGGATTTCAATCCTTATGATAAGCACAGTGTAGTCATTCCAGAGGTAAAATGACCATGTGGTCCCCACAACATTGTAGAAATTTAAATGACCCTGTGGTGCCCATCATCTTGTAAAACGCTATAGGTAACTTAATTGTGGTCATGACCAATGAAAACTAACCTGGCCCTTTGGAAAATTTCATGTTCAAGAGAGTAAAATTTGTACTTTAAGCTTTGCCAACCGTAATGCAGCCTTTCCGATAGCAAAATGACCCTATGGTCCCTACCACCATGTAGAAAGCTATGGGTGCTTGATTGACACTTACATCTCCTTTGGTCTTTTATGTGGTTTAATGTGGTTCATCTGAAAAATTGATTTACGAAAGAATACAATTCTGATTTTAATTGTTAATGTAAATGTCAATGTTTGTTCAACAAAGGCAGCCAGAGGAGGGTTATCTCCTTCAAAGCCTCCAGTCATCTCCTGCAATATCTTCACTGAGGTCATGACCAATGAAGATTAATCTGGCTCCTTTGAAGATTTAAAGTGCCAAATAGTACATTTTGTTTTTCAAGCTTTATCATATATACAATACAGTCTTTTCAATAACAGAAATTGATCCAAGATGGCGCAGAGTGTGGCAGCCATGTTGCGAGCTCCATCAAGACACTACCGTTTTTTGTTTATCTGTCTGTTTATTTTGTATGTAACCATGTTGTCTTTCGTGTGTGATGTCATCAGTTTAATTGTATATGACAAAAACTTTTGGATATTGGCTACACTGTCGCTCACCGGAAACCGGACTTTGAGTTCCCTGTAGACGCTCTGTTTACAAACACGCCAACAGAGCCCTTTGTTTGGACGGCCCGGCCGCAACCTCAGAAACACACATGGAAAAGAGAAAAAAGAGAGCTGTGTTCTCGTCAGGCTGGGACACCGTACCTTCCGCTCCCCGCTCCCCACCATTCTACTGGCTAATGTACAGTCACTGGACAACAAGCTCTGTGAACTGAGGGTGCGTATGTCCTACCAGCGAAAAAAGAGGGACTGCTGCATTATCTGCCTTATGGAAACCTGGATGTCTGCGGAGGTTCCAGACTCAGCCTTTGAAGTCTGGAATACCTCATGCTTTTGTGTCGACCGTACTGGCTGCCAAGGGAGTTCACGGCTGTTATCATCACAGCTGTATACTTTCCCCCTCAAGCCGACACAGACCAGGCACTCAAAGAACAAAGAACCAAAATTCTTCCAGCATATTACATGCAACACACAAGGAAACTGGATTTTTGGATCATTGTTACTCTTCCTTCCAGGATGGCTACAAGTCCCTCTCCCGCCCACCCTTTGGCAAATTGGACCACTCTTCCGTGCTGCCCGCTTACAGGCAGAAGCTGAAACAGGAAGTACTCGCCCATAGGACAATCCAGTGCTGGTCGGACCAATCAGATTCTATACTACAGGACTGTTTTGATCACGTGGACTGGAAAATGTTCCGGTCTGCTTCCGATGGCGACATCGAGGTTTACTCAGATATCATTACGTGTTTCATTAAGATGTGTGCAACTACCCCAACAATAAACCGTGGATAAACAACGACGTTCGCGCAGCCCTGAAAGCGCGGACATCTGCATTTAATTCTGGAGATAAGGAGGAGTACAAACGCACCAGCTATGCCCTCCGGAAAACCGTCAAAGCTGCCAAACACCAGTACAGAGAGAAAGTAGAAGGTCAGTTCAACTCCAACAGCACAAGAAGCATGTGGCAGGGAATCAACAACATTACATACTTAAAGAGAAATAAACACCCTGCTATGAACACCGCTGCCTCTCTCACGGACGAGCTAAATTCTTTCTATGCTCATTTCGAAACAAATAACCCCGTCCTTACGGAGAGAGCTCCCATGACTGCTGATACAAATGAGAGTGTGCTCTCTGTCTCTGTAGCGGATGTTACACGGTCCTTCCGTCGAGTGAATATTCGCAAGGCTGCGGGTCCTGACGGCATTCCGGGCCGCATACTCAGAGCATGTTTTCAGCCCCCTCCTGTACTCCCTATACACCCATGACTGCGTGGCCACACACAGCTCTAATGTCATTGTAAAATTTGACTTTTTACATTGTAAAACAACGAGACGGCCTACAGAGAAGGGGTGTGCGCTCTGACACACTGGTGTCAGGAGAACCACCTCTCACTTAACATTGACAAGACCAAAGAGATTGTTGTGGACTTCAGGAAACAGGAAAGAGAACACACCCCCATCAATGGGTCACCAGTGGAGCGGGTCAACAGCTTCAAGTTCCTCGAGGACCTCACATGGTCTGCTCTCACTGATGCAGTGGTGAAGAAGGCTCACCAGCACCTGTTCTACCTCAGGAAGTTCTGTATGAACCGCAACATCCTCAGATCATTCTACACCTGCACTGTGGAGAGCATTCTGACTGGTTGCATCACAGCCTAGTACGAGAACACCACCGCCCTTAACCGCAAGGCCCTGCAGAGGGTGGTACGAACTTCCAGCCACATCACAGGAGGTGAGCTTCCCATTCTCCAGAATATTTACAACAGGTGGTGTCTGAGAAAGGCACGGAGGATCATCAGTGACTCTAGCCACCCAAGTCACGGTCTGCTATCCCTACTGCCCTCAGGCAGACGATACCACAGCATCCGGACATGCACAAGCCGACTAAGGGACAGCTACTTTCCTCAAGCTGTCTGATTACTCAATGTAAACTGACATAATCTCAACCCACCCCCACCCTTTTGCATACACATCACTTTAACATTGACAGATCATCAGCATGGAGAAATTAAAGGTAAGATTAATGACGCAACTCAAAGAACACCACTACTCTAAGTCAACTTTCAGTCAATGTTAATGTTATATAACGTTAGTTATAAAGTTAGCCTGAAAGAAAGCTTGTGTATTTTTGTAACATTTTTGCAACATTTTGGATATATGGATATTTAATCTCAATTTTAACAATACAGAGAGATTAAATTAATATATCTAAGCAATTAAAACTGAAGAGGGGATTTTCTGTAAAATGTAATTCCACAAAATGCAAATAATAACTGAGGCAAAAGTTAGGACACCCTCACATGTATTCCCTCTTAAAATGGCTCAAATCATACACAGGTGTATCACACCAGGTGCACATAATAGTAGATCGTTACTCAGCATTTTGAATGAGGTTTACCCTATCTAAACCTCAGACATTTAGTTTGGTGTGCTCCTGACTGTTGACGTGAGAGTGAGCACCATGGTGAGAGTAAAAGAGCTGTCAGATGCCTTCAGAAAAAAAAACATTGTAGCATCCTCTGTGTGATGAAGTGAGTCCCACGACTCACTTCGGGGAAGGGGAGAAGGGAACGTGAATCCGTAAAAACAAAAAAAAAACAAAAAACGATGGCTTACTCGCAAGCACTTTCGTGCAGGGTGTAGTTTATTTTCAGTGCCAATAATCCAGACAGTCCACAGTGAAGAATATATACAGGTGTGCACAAAAATATTCCAAAGTAGCAAAGAAACAACAAACAGGAAAATAAAGATGAAAAAAAATAGGAAAAAAACCGTATTTACAACCACACACCGTATCCACAATATACAAACAATTTAGTTGAGGGATTTGCTCGAGGTACCAAAGTAACACTCTCGCTGACTTGGTTAACAAGCCCCTATCTGGGAGTCTGGCCTCCCCTTTTATAGGCCAGACTCCGCCCCTTCCTTGGCAACTCAATTAACCGGTAGGTTTTCAGGTATACCATTAATGTTCTCTTCAACATTTACTAAGACATTCATTAATTCCTCATTAAATAACACTTTTTCTACCATTATATATTCAAATAAAACACATATGCATTATTATTCAAAACACCAACACGTAAACACTTAACACATAATTCACACCATCCCTACCACAAATAAATGATGGTTTCGCAAGCTCGGCGGCATTGTGCCGACGCGACCCACTCTGTGCCTTTAAAAGCAGACGCCCTCCGTCTGCTCAGTTTGGCCAGCGCAACATTCATCCCACGCAAGACAAACTATTTCTTGACAAACAAACAAAAACTTAAACGAAGATACAAGGACGAAACACAAGACACAGTTAATGTGTGTGTGTGAGATGATCGGGTATGAGAGGGAGGAAACTGAGTTTTGGAAAAATGTCCGTGAGCGATCGGTTCGGCGCGTGCACTCGCTTCGCCGATGGCGGAAGCAACAGGTAAGGAGGGGGAGTGAAGAGTGGATGGGGTGCGTAAGTGTGTATGTGAGTGTGTGTACGAGCCAGTGCCGCTCCCTCAGCGGTAACAACCCGGCGCTTTGTCACACTCTGAGTCTGGTAAAGGATTTAAAAAGAACTCAAAAGATTTTGTAATCAGCCATTTCACTGTCCGGAAGATCGTCTACATGTGGAGGGCTTTCAAAACAGCTGCCAACATACCCAGGTCTGGTCACCCCAGCAAGGTCACCCCATGAGCAGACCGCAAGATGCTAAAAGAGGTCTCCAAAAACCCTAAAATGTCATCTCGGGACCTACAGCAGGCTCTGGCTATCTATTTGGACACCACAGCAGAGGATATGTTTGGCGTAAACCAAAGACAGCATTCCACGAAAAGAACCTCATACCAACTGTGAAGCATGGAGGTGGAAGTGTCATGGTTTGGGGCTGCTTTGCTGCAGCAGGACCTGGTCAGCTCACCATCATAGAATCCACCATGAATTCTACTGTGTATCAGAAGGTGCTTGAAGAACATGTGAGACCATCTGTTAGAAAATTAAAGCTAAAGCGGAACTGGACGGTGCAACATGACAATGACCCAAAAAATACTAGTAAATCAACCAAAGACTGGCTGAAAAGGCAAAAATGGAGAGTCCTGGAATGGCCGAGTTAAAGTCCAGATCTGAATCCCATTGAGATGCTGTGGGGTGACTTGAAAAGGGCTGTACATCCAAGAAACCCCTCAAACATCTCACAGCTGAAAAAAAATTGGATAGGAGTGGGGTAAAATTTCCTCAGACCAACGTCAGAGACTGGTAGATGGCTACAAAAAGCGTCTCACTGCAGTTATTTCAGCCAAAGGAGATAACACTAGCGATTAGGGGCTAGGGTGTCCTATCTTTTTCCTCAGTTAAAATAGGCATTTTTGTAGAATTACATTTACACAAGATCCTAAACACTTTTCTTCAGTTTGAATTGTTTAGTTATACTTTACAATACTTTGTTTGTTTAAAGTTAAAACTTTAATCTCTCTGTCAAAATTGAGACTAAATAACCATATATTAAAAAAAATGTTACAAAATACACATGCTTTCACAGGGTGCCCTAATTTTTTCACATGACTGTAAATGTCATATTAGACTTGAATATATCAGATCAGTGTTTCTTTCTAGTGATACTGTTTGGTTGAGAAGGAGAAAAGCAGTATATGTTTCAGATTTAGATTGATAAGTTAAAACACATTTAAGGACCAAAATGTTTGTCCTGTTTTACTGGTACTATTTACTGTCATGCAAATAGTCCAGAATAATCCCTATTGTTATTATTTAAGCCCTCTACAACAAATAAAAGTATAAACTCCATTAACTCTGGTAAGGTGATGCAGAAACTTTATAAACTATTGATTCAGAATCCTTATAAATTATTGATTCATTAAACAGTTAGTTTAACTACCACTAGTTTTGGAAAGATGTTGAAGAATATTTATAAACTATTTATTAATTAAACAGTTAGTTTAACCAACACTAGCTTTGGTAAGATGATGCAGAATCTTTATAAACAATTGATTCATTAAACAGTTAGTTTAAAAACCATTAGCTTTGGTAAAATGAAGCAGAATCTTTATAAACAATTGATTCATTAAACAGTTAGGTTAACCAAAACCAGCTTTGGTTAGATGATACCGAATCTTTATAAACTATTGATTCACTAAACAGTTAATTTAACTCCACTAGCTTTAGTTAGATAATGCAGAATCTTCATAAACAATTGATTCATTAAACAGTTAGTTTAAATACCACTAGTTCTGGTAAGGTAATGCAGAATCTCTATGAACTATTGATTCATTAAACATTTAGTTTAACCACCACTAGCTTTGGTTAGATGATGCAGAATCTTTATGAACTATTGATTCATTAAACAGTTACATTACCTACCACTAGCTTTGGTAAGGTGATGCAGAATATTTATAAACTATTGATTCATTAAAACAATAGTTTAACTACCACTTACATTGGTTAGTTGATGAAGAATCTTAATAAACTGTTGATTCATTAAACAGTTAGTTTAAATACCATTAGCTTTGGTAAAATGATGCAGAATATTTATAAACTGTTGATTTATTAAACAGTTATTTTAAATACCACTAGTTTTTGTAAGGTAATGTAGAGTGTTTATAAACAATTGATTCATTAAACAGTTAGTTTAACCACCACTAAGTTTGGTAAGATGATGCAGAATCTTTATAAAGTATTGATTCAATACACAGTTAGTTTAACCACCACTAGCTTTGGTTATATGATGCATGCAGAATTTTTTAAAACTATTGATTAATTAAACAGTTAGTTTAAATACCATTAGCTTTAGTAAAATGATGCTGAATCTTTATAAACGTTTTACTCATTAAACAGTTAGTTTAACTTCATTATCTTTTGTTAGATGATGCAGAATCATTATAAACTATTGATTCATTAAACAGTTAGTTTAATCACCACTAGATTTGTTTAGATGATGCATAATGTTAAAAAATATTGATTCACTAAACAGTTATGTTAACTACCACTAGCTTTGGTAAGATGATTCAGAATCTTTAAAACATTTGATATATTTACCAGTTAGTTTAACCGCAACTACCATTGGTTACATGATTCATGCAGAATGTTTTAAAACTATTGATTAATTAAACAGTTAGTTTAAATACCATTAGCTTTAGTAAAATGATGCTGAATCTTTATAAACGTTTTACTCATTAAACAGTTAGTTTAACTTCATTATCTTTTGTTAGATGATGCAGAATCATTATAAACTATTGATTCATTACACAGTTAGTTTAACCACCACTAGCTTTGGAAAGATAATACAGAATCTGTTAAAACTATTAATTCAATAACCAGTTTGTTTAATTCCAATAAATTTTGGTAAGATAAAGCAGAATATTTATAAACTATTGATTCATTAAACAGTTATTTGAACTACCACTACTATTGGTTAAATCATGCAAAATCTTTATAAACTATTGATTCAATACACAGTTAGTTTAACCACCACTAGCTTTGGTTATATGATGCAAAATCTTTATAAACTATTGATTCATTAAACAGTTAGTTTAACTACCACTAGCTTTGGATATATGATGCAGAATCTTTATAAACTATTGATTCATTAAACGGTTAGTTTAACCACAACTAACTTTATTAAATGTTGCAGAATCTATATAAAATATTGATTTGTTAAACTTTTAGGTTAACTGCATTACGTTTTGGTAAGTTGATGCAGAATCTTTATAAACTGTTGATTCATTAAACATTTAGGTTAATTGCATTACGTTTTGGTAAGTTGATGCAGAATCTTTATAAACTGTTGATTCATTAAACAGTTGCATTAACTACTACTAATTTTGGATAGATGATGCAGAATCTTTATAAACTACTGATTCATTAAACAGTTAGTATATCTACCACAAACTTTGGTAAGATGATGTACAATCTTTATAAACTATTGTTTCATTAAACTTTTAGTTTAACTCCAATACATTTTGGTAAAATAATGCAGAATATTTATAAACTATTGATTCATTAAACAGATAGTTTAACCACCACTAGCTTTGGTTAGATGATGCAGAATCAATATAAACTATTGATTCATTAA
>JAZGTH010000069.1:7492500-7651018 GCA_036877525.1 Chromobotia macracanthus | reverse complement strand
TTCATTAAGACACCTTCCTAAACAATGTTATTTAGGGAATTTTGAATAATCACATTGTTTAGAAGATGTCCATGATGCCATATTGACTAATGAGCTAGTGTCTTTGAGGCACAATTTCCCAAATATTTTCTTCGCACTTTATTGGATTTTGTAAGCAGACAACCTCTGTCATAGATGAAAAAAATCAGACACCTCAAAAGGTGCATTCTGCTTAGGCAAACAAAGTAACAGCATTATTTAATTGTAATTACATACAGATAACATACAGATTACAATCTAACAAACAGAAACAATTTATACATCAATACAAATTTTACTTAATAGTAATAACATCTTCATCATTATGGGTCAATGAATAAATAAATAAATAACAAAAAAATTTTAACATACAAATTACAATCTAAACTGAAACAATAACTTATTCTTCAATACCCATCAAACAAACAAAACTGAACTTAATTAACAGTCTTACAACATAATAGATAAACAAATAATTAAATAAATATAACAAATCAACACATAAATTACAATCTAAACTTAAAATAACAACAACTCATACATCAATACCCATCAAACAAACAAAACTGAACTTAATTAACAGTCTTACAACATAATAGATAAACAAATAAGTAAATAAATATAACAAATCAACACATAAATTACAATCTAAGCTTAAAATAACAACAACTCATACATCAATACCCATCAAACAAACAAAACTGAACTTAATTAACAGTCTTACAACATAATAGATAAACAAATAAGTAAATAAATATAACAAATTAACACATAAATTACAATCTAAACTTAAAATAACAACAACTCATACATCAATACCATCAAACAAACAAAACTGAACTTAATTAACAGTCTTACAACATAATAGATAAACAAATAAGTAAATAAATATAACAAATCAACACATAAATTATAATCTAAACTTAAAACAACAACAACTCATACATCAATACCCATCAAACAAACAAAACTGAACTTAATTAACAGTCTTACAACATAATAGATAAACAAATAAGTAAATAAATATAACAAATCAACACATAAATTATAATCTAAACTTAAAATAACAACAACTCATACATCAATACCCATCAAACAAACAAAACTGAACTTAATTAACAGTCTTACAACATAATAGATAAACAAATAAGTAAATAAATATAACAAATTAACACATAAATTATAATCTAAACTTAAAACAACAACAACTCATACATCAATACCATCAAACAAACAAAACTGAACTTAATTAACAGTCTTACAACATAATAGATAAACAAATAAGTAAATAAATATAACAAATTAACACATAAATTATAATCTAAACTTAAAATAACAACAACTCATACATCAATACCCATCAAACAAACAAAACTGAACTTAATTAACAGTCTTACAACATAATAGATAAACAAATAAGTAAATAAATATAACAAATCAACACATAAATTATAATGTAAACTTAAAATAACAACAACTCATACATCAATACCCATCAAACAAACAAAACTGAACTTAATTAACAGTCTTACAACATAATAGATAAACAAATAAGTAAATAAATATAACAAATCAACACATAAATTATAATCTAAACTTAAAACAACAACAACTCATACATCAATACCATCAAACAAACAAAACTGAACTTAATTAACAGTCTTACAACATAATAGATAAACAAATAAGTAAATAAATATAACAAATTAACACATAAATTATAATCTAAACTTAAAATAACAACAACTCATACATCAATACCCATCAAACAAACAAAACTGAACTTAATTAACAGTCTTACAACATAATAGATAAACAAATAATTAAATAAATATAACAAATTAACACATAAATTATAATCTAAACTTAAAATAACAACAACTCATACATCAATACTCATCAAACAAACAAAACTGAACTTAATTAACAGTCTTTACAACATAATAGATAAACAAATAAGTAAATAAATATAACAAATTAACACATAAATTACAATCTAAACTTAAAACAACAACAACTCATACATCAATACCCATCAAACAAACAAAACTGAACTTAATTAACAGTCTTACAACATAATAGATAAACAAATAAGTAAATAAATATAACAAATTAACACATAAATTACAATCTAAACTTAAAACAACAACAACTCATACATCAATACCCATCAAACAAACAAAACTGAACTTAATTAACAGTCTTACAACATAATAGATAAACAAATAAGTAAATAAATATAACAAATTAACACATAAATTACAATCTAAACTTAAAATAACAACAACTCATACATCAATACCCATCAAACAAACAAAACTGAACTTAATTAACAGTCTTACAACATAATAGATAAACAAATAAGTAAATAAATATAACAAATTAACACATAAATTATAAATCTAAACTTAAAATAACAACAACTCATACATCAATACCATCAAACAAACAAAACTGAACTTAATTAACAGTCTTACAACATAATAGATAAACAAATAAGTAAATAAATATAACAAATTAACACATAAATTATAATCTAAGCTTAAAACAACAACAACTCATACATCAATACCCATCAAACAAACAAAACTGAACTTAATTAACAGTCTAACAACATATACAACATAATAGATAAACAAATAAGTAAATAAATATAACAAATCAACACATAAATTACAATCTAAACTTAAAATAACAACAACTCATACATCAATACCATCAAACAAACAAAACTGAACTTAATTAACAGTCTTACAACATAATAGATAAACAAATAAGTAAATAAATATAACAAATTAACACATAAATTATAATCTAAACTTAAAATAACAACAACTCATACATCAATACCCATCAAACAAACAAAACTGAACTTAATTAACAGTCTTACAACATAATAGATAAACAAATAAGTAAATAAATATAACAAATTAACACATAAATTACAATCTAAACTTAAAATAACAACAACTCATACATCAATACTCATCAAACAAACAAAACTGAACTTAATTAACAGTCTTACAACATTAAATAGATAAACAAATAAGTAAATAAATATAACAAATTAACACAAATTACAATCTAAACTTAAAATAACAACAACTCATACATCAATACCATCAAACAAACAAAACTGAACTTAATTAACAGTCTTACAACATAATAGATAAACAAATAATTAAATAAATATAACAAATCAACACATAAATTATAATCTAAACTTAAAACAACAACAACTCATACATCAATACCCATCAAACAAACAAAACTGAACTTAATTAACAGTCTTACAACATATACAACATAATAGATAAACAAATAAGTAAATAAATATAACAAATTAACACATAAATTATAATCTAAACTTAAAATAACAACAACTCATACATCAATACCCATCAAACAAACAAAACTGAACTTAATTAACAGTCTTACAACATATACAACATAATAGATAAACAAATAAGTAAATAAATATAACAAATTAACACATAAATTATAATCTAAACTTAAAATAACAACAACTCATACATCAATACCATCAAACAAACAAAACTGAACTTAATTAACAGTCTTACAACATAATAGATAAAAAAAATAATTAAATAAATATAACAAATTAACACATAAATTATAATGTAAACTTAAAATAACAACAACTCATACATCAATACCATCAAACAAACAAAACTGAACTTAATTAACAGTCTTACAACATAATAGATAAACAAATAATTAAATAAATATAACAAATCAACACATAAATTATAATCTAAACTTAAAACAACAACAACTCATACATCAATACCATCAAACAAACAAAACTGAACTTAATTAACAGTCTTACAACATAATAGATAAACAAATAAGTAAATAAATATAACAAATTAACACATAAATTATAATCTAAGCTTAAAACAACAACAACTCATACATCAATACCCATCAAACAAACAAAACTGAACTTAATTAACAGTCTTACAACATAATAGATAAACAAATAATTAAATAAATATAACAAATTAACACATAAATTATAATCTAAACTTAAAATAACAACAACTCATACATCAATACCCATCAAACAAACAAAACTGAACTTAATTAACAGTCTTACAACATAATAGATAAACAAATAATTAAATAAATATAACAAATTAACACATAAATTATAATCTAAGCTTAAAACAACAACAACTCATACATCAATACCCATCAAACAAACAAAACTGAACTTAATTAACAGTCTTACAACATAATAGATAAACAAATAAGTAAATAAATATAACAAATTAACACATAAATTACAATTTAAACTTAAAATAACAACAACTCATACATCAATACCATCAAACAAACAAAACTGAACTTAATTAACAGTCTTACAACATAATAGATAAACAAATAAGTAAATAAATATAACAAATTAACACATAAATTACAATTTAAACTTAAAATAACAACAACTCATACATCAATACCATCAAACAAACAATACTGAACTTAATTAACAGTCTTACAACATATACAACATAATAAGTAAAATTATTCCCCAAATAATGTAATATAATTTGATATGATTTATCTGATGAATGAATGAATAAACAAATAAAATGAATAAATACGTAAGTAAATATAACTACATAAAGAAATCATTGTGTCATGTCTTTATTTTACTTACTACTTAAAATTTCATATATGCTTTTAGTGTAGGATATTACTGTAAGTTGTCTTAATTATTATTTCCAAAATAACTATGACTTTTTTGTGTTTGTATGGTTAAAATGTTACCAGATTAGGTAGAACAGATAGGACAGGTTATTTCTAGGCATGAACCTAATCATTCATCATTTAGGTATGATTGTGGTTCATTAGGTAGTTGGGTAAATTATGATGTAACTGTAGTGTTATGAGTCAGTTTTGGGTCCATTTTGAGCTGATAATGGGTGTACACATACTTGAAGAGCTGAATGAAAAATCAGTACTGCTCTGTTTGAGATAGAGACTTAAAATTATGTTAAAACAATGAATTCCACGTTTTGGATTTCTGTGTTTGATGCGTCAGCCACAGATGGTTGCTCATATATCCTGACAGGATCTGTATATATGTCTTTCTTTAGCTCCTCTCACATGCACACGAGTGAAGATGGAGGGCGTCAGAAATTCAGTGTGGCAAAGCTGGTGATGTACCTTTCATTCAACCAAATAAACAACCTGACTAAGGTCATAAATCACGTGGGGATGCGTCTGGCCTTCCCGCCCAACCGTCCCTCTACCCAACAATAACAGAGGGAGGGGTGGTAAAAAAAATCAAAAAAGAAATACAGCAAAAGCGAGCTAAAAGAGATTAGGAGAAACGAGAGAGACTGGAGGTGAATAAGTGCAGCTGACGACCGGAGAAATGACGGGACACACCTGAGCTCCTGCGTATGATTAATAGTGCTGGAGAGACAAGCCGGTGTTAAGTACCTGAGTTCCTGCGCAATTTATAGCTCCTGCCGCTCTCTCCCCTCATGCTCATATCTGCCATCCCCCCACCGCGGTCTTCCCCAGCTGTTCCACACCTGGACGTGGGCCCAGGAGAGAAACGAGCCATCCATCTCTTGCAGGCCACAGAGGGAGGAGTGGGTGAGGAAGAGCACCCAGCAGGTGCTCGATAGTGTTCGGATGGAGAGAATGTTTTAAAAACACACAAACAAAAACAGCATTACAGGTAAACGCTGCTCGAGTGTCAACACGAAATGGACAATCACACATCTGCCGCATTTAAAATTAGCAAGCTCACAAAATCTCTTTATCAGCTCCCAAAATCAGATTTCATCCTGACGAGCGTCATAACAGAGATTCTGATAGTCTCCAAATGAATAAACCGCCTCTCTTGCTCACTCTGTGACGAGGTGTGGTCCATCTTTGTGGATGGACGATGTCACCGAAAGTGGAATTGATTTTTCAGTAAATTAATTTTTTATGGCGTTGAGAGTTAAAAGGGCACCATATTTTGGCATGGTATTCCCACCCGAGCTTCTCAGATGATCTGAGCTGAGCCCTTCAAAAACATTAATTCCAGCTACAGGATGGAGAGCAGATGAGCCAGTCAAGACTGGCACTGTGTCAGTCCATTCACACACTCCCAATCAATCTCATAGCAGAGATGACATCCGTAACCCCTCGTAAGACAGATCTTGCCTTCGGTTCCTCACCTTCACAGAGATAGATGGATGCTCTCATTCTATAAGAACTCAGAGGATTTACTAGTAGATTTTTACATTTTCCTCAGAAAATGTGAGTGGTGCTTGCCTGGGTTGCGAGTGGTTGCCAGGATAAGTGGTGTGTAGTGCATTGTTGTTTGGTTTGAGAAGTTGTTAGATGGTTGCTATGATGTACTGAGTGGATGCTAGGTGTATGCTAGCTGCTTACTAGTTGCTTACTTATGCAGCTTTATTCAGCATCTGCCCCTGTGGATACAAGAAAAATATCTGACACAACAGGCCATGTTAATGAGAGTCTATATGCCAACTAAACTGTTCTGTTCTCACCCCTTGAGTCTATTGTAGCTGCACCCTCAATGTCACGCTTGCCTTAATTATGCTTATATTTATTCTTCTATAATATATTTAATATTATAAGTCTTTGTTTTTAATAACCCAAACTTACCCCTAGCTCAGGCAGTGTGAAACTCACCCTGTCTCAGCCATTCATCTGTCATGAGTGATGCCACCCAGATCTAAACCAAATGTTTGACCAAGCTGTTCCACTGTATTATTCAGTGCTGCAAAGGACCTGACACATTTGACATAATGCATTTGCCTCTTTAATTATATAGATTCCAGATAAATATTTACAGATGGTCTGTTTTAGAGAGAGTGATTTATTCGGATTATGACGGGGCGGTATCTGCCTTCTTGACTGGTTTGAATGCATCAAAGGGTAGAATTTTCTGTTCCACTTATCATCTGCTCGGCAAGCTAGCAGACAGCTATATAGAGATACCAAAGTAATTTGTTAAAATAGGTAAACCTGTGAGTAGTAGTGAAATAATATATATATATATATATATATATATGTATGTATGTATATGTTTAAATTACAGTTGTCTTTGCAGTGTTTATGTATTCATTGAGTTGTAGTACTCATGGGTGACAAGTTTGATCTGGTTTATGTCATTTCCTGTTTCCTCACTTATAATAATCTCCTGTATTTTCCTGATTATGTCTATAGTTTAAATACACATGGCCAAAAAGGTAGCATAAAATATATTGTATCATTCCTGTGAATCAATGGAAAATATGGAAGTTAACAGCCATCTTAAATACTGTTGTGTAAAAATAAAACAAATCAGTTGAATCAAAATGTTAAAAACTTCCAGCTCATCCCACCACGTTTTTCTTTTGCTGCTAGTGTGTAAACAGACAGACTGAATAACGTCTCATAGGTCATCCTGCTGCTTCACAGTCCTCATCGTCTCGTTTTAGAAATGTTCCTTGCATTAACAGAGCACAAGCATTAATAGGTGGGTTGAGGAGGTTGACTTAAGCCAGGTGCTCCAATTAGGCTGGCTGGGTTCCAGCACATACGGCTGCAGGGCTGCCCGTCACCAGTGATCGGAGCGATTTCCCATCCACACACAGCTGCTGGAGCGGTCTCAGCCTCCCCATATGCTGCGCTAGAGGATCAGAATTGCATAAGGTTTAATGAAACCGAATAAGATTTTGTAGATTTATAAGTGTGTGTAATCAATTCACATTTGAATTTAAATAGAATCATAGCGTGGTAATAAAAACAGCATGTCCAAGTGACCTTGAGTGACCTCACAGTTTTCTTTAAAATGATAGAGAATATGGCTTCTAATTGGTCTGTTGTGATTCTGGACTATATGTAATGTCAAAACTCTGTTTTCTATCTTAAGTCTATGTGCACACATGCTGCATGAGCCATACATCTGGCTATACGATAGGGCAAGTGTAACATATGACAGGGCAATGACTGATGCTGTGGTGGAGTTACAGAGAGAGAGAGAGAGAGAGAGAGAGAGAGAGATTAATGAATACATCAGACAAATTCCTCAAGGACGTTGCTCCTGTCCCTTCATATGAAACAGATGTTGAGCCAGTGGAGGTAGAAGGCCACAGGCACGGCATGTTCCAGAAAAGCCTGTGTACAGATGCCTCTACCTGGGTCATGCTGGTGTCAGCTGCCTCTCACATTGACCATGTTCCCTAGGCCATGTGAGCCGCCATGGAGTCATGGAAAAAACAGCACAATATTACTGGGAAACAGACAGTAGACAGCACCAAAACTGACATTACACTGACTGGCAAAGGTTACTGCATTTAAAAGGAGCTAAAATACTTTCTCGAATCCAGTGTACTATTGCAAAAAACATTATAAGCCATTTGTAGCTCAGTTTTCCCAAAAATTGTAAACACTGTGGCTTTTTGCCTTTCCAGAAGCATTCTAGCCAAACTGACATTGTCTCAACCAATAGCATGAGTTTATACGCAGATATTATGCACAGTTCAATTGACTTTCAGAAGGCCAGGAAACATTTGACACTTTTAGAGTGTCATTACATAAGTATATATAAAGGAATGGACCATTTTCACTGACTGTTGTGGAAATTGCATGATTAACTAATAAGCTGGCCAACTCTTTTTACATATTCATTTAAAAAACTATAATGTATATTTATATAATTTATTTGTGTTAAAAAAAAACAGTTAACACTGCTGTGATGGGGTTTCTAACAGACCTGCTGAGGGAGTGACTGTAAATTTAACATTTTTCTCTCCTAACTGCAGTAATTCATCATTCTCTATTTTTTTGGTAAGTTGTGGAAAAGTCATTTTTTCCCCATTGCAAATGGGAATTCAAAATTTTAATTTGCTAGGGTCTTCCATATAACGCTATAGGGATTTACCCAGCTATAGGGTTCTGAACCCAGAAAGGTTAAAAACATTAATTGGAGAAACATTAATTTAGGTTTATGTCGGCATGAGTCTTATAAAGCATGATGGACTCTTTCTCGTTCAAAGGATTCAGCAGGATTGTTTGCTTCAGTGCTTCTACTGTGTCTCAAATTACAAAACTCGAAAACCAAAAAACAAAGCCTATCAAAAGTATGAAAAAGACCCAGCTATGTAATTCCGTATGGATAGTATTTAGCCATTATTGTGACTACAGAAACTCTCAAAGAACACAAAACAAGATTAAAGCTTATTTGTTCTTTGAAGTTTTTTCTTCTATGTTTTCTTGCTCTTAACAACATGAGGTGTTTTACAGTCGGATAAGGGAATGACCCAAAACTGCCACAGACAAGGGGCTCTTTCTGTGCACTCCAGTAATGAGTGGAGAGCCAGTGATGGTATAGACTCATCTTCCCCTCAAAGCCTCACTCTAACACATCCTCGGTTTTTCTGAACTGAGACACAGAATAACAAGAGCTTACATTTCTCCAGCATTCTCTGCAGGGCTTGGATGCCTCTGAATGCACCATGCGCTTGTTTTTCTTTTTTCTTTTGATTTTTAATGGAAGAAAATACAAGTATACCAGAAAGTGGTGCTGAATATTATGAAAAATTGGACGGCCTTCTGTTTTGAGCATTGATTTCTGGCTTGGATCCAGTTATGAAGAAAAAATTAAATTAAAATGCTACTGTCTGCAAAGCTTGATTCTCAGACAGACCATTAATTAAAGTCTTTTTGTGCAAAGTAAAAAAAAAAATCTCAAGACTTATAGCCCTGTTCTCCTGATTAATCATATTTTTCTGGTTACATTTTGGAATATCTCCAGACTTCTTCAGACTTTTTGTTTAATGTATGGTATTCTCATCTTCATAGATGTTTTTTACAGGCTGCACTATAATGCTTTTAAATTCAGAGCACTTTTATTCATATTGTTGGCACGTTTAACAGAGAGACGCAGTGCCCCCTAGTGGCAAACAGGCAGAGCGTGACAGATTGATTGTGGAACTGTCATGTTGACAATGTGCTGGTGCTATGCCAGCAACTCAATAGGAGATCCCTCATTCAGCATAAGATGTGAGACAATAGATTTTCCTGATTGGAGAGTGCTCGTCTTAGCCTGACAGTTGTTCACTGCATGGTATTGAGTAGCTGTTTTTCCCCTCACAAGCAGGCCAATACACCAATCAATGATGCTAATTTTAATACTTGAACTCAGGAGACAGCATGTCTGATCGCATGACTAAAATCGACCCACACAAGTCAGATTTAATGATGTGGGCTAGAAATCTGACTAACTGGAGGATGGCATCTTCACTAAAATAACACAATGGTTTGCAAAAGAATAGAATTGTACTGAATGTTCAGATACAAAACAACCTAGATTTAGCAGGAGAGAAATAATAAACTCCAACAATAACCCAGATTCTTGAAATGAGTGGACAAACCTCTATATTGACATCTAGAGGTCATAAAATATTCTGCCGTCACTGTCAATTAAGAGTACTTCTTGCCTTATATATTAATTTCCATCAGAAACTTTGTTTAGTATTTGTCTTCATAATATAGACATATAGCATATACAAATATATATCGTTTCTTTTTTAGCACTGAATATATATAAATCTCTTTTCACACTTTTACTCACAATTACTCAATTAAACAGGGTCAAATACTCACACTAGCACTCAAGGAAGTTCAGTATAAACATGGACCCGTGAGACAGAGAAGATGAACAAGATTGCCGCAGGCAAATGCACAATCAAAACAGTCTCATTTCATCTACACAAGCGTTAAAGATTATGAAAGCAATATGGTGCAATGAAACCTCTTTTGGCTGATCTTAAAGTCCAGTGTGACAATAAATACAAAGTATTTACAGAGTGGTGTCTTATAAACACTTCATGTGAGCCAGAAATAATGATAGAATCATCAAATAACAGCTGTTTAGAGAAGGCATGTAGTAAATAAGCTAAACACATTACGCAACCTATTATTGGAAATATTGGGGTAAAATACTGCATTGTTTATAAAAGCAATATATATAAACAATATATATTGTTTGCAGCTCAGTTACGTCAAACTAAACTCAATCAAAGAGATCTCATCTATAACAAACATCAACCAAACCATTCCATGTTTGTATGCAAGGGCCTGATTATTTTAAATAGCCTGACAAAAGATAATGTAATAAAACTCAGACTTTCCAATTGATCATCCTGAGTGAATTTGCCAACATTACTCCTCCCGTTTCAAGCCTAGTAAATTAAAATTTATGCACACCTACTTTATCTTCCTTTACGTTCCCCATGAGGTAGCAAGGAGATATTCCCACCATAGGCAATATTCCCTTTCAGTAATTATATCAGCATAGACTCTCTAATTAACATATGCCATACATGTTCAGTGTACAGGCGGAATGCTGTCAGAATGTCTTCCACTGTGTGATATTTTCTTCAAAGACAGATATCCCTCACTGCTGTTGTCAATCAAACAAGCCTCTTTTTAGGCAGCACAAATGCTCTGCAATAGCGTTCGAACAGCTAGTGTTTGCGTGACTGTTTGTGTGAAATGAAGTTAGCAACAATGGCAAGGCTGGACTGTTTTAACAAAGTGGTCTGACAGAGGCGAGGCACTTACACACATCCACAAACACACGCACGCTGACACCAGACAGGGCCCGAGGCACTCCTGCTGCTCCAGGACCCCAACATCTGCTCTCTGGAATAATGCATGCTTCATCAGATGCTCTCTCTCTCTTTAAAATGGAGCAGTGATCTGCTTGTAACTCAAAGGCCACAGATCATGCGGTAAACTCTGGTCTGGTAGCCTCAAAGCTGTCCTTGGGCATTCACAATCCAGCTACAAAGACAGTGAGGACTAGTGCACCATTTGTTTCCAGTGCTCTGAATAATGTCTGCCACTGGGCTCTGTCACAACGGCTGTTTCAGATGCACAAAATACAAACCCTTAACACACAAACAAATTAGAATGATTAGGCATTCAAGAAAACCTTATAGCTTCTATTTATCATTTTAATACACACTACAAACTGACAAAAAACATTTGTTTTATATAGTTTTCTAAGACAATACAAAACATTACAGTAATACAAAGCGTAGAATGACACTGAAGACAAAAATAAAGCAAGGACTTCAATCAATTTACATCTACAAATAGAACAAAACATTTTTTATTGTGCAATATTAATTTTTTTGCTCTGTGTTAAATACTCAAATACCCAACAAATATTTATATAGAATGGTCTCAGTTAAGTTAATAAAGAACTATTTTTTTCTTTTAGGTAGTTGGTAGTGAGGTTTGAACAGTGCAGTCTGATCGTGGCCAAGCAGCACGATGGTCCTGACAACATCTTGTTTTTGTTATCTTTAAGAAAGTAATCCAAATACCTCACACTTGTTTCCACTATCTTCTCTCTTCTCCTTTCACAGCATGACCCCATACACCATTCGTGAGGTGCATTAACGACCGCCAAGTGCACAATCACTTGGAAATTGAGGCAACTGCTGCAGAATAATGGGTGAGCTTGACTGGGGGCTGAATAAATGACTGAAACTCGCTGCTTTTTTCAGTGGACATTCGCAGTCACCATTAGTTTCCTAAGTGCACTTTTCCCCGCACTTCTAAATTGATTGAAACAAAATGTCACAATTATGCCCTGTAGCTCAGGCTTTAATTATTCATCAATTAGCGTCCCCCCTCCTTCTTTTTTTCTGAACTGATTTTTCATTCAGTTTGCAGAGATGTATGGTTCCCCTGCTGTTAACCAGTCCAAAGTCATTAGTTTCCGGCTTTGCAATTAAACCTGCTGCATTATTCATAAGGCCCAACTTGGTAGACTCTGCTCTGAGCTCAGGAGGCTTGCATGTGAAATTAATTTGGAGAGATGAAGTTTACTCTCAGGTTAGAACAGATGCCATTGGCCCAAACGGATAGTAGGTATGGAATGCATTCATTGTGGTAAATTACACAGGCAAATAAAGCCAGACTATAGAAAGATGATTAAAAGAGAGAAAAATGCAAATGGGAAATGTATCAAAAGTGTGAACAGCCTGTGGCACAGTGTTCCAGACTGTATTTAAAATGACTTATAAAATAAACTCACTGTATACCACCAACCTGTTACAGAACTCTTAAAGATAATTAAATAAACTGTCTCATTTCATTGATGCAATAATAAGCTTTGGACGTGAATGAATAGTAAAGATGGATACTGATTAAAAATAGAGCTGTGATTAACATACTCTAATCCACAAGCATACTGACATGCGGTATTGTAAGATTTATGCAATAACACAACTGGAATGATTCACTTTAACAGATATGTATCTCACAGCCAGAAGAATGAAAGCCAGTGATCAAATGTTGCCATCTGCTGGCGTTCTACATAAACATCAAATATTAATTATCTCTAATAAACAGAGGTTTAGAAGAATTATTATCATCAGTCATTATTATTATTATCAGTTCGATTCAACTTTAAAATTTCAGGCAGCAAACCATTTTACAGTGTAGTTACACAAATAACAACTCAAAATGTAATTCACTAATATCATCATACTGTACACTGGAACATACATTAGACAACAATAAGATTTGTGCAGGAAAGCTGCATATACAGTACATTACAGGTACAAATGGGTAAGAAATATTTTCTGTTACCTTTAATGAAAGGATTTATTTCTCCTGAATGGACTCCATAAATGTATGGAGCTTCCCTCAAAGAATAATTCTTCCAGTGTGGGAAGCTGAAACTTTTACATTACCATTAATGAGATAAAAAAAGTATGTTTAAAAGTTTTTAACTCATGTTTTAATTTCTGGAGGAGTGACTTTAATTCTGTTCTGGTTCAGATTGAGAAATACAAAGTTCAGAGAAATACAAAGTAAAATACCATTTATACTAAAGTCAGCTGAATAAAGACAACAGTAAAGATGAAGATAAAAAAGTCTCATACCCAGAACCTGTATGAGTTATTTCAGACAACTCATGTGCGCCAACACAGATGGAACCTCCTGAAAAACATTATTGCCCAGACTGAGCTTTGTCAACTAAAGACGCATATATACATTTACATTAAGAAATTTAGAAAACAGCCAAAAAACAATAATGTATTATGCCAAAATACTATTTCATTACTGAAATTAAGATGTAAACTATAAGCACCAAATTCAAAATATGCTGGTATGGAAAAGAAACTGTAAGAAAACTATATGCATAGATATAAGGTATTACATAAAACTCTCCATATTTTATTCTTAACATATATGAAATGTAAGAAATATGACACAGATCAAACGTGGCTGAGCCTACCTGCTTACCATGTTTCCATTGAGATGTAATACAACTGCTTGGGCAGTGTTGACTGAGGACAATGGCGCCCCCTGGCGGGCCAACATGAGCGTCAAAATACCGGCTTCAATAAAAGGCTACTCAGACTGAGAGAGAACTAGACTCGTCTTTGATAAAAATGATCTTTATTTCAAGAAAATGAAGTTGCTATTATCCAGCACCTTACATAGCAAATTAAATAGCTGATATGCAGATCCCCATGAACAACACAATGCGCATACAATGCAGCATACTTATGAATAACATTGGCAATTATGATCACGTCCATTGCAACCAAAGTTACTGCCTTGAGTTACTTCAGCATCATCTATGAGTATCCTGAGTAAGCAAGCTCAGTTTAGCTGCTCCTAGCACAATGAATCACAATCCAGAAGGTCCATTACTACAGGTTAATTATGCACAGATGCATATATTATTGTGTCACTCTTTGTATCAGACCTCTTCCTCATTTGATAAATCCTTAAGGGGTTCCACAGAGTTGTAGTGCTCACCAAGTCCATATGCATGCCGCATATAACTAAAAGAGAAAGATACTAGTTAAGTATATCAGTTTGAACTGTACTTGCCATCATTATATGATAAACAGCAGGTATTTACATGAGTGTTATTGGTGGCTTGTCAAATTCTTCACCAACAATTATAGAGGGAGACTCTGCCTGGATAACTTCTATTGGCAGCTGGAGGACATGTGAAAGGGCTTTTAACTGTCATGGAGGACATAAAAACAAATTAATTTTTGAGACCTTTTAAAAACATCAATATTTTAAAAAATGAGGAAGGAAGATGGTGGATTTAAACATTTGTTTTCAGCTACAAATTCTTATAGCGGTATTCTCACCTCTAATTGTCCACCCCAAGCAGCTGTCTCTGCAACATCCTTACAGTATTTCTCAAACTCATCTAAAGTAAAAAAATAAATAAATTAACTAATGATTAAAAGTATAGTAATATATGCACAACCAAAGGATTGGACATACTTAAAGTTTTTCATCTTCAAACCCTTTTCTAAGGTTTTCATTGTGCTATGTGGTGTGAATAAGACGTAATTGCTTTTAATGTAAATCTAAAATGTATTTATTATATTAATGAATGAAGTTGACCAGACTTTCACCTTCAGTGTACATGTCTCCCGTATTGGGGTCAGTGAGGAAAGGAAGGAAATCATCTGCGTGGCTTCTCATGTACTGAGCTGTTTGAGCCCGAAGATCTTTGAGGCTGAGAGCGCATCCTCGCACCGTCAGCTGATCCTCCACAGCACGATACATGCAGTGTCCATCAGAGGAGATCTCTTTTATCTGCAGGTGCCTCTCTGCCAGTTTCTGTCTCAGCTTCAGACCCTCCTGATGACGAGAACCTGTGAGATTCTCCACCTCTGCCTGAGCGAGCCGGGTCTCACGCTCTTTCTCAAGGGCAGCTTTTTTGTCCTACAAACAAAAAACGCACTTATACGCTGAAAAAACAGCGAGGATATTAAAATCAATTAAAATTTAATGTAGTATAACCAGCTAATAGAAAAAAAATCATGCAAATAATTAATTAAACAAAACGTTTCCTGGCAAAGACCTTTTTCTGTTATTTTTGAGTATAGCCAACTCAACTCACCCGTCTCTTTTGGGCTTTAGATGTCCGAGTTTGTTTGGCATCTGTTTTTTCTTCTGTATTCTCCACATTTACAGAATCCAACGCATTTGAAACCTCTTCCACCTTTGAAACAACTAATGAAATCAGTGACTGAGCTACCAACTTTAAACTTTTTAAACACTACTGTGAATGTTACAATGCAAACAATAAGAGTTATAGAGTATAACATTTCAATATCTAACAACAGGATAATCATGTCACATACCGAGGAAGTGATCTTAAGTTGTCGGAGCTCATTTTCGTGTTTTTGACCGAGTTCGGCCTCTAATTTGGCGATGTCTTCAGTCAGCTGTTTCCTCCTCTTCTTGTCATTTTTGGGCACGGCATTTTTCATACTTTGTATTTTTGCTATAGACAAAAAAATACAACTCGATTTACGATTGCAGATGCTTCATCTCGTGTTATTTAAAGTGAATCAGAGTGAATTGTTGCATGGTGTTGTCTTACCCTGCAGGTCTTTCTTTTCTTTGCGATGCTGCTTGGCTAACAGCTCCTCTGCTGTCTCCATTACTTCCATTTTTAAACGATATTAAAACTTAATATTCAGAGCCGTTTTGCTAAATATGACCTACACAGTAAGTGCATTATTTGTTGCCATGGTTTTATTTATTGCCATGCAAGCACAAAACCTCATAGAAATCAAATGGCTTTCTGCGGCATCGACCTGCTGGAAAGACGCATGGAGTCAATAGAAACACAGAAACCCCGAAAAGTCTCGCGAAATCTTTCGGCAAGATCAGCCTTTCAAAGTAAAAGTCATTATTTGTCATGTTGATGGCTAGGAAAATTATTTGCAGTTATAGAAAAAATGTCAAATATAAACAGTATCATGTCGAAATGTGTGGTGTTTTCTTGACTCTTTTATGAAATCGCTGCGACCGCGTTTCTGGTCAAATTCGTATGCGTTTAAAAACCCAAGGCCTAACTAATCGATAACGATGGCTCAAACAGCGCCGGACACAAATCGACATACTACTGACAATGTCTGAGTTGTAATGCGTGTGGACGGTTCTAGCATGCTGGCTCTTTCATACGATAAATTAATTCATATAAATAATCATTTTGTAGGAGTAGCGAGGTTATATCAGCCTCCCAGGCAATGTTGGGCAGCCAGGGAATACAGCCTGTCACGGTGGTCTTCAAGAACTCCAAAAACTGCTTCCTTCACCTGTCATCAAACTTCGCCACTCATCTCTGTCTTCATGAAGTGTGTCAGCTATTACTGTTACATGCACTGTATGTTTATCTGTCACCATTGCAAAAGTTGTGAGTCTAATGCCAATGTTGTCATTACCGATGTTGTCAGAACCAGATCCTGGAGCTGTCATGGGGGGTTTCTGCACCCGTGTTCCTCAGCTGGATCAGGTCCAGACAGTCTTCAGGTTCAGAGGATAGAGTTGAGATCAGCAGACACCTGGGTGAAAAGCTTGGACTCATAGAGGGAGAGCAGGTAGAGTTTATTGAGCATTAAAGCATGTTTGTTTTAGTGACTGCAGTGGTTTGATGGATGTTTTGTATTGCAGGGGTTCTTGCGGCCGTGTGATCAGGTGCAGTCAGTGCAGCAGGTCTTTGTAGAGCCTCTGTCTTCAGATGATTGGGAGATATTGGTAAGTTCACGACAGCAAGTGAGTTGGAGTGCTTTAGTTAGTCGGGGTTGGCTGAGCATGCTAAGTGCCATCATTAGACCAAAATATGCACAACATGTTTATATATTCATCAATACTGTGATCAATACTTTAATTCTGAGGTTTTCACATACGTATGTCCTTTAACAATGAAAGGAACAGTATATAGATCCTAGTTATAGATCATAACCATACAGGCATAAAAGACTTATCTAACGTCATAGAGCTTATTTCCAGGAGCTCCACAGCATTGCTCTGGAACAGCGACTCTTGGATCAGATTCGAGTTGTCTACAGTGGGGGTGTGTTCCCTGTGTGGGTGGATCAACACACTGTCATCTACATCAGAATAGGTCAGTAAGTCACATGTTAAAAAAGTTTCTTCATACAGTTATTGTATAAACTGTTACTTTAATGTCAGGGATTCTTTGTTTTATAGCATCCCTATCTCCATCTGTCCCATATGGCCGACTGGAACAGTTCACTGAGCTAGTTGTCTCCCCAAAAGTACATCCAGGAGGTGAACAACTTCTTCAAACTCACCCCATGGAGACAAACCAGCATCTACAAAAACAACAGAATGTTGACCTCTCAACTACCTCCACTTCATCCTACATAGCCTCCAGCATCCACCAGGAAACCCTCAGAGATCACCTGGAGTTTAACCGGAGTCAGGTTGAGGGTCAATGGGGAGGTATAGCTGACCTGAAAAGCCTGATGGGATATCTGTTCACAAGACGACGTAATCCTACAAAGAAGAATCTTGCTGTTCCCACCATCCCCACCATACTGAAAGACTGTATCCTCAGGACATGTGGAACACCTCCTAGATCTATCAACCACCTTGGCCCAAGTTATGGAGATGTGCATATACTACCATGGAACCTGCAAGAACAAGAAAACTGCAGTCCTGGGCAGTCAGCCTTAACCTATGGGAGACTTTCAAAGATTCTTTCTCCTAAAGAAGTCAGGGAGAAAATAAAGCAGGCCATGGACAAAAAGAAAATCAGAGATGGACCTCAAAAAGAGAAAGAACCAGAGGAAAGCAAGGACAACATCGTTGTGGTCAGGATGCTATGTCACAATATAGAAAAGCTACAGGAGGATCAGAAGTTCAGCAGAAGTGAAGAAATTTACTCTGGGAAAGTTTGGGTGAGTTTTCTGTTATCACTAATTAATAATCATTAATAATTAGCAAGCACAACTGTTGTTATTGTTCATATGTGGGGTTAGGTGTATTTGAATAATTGATTTCATAATTGAAGTCCTTAAAGTTACATTTTTGTTACATGTATCAGATCCCAGAAGTGTTGCAGAGGCGATTAAGGATAAATCCTCACACTGCTGTCAGAATTCAGCCTTTGAAATCAACACCCAGGGTAGCAGAAGCAGTCATGCTACAACCATTACAAGCACTGGTAAGTAGTTCCTTTAATCTAATTGTTTACACTGGGCATTGAAAATACACTGGCTGAATTATGAAGGTATGTTATTTCCTGTCTGTCTGCAGGCAGACAGTGAGAGAGAGGACGAGCTCCAGACTGCATTTCTAGACTGGCTGCATGCTCAGAGTCATCAGCCGCTATCCTGTCTCACAGCACGCTTTAACATCATCCTCTTACCCTGCGCTGAAGGTGCGGAGAAAAGCTCTCAGTGGTTTGTTTCTCAGACGTTGCCCTTTTAATTGATTTACAATTGTTTTTGACTGACTGTGTTTCTCACCTCCCAGGAAAGGCTGAATTTGCTTTGAGTGTGTTGAAACCAGAGCAGCAGCAAAATGATGATATGTTCTTTCTATCAGCCAGTTTACTAAAGAAAACAGACATACAGGTATAATGTACATACATACCTTACATTTTTTTAGAAATTAATTTCACCTTTTCTGTTACTTCAATTCTTTAATGTTTCCATTTAGATTGTAACAGAACCACTTCATATGGAGCACAGGGGCTCTTTACACATTGATAATGAAGATCCATGTGATGGTTTCCCTACCCTCAGCTCTCTTGGGTAAAACTGGAAATGTTATTGTATTCCCAATATCCTTAGCAAACAAGAATTACTGTCTGGTGAGCAAGTGTAGATGTTCTTTGTTAATTGTGATTTGATATGAGTGGGTCTTGTCTGTTTGGTTAGTGGAGTCGATGATATCAGCAGATCTGCCTTTGAGCACATCTCTCATGCTCTGATGAGAGGTCCTCTCTCTCGTGAGCTGGTTTTCATGGGACGTGGACTTAGGGGTGGAGCTCTGCTCATCACAGGAGCCAAGGTATCCATATGACACATGTGATTTCCCTTTTATTCAATGGTTATTGGATTTTTCCACTTGATATCATATATACTGAACCATATAACATTATGTCGTCCAGTGCTGCTGGCAAGATAAAGAGTCAAATTGGGAATGTTAGCATTTGTTTTGCAGGTGTACAATACCATTAGCAACAGAGATGATCATTGTTTTACAACTATCTCGGTATATTGGGAAAAGTTTGAGTGGACATGATGGAGTAAGAAATCTGCTGGTTTTCACAGGGTAGTGGGAAATCTTCTCTGGCTAGAGCACTGTGCCAAAAGGCGAGTGAAGAGCTGGATGCCCATGTACTAGTGGTGGACTGTAAGACGCTGAAAGGTAGACAGAAACATTCACTGTGTATTCGTACCCAATGTGCACAATTAAAGTAGAATTTTTAAAAAGATTTGTTGTGTTCTATCAGATTTCATGGTATTATAAATTTCTTAGGCAAGAAAGCAGATACAATCAGACAGAGGCTGGAAGAGGTTTTTGAGCAGGCGGCTTGGAGGCAGCCCTCAGTGGTCCTGCTGGATGACCTGGATCATGTCACAGGTGCTGCATCTTCACCCGAACATGAGCATGGGCCAGAAGCTGTACTGCGGAAGCATGTCGCACAGAGTAAGACATCATAAAATATCCTTTTGTGAGTTGTGAGGAACATCTTGATGGACATCTTTACTGTGTGTATTTTTCTCAGGTCTGAGGGATTTGGTGGATGAGATGGTTGAACGTTCTAGTCTCGTTGCTTTAATGGTCACAGCACACAGTGAGCAATCCCTTCATCAGACCCTGACTAAGGTGCAGGGCTCACACTTCTTCCAAAGCTTCAGCAAGATCCAGACACCAGATCAGGTGGGTTCAGAACATTGCAGTCTTTCATGTTTTCTTTAAATTACCTGCTTTTTGTATGTCTAGTATATTTATGTCATGTCTCTTTAAAGGCTCAAAGAGTTGAGATCCTGAGGTCCTTGATACACAAGAAGAACTTTCAGGACTATCAATCTACTCTTGATTTGGAGAGTGTCGCCAAGGAAACAGAAGGATACATGCCACAAGATCTGAACCTGCTGCTTGAGCGGGCCATCCATGCCTACACTCTACACAGAAGCAATGGCGACTCTAAAGGTGAGCTTTAAATCAGATATGATTTTTCAATGACTCAGCAGTTTTTCTGAAATCCATTGTAGCTCATTTTCCTGGTTCCACAGATTTGAGCTATAAGGACTTCAAAAAGGCCCTTCAGGGCTTTACTCCACCCTCCCTCTGGGGAGCTCAGCTGCAGGTGCCCAGTGGGGTGGGCATGGAGAGTGTCGGGGGACTTCACGAGGCACGTCAGCTCCTGATGGACATCATACTTCTGCCAGCTAAGGTATAACAGCAAAAATACGATTTTACTCCCCAGCTTTTCCAAACTTTCAACCAAAAATTCAGCTAAACTTGTCACAAATCTGAGCTAAATTGCAAAGTTTTCCCCATAGTAATTAAACCCATGACCTTGTCATTGCTAGTGCCATGCTGTACTAGTTGAGCTACGAGAACACTAGAAACTGGTCTTCATGTTTTCTTTTAGCTAGTAAAAGGCATAAAAGAGCTGTAAGTCATGGGAAACTCTATATCACTGTTTGTTTCTGAGGTTTCAGTAATAGCTTGTTGTCTTGTGTCATCTAGTACCCACTGCTCTTCTCCAGTCTGCCCATGCGCCAGTGCTCTGGTGTGCTGCTCTATGGAGCTCCTGGCACAGGCAAGACCCTGCTGGCCGGAGCTGTGGCCAAGGAGAGCGGCATGAATTTCATCAGCATCAAGGTAAGAGTGTGTTTGTGCGTGTACGCATATTGATAGCACATGTTTGTAATGGTTTATTTGTTTGTCCAGGGTCCTGCACTTCTCAGCAAGTATATTGGGGCCAGTGAACAGGCAGTTAGGGATGTGTTTCAGAGGTCTGTCCTGATATACATAACCTTCTTTATATAAGACGTATACACTACCAGTCAAAAGTCTGGAAACACTTGACTGAAATGTTTCTTAAAACTCTTTTAATCTGAAGACATTTGATTAAACATTAAAAATGTAAAAATAAAAATATACTTGTGCAAACATATTAATTTCAATTAAAGTTTTCTTATTAGAAAACTACAATAAAAAAAAGTTTTTGAAATAGATTTGAACCAAATAATGAAGAAAGATGCAGCCAATAAGAGCGCAGGATAGAGGGGGACTCTTCAAAACTTTTTAAAAATCTTCTCAGGATGATTCCTCAGGAAACTGGGTGATGGAAAATGTCAAGAAGATTTTTGTAAATTCTAGACGAAGGGTGACTATATTGAATATGCTGGAATATATCCTATTTTGCCTTGTTTTTTTATTTTCTTTAGTCACAAGATAATTCTGTGTTATTTCATAGTTTTGATAAGTTTACTATTATTTATAAATTTAAAAAAAATATGAACAAAGAAAAGTAAGTGTTTCCAAACTTTTGACTAGTAGTGTATCTATCCAGTTTATAATGTTTTACATTGTGGTTTGACTGAGTGTGTGTGTGTTTTGCTGCAGGGCTCAGGCAGCTAAACCCTGCATACTGTTCTTTGATGAGTTTGATTCTCTGGCCCCTCGCAGAGGTCATGACAACACAGGAGTCACAGACCGTGTGGTTAACCAGCTCCTCACACAGCTGGATGGAGTAGAGGGGCTAACAGGTGCACTAGGGCTGAAGATCAAATGTTATATTTGTAACAAATTTAAACAAGACCGTTAGGTGTCTGTTATCAGTTTTAGTGGTCATTATCGGGAAATATTTTTGGCACTGTAAAAAACCCAATTGTTGGATCTCTGTTGTAACTGCTTTGTTGCTTATGTCCAGGGGTGTATGTGTTAGCCGCCACCAGTCGTCCTGATCTGATTGACCCTGCTCTCCTGAGACCCGGGCGTCTGGACAAGTCTCTCTACTGCCCTCCTCCAGATCGGGTCAGCGTTCTGCCTGCCACACACCAGTTTAACCTCTTTACATCTAAACCAACCAAATTACCAATTAGGTCAATTACCTCTGCCATGTTTGTTTGTTCAGGAGGCCCGGCTGGAGATCCTGAAGGCTTTGACTCGCTCTGTGCCATTGGCTGCAGATGTGGACTTGGAGCAGATCGCTGTGGCAACAGAGCTGTTCACTGGAGCAGATCTGAAGGCCCTTCTCTATAATGCCCAGCTGGAGGCAATCCATAGCAGTCTGGGCCCCAGCCTTCTGCATGTGTGTTAAACAAAGTCTCAAAGTCTACTGTACATACACACATACAGATACAGCTTACAGATATCATTATATAAATAAATATATATAAAGATTCTGTGTGCTTGTTTTATAGGATTTGGGCTCAGGGTCAGACAGTGATGTCAGCCTCTCCTCCCTGATCTTCCTGAACCACAGCAGTGGGTCTGATGACTCGGCTGGGGAGGGGGATCCAGGCCTGGATCACTCCATGGTTCTGCTGGACCCCAGCGAGTTCCCATCTGAGGACCCTCGTCACAACATTTGGCGCCTTTACTTCGGTAGTTCCTTTGAGTCTGAACTGGACAACCATTCCCTGTCAGAAATGGTAAGACTCACAGAGTTTATAATGAGCTAGTAGTAAGTCATGTAGTAATCAATGCTATATATTAATATAATTTCAATGTAATTTATGTGACAATTATCAAGTACTAATATGATTCCATTTACTCTGTTCCCAGAATTCTCAGTGCCTGTCTGGGCCCAGTTCTACAGCTCCTGACCTCACAGGAACCTCTGTGAGGGACATAAGCTCTTGTCATGCCCCAGTCTTCATGTCCTCTCTGCAGCATGGTTTTCAGGAACTGACCCCTGAGCAGTCGGAGCGTCTTCGAGCAGAGGTCAATGCTCTAAAGAACAGTTACCGCAAAAACATGGTCAGTTACATTGCTGATATTTAATCTAGTCTCTGTCTTTCTGTCTATCTGTCTGTCTTTCATCCATCTTTGATTGTGTTGGTTAGAATGGTCAAAAGTAAGAGTGGAAACTAAGTTGTAAAAGATGTACCAGTAAAATTAAGTAATGTTTACTTACTGAAAAATATTTAAAAGCTATATGCCATTGTGTTATTTTAATTTATTAATATTTAAATTAATATTTAACCTTATATAAATAAGTGTTGAATAGCATAATAAATAGTTCATTAATACTCATTTTTGCAGTAGTATTAATATTAGTTATTATTAATATTAACAATTTGAATTGAAATTCTATTGCTGTGAAATTCACTACTAAAATGTTGGTATTGTGTTAACTCTAGTGGTGGAGAATGCAGCAGTCTATATTCACTGTTGGTATCTGCTGTCTGCTGTGTTCATAGGATGACTCTTCTCTGGTGCAGACTGGCCCAAGTAAACCTGGATTTCTGATAGGCCAGACTCACCTGACCTCAGCTCTGGCTAACACTAGAGCATCTATCAGCAGAGAAGACTGGAGGAGATACATTGAACTGTGAGCACACACATCTCACACCCAATAAACAAACATGTTTTGACTCAAGTAAAGCAGTCAATAACCTGAGGTTGTTGTACTGATGTATATAGCCCTGCTAAGCCAATGCATTGCTGATTCACATAACTGTATTCGTTTTCTCTTTCCTGTATGCAGATATGAGTCTTTTGGAGCTTCAAAGGAAGGCAGGTCTCAGAGTACTGCTTCGTTTAAAGCCGGTCAGAGGGTAACCTTAGCTTAATAAGAGTCTTACAGTGCATCATTTATAGAGCTCAGGGGACCAGTTGGTGAAGTTTTTGTGGTTTTCTTTAGTTCCTATTTGCCTTAAATGCAAATGCAGACTTGTGAGTCTAGAAAATTTGAATGTTAATAATAGAGTGATTGTATCTGAATCCAGTAGCCAACACTGAACAAATAAAGATAATTTGTATGACATTAAGGTTCATAGTGATATGCTTTTTGATTTGCTGCTGTAGCAAATGTATGAAAGAACTAATGTATAAATATGTAATTAACTTTTTAATAAATGTTAATTGTTATATGAATTCTGATGGCTGAGTTAAATTTTTGCAGTGTCTTATGTCTGATACAGTACATGCCTCAACATATTTGGAAATACTTCAGACTTATTAGAGTTTGTATTTGGTATGCTACTCTTTAGTGAGAGTGATACTAAAGTGATAGTATTTCTTTGTTTTCAATTTTTCATAATTCTAGAGCTGTTTATTTGCAGTAAATAAACTATGGATTTATTTAAACAGATTTTTAATAAGGACGTTAGTACCACACTTCATATTATATAATTTACTACTGTTTCTATGCTGTAGTATTGCATCCAGAGACACGTACTGTGACCAGTAGGTGACAGTAAACTCCAACTGTCTAAAAAGCAATTTCAAAGCGTTGTAAAGTCAGATGTATTCTGTTGAATCTGTATTCTAAGTGCAGCTTTTCCTTTTCTTGGTGGAAAAGAATGATCCTCTGTTTTATAAGCCTTAAGGCCTCTGTTTTATTCTGTGTGTAACAGACACCTGCCAACCCTCCAGGATCTCTTAAACTGATTTTTTTCAAAGCTCACATTTTTAATGGTCCTCGCACCCTTGGACATGCCCTGAAGCTACAGCTGTCTGTACACCTTTGATTATCATTAACTTTTGCAGCACATCGACAGCTGTGACCTCCCATGAGCTGGATCTTCTTTCTCGCACATCTTTGAGCTGAATTCAGAGTCACTGCAAGACATGCCTCAGCCTACACGTACAAAGCCTGATGCTGCAATTTCTGCTGAGTTAAATATAGCAGGCCTTTGTTCTGGCCCCTGCTGTTCGTATTGTATGGTGTTGCATTGTAGGACCGCAGGAGAGCGGATAGGCCATAAACATTCAACCATATCTCAGCTACAACAATTGCTAATAGCAATTGAAAATTATATAAAAGTCTGTGTAGATCCAGTCTGTATTTATGCACTCAGATGAATGTTGGTATGTAAATCAGTACTAATATATGAGTAATGATTTTAATACACTAAGTACTTTAACATAAAGGGTGAACAGTACAGAGAGAATTTCTGGTCCTTGTGGACTAGCCGCAGATATGGTGAAAGTCAATTATTTCTATGCACTAATGATCCAGAAGGATCTTAAGAAGTCTGTTAGATCTGTCTTTCTTTTCCCCACACAGATTTGTCTTCATCCTTCTTTGAGATGTTTGTCTTTGATCTGAGCATTGTGGGCCAATGGTTCTAGCCTCAGCAGATAACTGACATCTGAGTTACTTTAGAGAAGACCACAGTCTGAAACAAAAGCCCACGATGGAGCAGAATCACTGAAAACTTGTGTTTTGTGGTTTATAATGTGAGACTCTTCTATCTATGATCCTTTTTGGATTTTTGGAGGCTGGTTTTTAGATTAATAAGACCTGCTTTGTTCTCATTGAAAACAATGCCCTTGTTTACAGAACAGGCTGATATTTTTTGAGAAGAATCATTGTAAAGCCAATGCTAAATATGAGGAAAGGCATGGAAAGGAAAGGTTTCCTATGCTAGGAAAAGTAAAATCATGTAGCATTTTTTTTTTTTTTTTTTTGCATAACTGGTATGTGTGTTAGTATAACTTGCTGGCTACTAACTAGTATGACACTGACCATGCAAACTCAGTGTCATTTACAGTTAGTGACAAAGTTAGTGCTTCATTGTTTTTCCTTAATTATCTTTTATTTAAAAAAACAAGCTGTTCTTCAGTAAAATAAGTAAAACTACATCCGCATATAACAGTATCACTTGGAGGTGTAATAAATCATGCATGCTATATACTTCCACCATCCTGCAGTAACTCACAAAATCTTTTGATTTGAACAACGTTGTAGGTTTTTAATCCTTTTCTTTATTACCAAACCTATTATGTTGGACTTGGTAAGTGATTTTGTGGCGGAATGTGCACTCTTCTTCTCTGTAAAGGAGAACAAAGAAACTTCACTCAGAAATACGGAAGAGATGGACCCATAAAAGCCCACATGCGTTTAATTATTTAATCAGATCTCTGCTGCACTAAACTTTTCTTGCATCCTTCACAGGAAGAATTTAGTTGGATATAATAAATAATAAGTACCATCACAAGTATATTAGGACCCTCATGTAGGAGGCCGGTTAGCTCAGTTGGTTAGAGCGTGGTGCTAATAACGCCAAGGTCGCGGGTTCGATCCCCGTACGGGCCACATTCGTTTTATTAAAACCATTTACCGAAGGTTTGACAACATTTTTTTTAACACAGATCTGTACATTATTTAAAAAAGAAGGATGAGACGCCTTATAAAATTGTTCTACGCGAAAATGAGGCTGTGACTTTAGAAAGTAAAATTAAAAGTAAAAAAATTTCCTTAAGTTTAAACTGTTGAACTGCATCAGACTAACTTAGGCTTGTCTTGACGGTGTAGAGAAAAAGTAAATTTAGGTTAAAAAACAATTTCTAATGAGTTTTAAAAGATTGTAATTAAAATGCTTGAACCCATATAAAAGAAATCAGAGGTCAACAATATTGAAATGTGAATCACTGAAATATCTACAGTACATCGCAGGTGCGGCAGTAAAAAGGGGAAGATGTAAATAAAGAGGGATACAGATCAGTGGACAGTTTACTGCCACCTCGGCCCACAGAGCTGTGAAAATCACTTGCTGATTTACATCATTACAATCAGATGCCCTATTACATCTTCAGCTCAGTGTGGGAGTCAATCTTTTGAGGGAAAAATGCTGCCATAAGCAGCCATTGTGTTTGTGGTAGTAAATCATTGCCTTAAATACTGCAGAGCCAAATGGGAATCATTTAAGCAAAATGGAAAGACTCTTTCTTAATACTGCTGCTCACTAAGAAAGATTTTATACCACAAAAGTTGTATACAGTTTGCGAACGGAAATAGACAAGACTTTGCAAAGTTACAAATATGAACTAATTGTATAAAGACAATAATATGAAGAAATGTTGAAATCAACAATCGATCTTTAATGTAAACAGCAGGATGTTGCGTTCTTAAACCTATGACAAACATCTGAGGGGAAAAAATAAATTGATTATAATAACAATTATAATACCCACAATATTAAATTAAATTAATGATGAAAGTTCAAATTAATTTGAAGGCTTTAAAAAAAGGTTCCTTAACACAACAAATGTATAATACTGACTACTTGGCAGCAATCACAAATATCACAAAAGTTTATACGGTACTAGCTTAAAAAACACAAGCTCAATATTGCTTTGGAATGTTACAGCAGTCTGCCATGAGCCTGGTTGCTGTCAAGTGAGGGAAGTAGCTATATCTACACGCAGATAATGATAACAATGTATGCACAAAGCAGGTGTGACTTAAGACAAAAAGACAACCTCTTGAATGAAGCTGCCTATTTAATTTAACAGTCTACCGTATATGAGGCATGAATAGGATACTTGGAGAAATAGGAACATACTTGGGCTATGCTAACACTAGCTTTTCTTCCTTGATGTTGGTTAGCTGCCACTTGTTGGAGTGAGAAACATACTACATGCTAGCAGTGTCTAACCCTGCTTTTGGGATCTACCTTCCTGTGGAGTTTATACTGTAATAAAACCTGAACCAATCAAAGACTTGCAGTTCACTTGAAATTTACAATGTAATGTATGAAAGCCTAACTAACTAAACTGGAACTAAACTCTGCAGGGAAGGTAGATCGCCAGCAGCAGGGTTGGGCACCCCTGCCCTTGACTTTCCACACACACAACAGGAAGCATTGCAGCCTGGATTTATATGAGACAAATGTCTTTTGACAAGTAGCAACTGAATCCAGAGCAGATGGGCTGTTGGAAGGATGTAACTGTTTGAAGAAATGTCTGAGATGACTGTGACAGGACTAGAGTGGTTTAGGACCTGAGGACCAGTTTGTGGTTTGTGTCATGGTTCTTCAACCAGGCCAGATGGTTCATAGGCCTCGCAAGCCAAGTCCATTACGTTCAGCAAATTCATTGTGATGAGGTGCCTAGTGAGCCAAGTTTTAGCAGGAAAAGTTGTCCCTTTTTTAACAGCTTTCTGAGTTGTTCTTCCAGTATGCATTTAATTAAAATGAAGTCAGTCCAGTGAAGGAGGATTAATTGCAGTCATAAACAAAATCATAATTGCTTGGTTCTTTGGGGATAGGGGGAGGAACTTCAGGGATCTGGATGTTCTCCAAGTCAAGGAGGCGGAGCTTCATTTCCATGTTGAGGAGAGTGTCCATATCTGAGCGTGTGAACTCACTGGTCATCTCCTTCCCCAGCAGTGCATTCAGCCCATCTGTCCACACGCAGTACTGAAAAACAGCCAGATGACACAGCATTAAACCAGAGAATGCAAAGTTTGAATCACAGTACTGAGATTCAAGTTCCACTTTTTAGTTTGCTTTTGGCAGTTGCTCACCTCATGCTTGTCAGGGGCAATGAAGTTTAGACACTCATCGGACTCATAGAGGACAGAGAAAGCCAGCTCCAGGACCTCCTAAAGGAGAGAGAATTGACACCGTCTGTCAAATGCTAATGGGGCTGCTGTGTTTGTGTGCCTCCTACTGCGTGACTTTTGCAGATCTTCTCCGAACATATTACTACTAACAGCAGATGGTCCAATCTGGTGCCTTTGTGTTGGTGTGTGTATATGTATATTGGTCTCTATTGCTGGGTGCCAAGAGACAGCAGTGAAATGAAATAAACAGGAAGTGCATCAATACTTCACTGTAATGAGATACCTTTATTTCACAAACTCTAAACAGTAAACAGTAGATGTATTTGGGCTAGCTGTCAGGGGAGGTATCCAGTGTATCCTGCAAATAAGTTTGGTTAGAACACCTAAAATGTTTGAGAAATCCGTATGAATCCTTCTGAAAATTGTGGAAGCGCAAGTCTCCAGTTTTTAAAAAGAGCCAACTCCAACTGATCATTAACCTCTATCCTTTCTATAGGACATTTGAAAGGTCTATAACCTCATCAACACTCCTAAGACCCCTGGACTGTCTACAGCCCACAACAGATGTCCTGCCTTTTGCCCACAAAGCCAACATCTCTTTCTGTGAAGAATATAGCCCCAAAATAAAGCAATATTTAGCCAGGATTTTTTTATTCATCTGCACCTACTACTACAACCCAAGCTGTCACAGGTGGAGGTGCCAGGCTTCATCTGTTGGTATATTACTGATTTTCTGGAAACAGGAAACTGTGTGTAAGGCTGTGTAAGCATATCCTAGCCTTTTTGACAGTCAGCTCTGGAACTGGTAACTGCACATCTAAGCATTCTCTGCATCTTTATAGCTTTCAAATGTCGCATCTAAGAAAATAACTCAACTTGCTTAAATGAAACCAGGGCGGAGACCTTTACATTTTTGGGAACAATAATTTCTTAGAATGTTAAATGGGGCAGCAACATTAACTTGATGATCAAGCATAGAAGACTCTTTATTACCATACAAAAATAACAATGTACTTCTTGGCCTTTAAAGAATTAGACCTCACATCACCTATAAATGGTTTGGCTCTGAACTAATCTACAAAACATGATGAAACTCCAACGCGTCATCTAAACAGACCAAAGGGTCATTAGATGAGAGCTACTCTCCATCAAAGAAGTCTACAAAATCCTATCCAAAAAGACAGCAGACAAAATCACTGCTGACCCCTGACACGCTGCCCACGGCGTCTTTAGGCCTTTCCATGCGGAGATGAGATTCTGAACACTTGAGAGAAGTGCTCATCATTTCCCAGGTCAAATTCCTCCTCAAAGCAATCTTACCTTGCCACTTAAGTTGAACTAAAGTAATAAAAATGTCCTTTAAAGCAGCAGTATAGTGATGCACATTATTTTTGTTGTCAGTGTTATCTAAACATCAGGACCAAGGGGATCCAACAACCTTATGGCTGTGCTAAAAAAGTTCCACAGACTGTCGCAAGACTCAATATCCTGTCCTCAAGTTTAATCAGTTTTGTCAACAGGGAGTCATTTTTTACAGTCGTCGCATAAATTTGACATTGCTTGCTTTGTTCTGTGGGAAGAAGAAAGGGCGACTTTGAAACTGAAGTGAGCTGATTTATCATTACTCACAGAGCTACAAGGCATAACTAATGCATCCTTTGTCACCAAGCCACCCACCAGTGCATCAAAGGAAAATTTGATCTTTTGATATTCAAGAGCATTTTTGCTCTCCTTCCCTAAGCACGCATAAAAGGACTCACCTTGTTCTGCTTCAGAGCTCCCTTCTCCTTCATGTGTGGACAGTCTTTACCAGTTACAACAGCTTTGATATCAGCCACAGGAACTGCCACAAGGAACAAAGAATGATTCGTAAGAATGGGCGTGGCCATCTCAATCCCATCTTTATAAAGTGAAGCTGTTCCATCATGGTTGAATGCAGGCTGTACTCACGCTTGTCCTGTAAGGAATCGTGAGGTACCTCGCCCTGAGGGCTCTCCTCCAGATCCCCATAGTGCAGGACTTTGTGATTGGGCGACAATCGACAGTACCAGAATTTATCTGCGAAGAAAACAGAAAAGAGATTCAGTCTTTTAGAGTGTAATATCTGTAATATTCATTGTACTGAATTTATTTAGACTTTTTAAATTTAAAAATGTAAGAAGAGAATAACCAATAAATAGCAAACTATGAAAACACCCATTTCATTGTAATCTGTGTCTACAGATTACAACCTTATGTCTACTGTATTTTCAGATAAGTTGGGTATAAGTGCTTGGTGGCTTTTAGTTGCTTTTCTTGGTAAAGCCATGACTCTCAAGCCCTCTCTGCAATCCCTTTTGGTACTTCTTGTGCCATGCCGAAAAGCTGACATAAGTTTTACTGCAAGGGCTGCTTGTATATAGCTTAGATGGCCATGGCTGGCACTTGACCCTGATGACTGAATCCAGAATCTAATTGCTAGGAAATCTGATGATCAAATTATCAATCAAATGGTTTTTTACATTTTCTGACAGGTGGGTTTCATAAAGAGATCTTGTCTTGTATATTATGCTGCAGACACAATGACTTAATGATGAAGCTGACTGTCACAAACATACAAGGAAAATGTACAAGATGTGTTCAATCTAAAATAGGTGTGAGCTGAGCTATTGCCATCAGTATATTCACAATTTATTTAAATCTCAAAAAGAACAAAAATCGAAAATGTTTTAGAGAATTAAGAATTAATAAATAAAAAAATTTATTTATATTTATATTTTTTATTCCACTTCCTCAGGCAACCTCTGCAGTACTTTCATGGTAGGAACCGGTCTGCTCATTTTGTAAGTCATGAGGAGAGAGCTCTGCTATGGAGGAACAACAGGGAATACAAATGTTAATGTAGCACCTGTCACAGTGAAAAGCCAGTGAAAAGCCAGTGAAAAGTGAAAAGGTGCATTTCTGCTACCATTTAAGAGCAGTCTTAAAAGCTTTCTGAGAATAAAGGTCACTGACAAAAGCAATAAATGACACTGGGTTATCTGGAGATTAAAGATACCTGCGTTCAGTTTGCTTCATGTTTTGGTGCCTCCTGAGGGGAACCGCATTCTAAAGATGGCATTACGGGTGCAGAACGTATCTGAATGTCACAGTGCTAAATAAAGTCTGATTGCACACATCTTACATCAGTCACATTACAAGATGGTGCCATGTCAGTCCTATTTACCGTAACCAGCTTCTGTCAGATGAAATTGTGAGCAAAATTGTTACAATTTACATTCACACAAATGAGGCTTGTAACAGAAGACGGCAATAAAAAAGCCTAAGTGTGAAACTTCAAATAGAAGTGCAAGAGATTTACTGGAAGTGGGGTGTAGATCTCATGGAAGAAAACGAGGAAGAATAAATGAGAGAGAAAGACAGCATAAATAGCAAGAGACAGACAAGGTGTCTAATCTCAGAATGATCTAATCCTGCAGAAGTCTGAAGAGTGTTAAATTATCCAGGCTAACTGATAAGGCCTCCCTCTAAGCTCAGCAGACAGACCTCCTCTTCAGCCAGCTGCGTAAAATACGATATTACATTCCACAATCCTTCAACTCACCAATCTGCGCCGTAAGCTTCATCACTCCCACCACTCAGCACTTGTTTGAAATTGGCCTCGTATTTTCTCTCTCTCAGCAATGGACAAGGCTATTTTTCACACTTGCTAAATCATTCTGTCAGTTTAATAATAGCAGTCATAAAAATATTCATACAACGTATAAATTTCAGAGAGTGTTTAAGTTAGAATAAAAGCTGACGTTTTGGATGTGCGGATATCTTCAACAGTTTGTCGAGATACAAATGGAGAAAAATTCTATTTGTCTATCCAATGAAGTGATCTAAAAATCAATAACTGCCTGAAAATAACAAGGAATTCAGTGGAGGTTGAATTTAAGAATGAAGGTACCCAGAGCTAGGCCACAGAGTCACCACGTGACTGTCTAAATGTAGTGTTGCTCATCTAACAGGTTAGAAAAGGGTGTAGGTTTAAAACAACTGGAAATCTTTATGGAATAGCGGTTGCTATAAACCAAACAAAATGGAGAATCCCATCTTTATTATGTTTAAATTTGTGCGCGTTTCATACCCTGTCTCCTTCGGCTGCTGATCTTCCTAAAGCAGGTGCCCTCACATAAGCGATTGAGGCGTTGCTGTTTGATCAGCTCCATGATCTCTGGCTGGATTTTCTCCCTAAGCTCCCTGGAGAAACATCAGAACATCACACATAAAACACATTCCCAACACATTCTCACACACAGTTTAAAGAACTGATCCATCTGTATACACTGACTTTCACAGTTTATACAATGAAAAAATTTGTTAAAGATTACACTTTAAAGAAAATACTTTTTTACGTTTTTTGGAAACCAATAACTGGCCCTCCCCAGTAGGTTTAAGAACTTTGTTTGAAATGAAGTCTAAGTAGTTATATATTATGATTGTAGCTAGCCAGCACCTATAGGAAATGCATGTAGGAAACCATGCTAACCATATTCTATGAATAGTGAGCTGACAATATGACATAATACTGATTAGACTGATCCAGTTCTAAGAAGCTTCAAAAGGTCAACATGGACAGTTCGAATTAATTGTAATTTAACATGTGGCTGCACCAGGATGTTCTCGTACATTCCAGTTTAAATGATACTGCTGTAATGCAGCTGGTAATTTATTTAAGTGAGATCCATTTCAACTAATGAAGTATGAAGTAATGATAACTTTGCGGCTATTATTGCCATAATAATCTGAGCGGACATTTAATTTAAAAGCTTGTTTCAATCCTGAATGAGACACAGGTGCAACAGGTCCAAAACTGATTGATTGCACGAACTGGATGGTTCAGATAACTGAAGATTTTCCAGTTTCATGTTGCGCGTGTGCGACTTACAGTATGGGCCGGGACTGGAAGTCTTCCTGGTTCATCCTTTCAGACTGGCGCAGTTTAAGGATCTCAGTGTAGCTTAGATTTTGCAGACGACTCTTAAACTGATCCAAAGAGTTAGGCTTGATCGTGAGAGCACGAGTGATCTGCTCTTTCACCACCTGCATCACCTGTAGCACACACACAAGTAAAAACAAACACAGATTTCATTATTTGCCATATTCAGATACACAAACACCTCATTCATTACTTTTACTTTATCACCAATGTAAATGGTTAAGAAATCAGCCAGCTAACTAAAACATTACAGGATGCAGAATGTCATATGTATGACACAAAGCACAGGACACTGTAATCAAGACGTTTAAATACACCCTGAGGGTCAAATATATTTCCAGAGAAATGATTTCTGAATTTTACATTTATGCATTCAGCAGACACTTTTATCCAAAGTGCCTAACAGTGCATTCATATACATTTCATCTTTTTTATTAGCACCTGTGTTGCCTGGGATTGGAACCTACAACCTTTGCACTGCTTATGCAATGCTCTATCAACAAGGTGAAGGAACACTTTAGCTCAGAATTACGAAGCAGAACCTAAAATAGAATTTGTTCAAATGTTAGCTCGTTCTTAAAGGTGTTGAGATTTAGTTCTAGCACTCAAAAGAAGTGAGAAGTTTCTCTGGATAAACAGGAACACTTCATGTGGTGAAAAGGGAAGTCAGCCAACCAGAGTCGTAGCAGTCAGGTTGTGTTGTACCATTTGGCGAAGAATAACATGTAAGCTCACTGTCAGGAAGTGACAGCCAGCATGTACAACACAAGACTTCACCCTACACACTCCCATACACAGCATTCACAACAAAAGTTTTTCTACAGATCCCTCAGAAACACCAATCTGCCGTATGGCTACAGCTTCTTGTTGAGTCTGAATAATGCACAGCTCGAGATCACAAACACAGGCTTGGCATTTGCGCAGCGCCTCGAGCTGCACAACTCATATGCTGTGATTAGCTGTGGAACGTGGTGCTGGATAAGCGAAAATCTAGAACCGATTCCAGTTGCTATTCATGCAGGCATCCCCTCCTTGTTATCCAGAGGAGCAGGTGCAGTTGGCTGGCTCAGCAGGATTTCATGGGGTCTAATTAGTGATAAGTCTGGGCCAAGGTCAGAACCTTCTCCCAAATCACCAGCCTGATGTGCCGACACTGGAACAATGAGAGGAGTGATTGCTAGAGAAATAAACCAAGACAGCTCAATCCAAATGCCACAGCAGTGTTTAAAGGGGAGGGCTTTATGACAGCTGTAGGTGGGGGATGATGAGGGAAACATGTCCACTCAAAATGATCCATGTTGGCGGGGGAAGCAATTTTCTGGGCACATTTGCAAATTTTTCACGGTTCAGAATTAATTGATTTCATCCAAGGTGCTCTCTCACTTCCTTTTATCAGCCCCACTAAATCAAGTTGTGATGGCTGAATTAGACCTTTTATATTCACTAGGAAGAGGTGAGATGGGGAAGCTGCTTATGCAGTGGGTGGTGATATTTGTAAATAAATCAGAAAAGGACCTTTTTTAGAAAAAAAAGCAGAGGATCTAGACTGTGTGTCACTTCCTCTCTGAGAAATGATAAAGTCTTCAGCCACCCTGCCAGCCTTATTGTCTTCCTTTGCCTCTTCCAAGCATCTAAATGCACAGAACACACTCGCCCACTGTGTCAGTCTGCAGATAATAAAGTGACATGCAGTGTGTGTGTGTGTGCTTGCAAGTTCAAAAAAATTTTGAAAACTGTATTCTACTGTACATCAGAATATAAATTAGATCTATTATTATACACTTAAAGGCACCTGCCTGATTTAATGCATGTGGATGTCAAAGCCACAACACCATTTAACAAATCTCCTGCTTCCTTCAAGCATAAAAAGGGGATTCATCTTAATATTACAGTGTTTTTAGAGCATCTCTGAAAAGTGAGTGGGCTTATGGTATCAAGTCCATGCCATTAAAGACCATGAAGAGAGTTGTGCTACAACACAAGCAATCTCTCATAATACAATATAATATAAAACAAAATGGCAGAAAACACAAAAAGCTTTTGTATACTGCAGTATAACTAAGACGTGCCATAAAACACTTTTATAAAATTTTATGATTGCATATCCGATTATCTGGCTGCTAAACGGCTGATACATGATAAATAGATTTTCTGGCTGATTACAATTTAATACAAATGTGTCCTTCGGGGTCCAAAACAATTTCAAACTAATGGCTCTAATGCACAAGCAAAACAATGATGGCGCTCTGAAGGAACAGAAAAACATGTACATTCCGCAATGAGAAAAATAGTGACCAATGAGAATTAGGCATTCCAGTCATATTTACAGTATTTACATATTTACAAAGAAAGGTAAAAAAACAATAACTAATAGGAATGTAGTATGGTTATTGTATCGTGATCTAAGAGGGTGTACACATTTCTGATCTCAACATTTTTAAATAAATTATAAAAATGACAGAAATGCAGACCAGTTAAAAAGAAACATTGAATCACAATACAAGAGCTAAAAATGTCCTTCTGTTGCAACAATTTGTCTGACCAACATTTTGAAAGGTCCAGACAAAACACAATAACTCTTCCTATGACAAAGGGACAACCTCTGATTCTAAAAAGCCCTACCATCCAGCAGTATTCAGTGGAGAGCTTTCTCCATGGCTCCAGTTTTCTTTCTACAAGTTGGTTCCCTGGCACTTTTTGCAGGTTCAGCAATTAGCTCATCTCTCTGACAGCCAATCAAAAGCTCTGTTGTGGTTCTAATGAGAGGGCGCATGATTTATCACTTCTGTCCGATTATAATTACAACTCTGCATAGCTATCCATCATAAATTTACATGTATGATTCTCTGTTATATACAAGAGCACATATCTAAACTGCATTTATTTCCCACCTGTAATTAAGTAAAGGCCATTTTTCAGTTAGACCAGAGGAGCTTCTTACTGACTTAGGACAATAAATCATATTGGACATGTTTATGAGAGGCAAGTTGAAAAATAAAATTGTAGACTAGAAGTAGATGATCTTTATTCATGATCTGTTCACATACTAGACACAAGAGCTGCCAAATTAAAACATTCTCCAGGTGCCGCTTGAGTGTAAACTGGCAACAGGCACAAGATTGTGTCAACGAATCTGTAAGCTGCCAATTCTGGTGATCAAACCAAGACCCTGGGGATCAAACCCTAAACCTTCCTGTTGGCAACAACAACTAATTAGCCCAGGAAGTCAACAATGATCAAGCTGCAAGCCTGTTCAGTCATTAAAAGTTAAAAGGTACACCAAATAAAAACTTTGTTTATGCAACCTAAAAGAAAATTAATTTGCTTATTCACTCTAGCAGTTATGACAAACTGTAGCCCCCACATCAGTTTGTTATTGTTGATGATAATCATTTACAACCTGTCAATCACCCAAACAGTGTTTAAATAAATAAACCTCATTCTCTATAGGCCAATGAACGGGAACAAAACAAATTTGCAAAGCATGCTGGGAAATACATCTTGTGCACCACTCAGTCTTCCCACTCCACAATAATTTTGCTTGTTACCATCCATGAGAACAGTGGGGTAATCAGGCAGGGAAAAGAAATGGGACATTTATCCATTCCACAATTGACATGCTAATTATATTGTTTCCTCCCCCTACGATTTATAAAACAGTTAATAATGATTCACATCAAAGAAATGGGCATTACTTCAGAGAAAACAAATAGATATCATTAGCCGGAAAAATTTAACATCACTGCTGGGAACCCTGACTGAAAAAATGTGTGATGCATTTAGATGAGGTACAATCTGGGGTTATTTTTTAATAAACATTGGGGGTCAATTTACAAATGGCAGGCTGGGTAGAAAGATAAAACACCTGTGCATGCATATGCATGCCAAGACTGCAGGTTTGCATGCAATGGGATGCTATGGATTGGCTCTGTGCAGATACAAAGTAAAGCAAATAGCACAACAAATCATACAGGCAAAAGAGCCCAACAGTCTGCAACAGCTTTCCACTGACTCTCTTCCACTGTCTTCTTAATTTATCTCTGACCTGGCCAAGGTTACAATGGAGAAACGGGTTTATTAGTTTTGGAGCAGGTTGCTGGATGCTTGCTGAGTGTTGGGAGGGATGGCCTGGCATCTCTCACACTTTCAAAAGATAGTGTGTTTGTGCTGGGCTGTGCAGCCTGTAGCCACTGGTGGAGTGACAGCACCTGTCAAACTAACTCTCAAAATAGCGTGCATCATTTAAGCTCAAATAGTGGTCACCGCACAGAAGACCATACATTCACAAGATAAAACACCTGTCGATGCATATGCATGCCAAGACTGAAGGAAGGTGATTCTCAGTGAATGGATAAAGGCACCACATCCACTCCACATGATATGAGCAGATCAGAGTAACTCAAGTCACCAGAGGGCCAATGGGAAGCATGCTTAAAGTGTGCAATGCATTAAAGCTGCTGAAGGTCTCAGGAGACCCAGCTCCTGTGGTGTGGTAAAGCTAGTTTTGTGTTTGGGAATGTTTATAATGCAGAATGGAAGAAAGGAGGAAGGAAAGAAGGAAGAAAGGAAGAAAAAGAAAGAAAGAAAGACAAAAAATGAAAACTATGCTAGTTAACAACCACTGCTTTTTGTAGGACTAGGAAATTATGGACCGGAGGCTTGGATGCGGATGCTGAGCACGACCAAACAAAACCTCTACACATAATCCAGTATATGAGACCTTGCAGATTTGTGCTCTGAAATACACTGCCTGTGATATTACTGTAATCAGTCAACATTAGGACCTAACTGACAATCCATCACAGGGATCAGACATTTTTAATGTCTTTTTGATAATCCACAAAAGGTCATCACTATGAACACTGAATCAACCAGAATACACAAAAGACGTGGCAACATACACAAGAGATTAACCCCAGTTCAAGCATTCCCTGTATAAACCCCAAAACAACGACTCCAACAACAACTACACATGGGAAGCATGAAAAAATGCAAACTGCCACACAGCAGGCAGAAAGACTAGAAGTCAATGTATAATAGAGAAACAAATGATGAGGCGGACACAGTCAACCACTCTTTCATAGTAAGTACCCAAGGAGGGGCCAGGCAACGGAAGAGCACAGGTCAGAGTAAGCACTTGCTCTGGATCGCTGCCTCTTTAATCATAAGCTGAAATCTGCCTCTAACCTGATTACTACAAGCAGCTCCACACAAAGCCTGCCCCATCTCTTTAACCCTCTTTAAAGCCAGGCAAAACTGCAAAACAACATCCCTCCATCTTCTCTATACAATCAGCAGCCCTATTCTCTCCATCCACCCGATGCAAGCTCTCCAGTGGGAACAGGCGATGCTGTACTCACATGCCATTGTCACCTCCATGTTTGGGAGCAAAGATGCACGCTGGTTGAACCCAGTGTAGATCAGATGAACCCTGACCGGGTTCAGGGATGCCTGGATCAGCTGATGGGAGAGATGAGCAGTTGTGGTAGATGGTCCTCTGGATGTTTTTTCTTCTGTGCAACTGGTGTGAACGGACCAAGCTTTAGCCACGTCAACCATGCGTCTAGCTGTTCATGCCCCTCTGCAGGATCAGCGCTCTGAAGTCTGAAAGCATCTCCAAGCAGCTCAGTTTATGTCCATTTCAATGCTTAAGCCTGATTGGGCAGACACCACAACGGCTTAAGCCAATGACGTTCTGGCAAGACGGATCACATGGTTTGCAAACAGAGGAGGGTGTATGTAGAAAGCGATTGGAAGGGGGAGGGGAGTGTGCTAGCTTAAGTCACTACATCCTACTACTGTGCTTTGGATACACCGAAGTGGCCATTTTTAGTCAGGTGTCGTAGCTGTCTTCGTCAGAGCTGATTGGGTGGGGAAGACAGCTGTTTATGAACCAAAACACACGCGCATCACACCCGCACACAATAGACTTTAGAACGGGAGCAATTAGAATATGGTTGCCATGGAAACAGGAAAACCATTGCCTGTCAGATTTTTGCCCCAAGAGCACCAGCGAGAGCGCTCCACACTTCACACACACAGACAATATTTACAGGATGTGACAGGCCTACTATGGAGAGAAAGAGAGTGGGGGAGGGGAAATAGTATGTGCATATAAAAATTAGACATGTGTGAGAAGAGGCGGGGGGTGGTGAGGTGCAGTCGTCTGTAAACCAGACAGTCCAAGTTAAAAGGGTTTATTAACGCTATATGGACATGCAATGTATGGTTAAAGCGTGGCCATGCAATTTTTTTGTCTGACTGGAACCTTTAGAAAAAAAATGGAGGGCAAGCTAAAAAACAATAGCTCACAGCCATGACATACACAGTTGAAAGCCACACCAACATTTACAAGTACAGTAAAAAAAAAAATAGAATGTGCAAGTCATGTTTGATGACAAGTTGAATGTCGCTGCCCACATCTCAACAACTTATTACTGAATGTTGGCTTGAGCTTTCCTGGACTTTCAAACTGTTCTGACTTTGTGTACTGTATTTTTTTTAACTGATCATACATATGACGTTCATAAAATGCAAAAAATATTCTTATTGTTGAGCCCTGTAAAATGATGAAAACAGCTGCCAAAAGCTTTATTTTTGTGCAAATAGCAATGCATTAGAAATAGATTCATCCTAGCCAGAATCCTAGCACTAATTAATATTACCTAACATAGTGTTGTTATAAAACTGCATGTTATAGGCATTATAAAAGCATTATATTGTAAATAAAAGTTTTTATAATAGAAGTGAGTATTTAACAGTATTAATAGCTTTAAGAGCTATTTATTTACCTTACATGAGAGAGAACCATCATGCATTTCAGATCTGTTCTGTAACACTTTCATTTTAAAACCATGCCAAAGTTGAGTCTGCTTGAGGAGGTGACAACTGAACAATGGGACTCTGAGGTTTTCCTCTGCAAGTCTGTAATAAACTCCCACACAAAGGTGGGAGGAGAGGAGTGTCTCATCTTTCTCACTTCAATCAGGACTGTGTCCACACACAACATGTAAACACAAGCCAGAGATATTAAAACTTCTGGCGGTGTCAGACCAATCGTTTGTAAACCGAGAGAGAACATGGGGCTTAAATCTCCCACCACAATGACTTAATATTCAGTCACACACTACATTACTGAAAAATTCTGATGTTGTTCCATGATTGGATATGAATGTTCTTATTATTACAAATTTTAGAGTTGATGGATATATTACTGGTAATGTTTATTGCGTTTTAAAAGAGGTTCTCCGCTTTATATATATATTATATATTTTATAAATTCTTTATATATTCTACCAAATAATGTCACCTAATTATTGTCACAAACTTGCTTTAAATTATATTTGGCGAGATGTGTACTCATATATATTCTCTATGGCTCTATAATACACAAACAACCAACTGATCTTCTACTGTGTGTGGTGTGTGAATTAAGCACACAGTATCCCAGCAAGAAAGTCAATTACAGTATGTGTGGACCAGTTCTACATACTGAAAATTGTATTACAATAAAAAATACTTATAATCAAACAATACAACAGCATGACACAAAAAACACATTTTAAATAGTAATTTCTGCATATATTTCTTTTAAACCGACAGTACTATAGTTCATTTCACTGTTTGTTCATTTGTATTTGGTCATGAAGCCAGCTTGCCACAATTAAAAAAACAACCAAATCAATTGAAACAAATCAATCTGCCACTTTGAAACAGTCTGCCACTTCTCATCTCTAAAGTTTAAGACAGACTGTTTACTTTGGCTATTGTGCTCTTTACCCTTTGTAAGACAAACTGTCAGATTGAAAGAATCGTGATCACAAGATTAAACAGCAGTTTTATTTCTATATTAAGAAAGCCTATTTATAATGAACCAAGAATATAGATGAGGGGCAAAATCGAGCAGGTTTTTCTCAGATGCTGCTCATGTAAGAAAACAAAGGATGATAAATTTAATCACAGTGTCCAGAGAGACATGCTCCAGGGACATATTTTAAAAATGAGTTTTCATGTCCATGAATCTTAATTAAGCTCAGATATTATACACGAGCTGGTCTTTTATCCTATGCTGCAACTCAGGGACATGTCTGCAGTGTGATTATCATAATTACACAAACAACAGCCTAGTGAAACTCAGAGGCCTTTTTCCTCACAACTTTGTGTGTGCCAAGTGCCTGAAAGTACCAGCATGACTAACTTCAGTGAGTCCTGCGTTTTCTGAGGTGTGAGGTAACAAAAGACTAATATATCATCCAGGCTGAAGAAATGACCAATTATTCTGTCATTCTGAGATTATCCACATCAGCCAATTGGCTGAGATGAGAGTTGTCGTCATTCCACCTAATGTCAGTTCCAAAATCTACCAAGACATCATTGTCTATGAACAGTGTCCATTTTCTGCTTTCATTTCAAGTAAATATGGTGTATAATAATTGTTCCTATAAGCATTATATGGACATCAGCATTATATCAGTCATCTGCAATTCTTCTTCTCCAGACATCATACTAACTTCATTCAATCAACAACCCATATGGTTTGACCACTGGTATGAGGGGATGAAGACAGAAGCAGACAAGAAACAAGAGTTAGTGAAGGTTTACAAGCACGCTAGAGATAGACACAGGTGCAGGGTCAAAGTTAGAGTCAGTAGTGCTGCTCTCACCTTATTGAAGTCCTCAGATGTGGCTCTCATTTCCTTCCAGGTTTTGTTGAGCAGTTGTATACAGATGCAGAAAAACTCCTCGAAGGAGCGGTCGTGGGTGAAGAACATGGGGTGGAAGTCATGGCAGTTCTCGCTGGCTGTGGAAAGGAAGGAGGACACCGGGTGAACTTAAATGTCACACCTGAAGGAAAACATCTCAGATAAACAAGCAATCTATATCTCATTACAAAGCTACGCCGTGTATTCATACTGCTCAGCAATGGAGCCTCAAGGCACCTTCTGACACTCCAAAGGTTTTTTTTAGCATGAACCTTTAATGGCTCACGTGTCTCCATTCTTGGCCATCTTCCACCCTCACGTGGGCTGGGAACCAATGGTGCTACCTCACGATGCTTCTCACTCAAAGAGCCTCTTGGCAAAGCAGACGTTTATTCTCAACCCAGAAAAGCATGCACTGCACTCTCAGGACACCTACACATTCGAAGTGAATGTGTACAGTTTGCTGAAAGGGGGATTTTTATAGCCATGTTTTCTTTCAATGCACTCCTTTGCCTTTTTTATTGTGCTAAACCAGATGCTTTCAAAATTGACTATTTGTTCAGTTGGCTTGAAACAACTAGTTGACTGATCTGTTTCAAAGACGTGCGTTATTACAAGAAATTTACAGGAATGTCATGGCTCCAAGTGGATTCTTAGCCAATGCACAAAGTGGATCAATGTTTCATATGAATGTTGCAATGTAGTATTTATTTTACATTTATAGCTTGTATTACACAGGACAGCAAAGAGACAATAAGAAACTATACAGGGAGAGAGAGGAGTAGGATAAGCACCATGAGCTGGGATTCAGACTTGGTCACCCAAAGCACTATTGTGCAATATGTCAAAGCACAGCGTACTGGGCTATTGAAGCCGACAAACTACAATAAACTTTAGTTTATTAAAATGATCCTTGGGCTGACTGGTCTGGATCTGCTTCTCAAGACCCTTTTCTTATCACTTATTGACCTGTACATTGAAGCCTTAGCAACAGGTGACCCCTGAGCTCCAATCAGACATTGTAACACTGTGCTTTAGGAGCCTCTAGTGATTCTTATGAGGTCTGGAATGAGTCTGGGTCATGGCCACATAAAACAAACACAACATAAAGCTAGACACAGATGCCTAGATTCTGTGTATGTGAGTTAATTATCTTCACAAGCAGGATAAGAAAGAGTTTTGCTCCTAATCTCGCCACTTCATAAATGACTGTTAAAGACCATCCCCAGGGACATCGCCAAAACAGGATTATGGAATGAGAGCTCAGTGATGATCTATCATACAAAATTAGCGTTTAAAAAATAAATCCCTCCTCAAATTAAATCAGAATGGCTGTGTGGGAAATTAAAGCCTTGGTGAGTGCTATAAAAACAAAAGGTGCAATTACTGTAGTCATAAACAGCAACAGTGAAGGTGAAAATGAAACACAGGCTGTCGCCCTGAGGCTCTGTGGGGTCCAAACCTGTGAGTGTCAGTAACACCAGTTTAATACAAACAGCGATCGAGTGGAAAGGTGCTTTGAATGAGAGCCAGTGTTTGTGGTTCTCATTTGGTGGAATTGAAAGTTTGAGAGCATGTGCAAAGCCCCTGTTGAGAGCCAGTAATTGTATTGGCTTGGTAGAAATTGAAACTTCATAGCATAATGAATGATGTCTGAGGGGGAAATGAAACTTTCATTGGAACCAATGTCACTAGTCCAGTCAATTCCAGCACCAGTGACATCCGTCTGCTGACCATAATAAGACTCGGACCACCAAAGACCAGAAAAGCTATGGGACTTGGCCCTTTGGGATGGCTGCAACTGATTCAATGTATTAGTTTCCTCCTCCTTCAGAAGTCAGAGAAGTTCAAGGATGTGCTGAAGGGCATCGTTCCTGCCTGCTGAGGAATGAAATGTCAGAGTCACTTTGGTTCTCACCTGAGCCCCGAGCACACCGGTTTGCACACTATTAATAGTCTGAGATAACTCTTGAATGCACTTACACTGAATGCAGGAATCTCATATAACCAGAACATTTCTCTTCCATAGTAACTATGTAATGATTTTCAAAGATCATTACAAAAACGTTTTTTTACAAAAACGTTTTTTGTATTCAAAGGCAAAGGAACACAAATGATTTTACCAATTTGACTCAACTATTTTATTGAAATGTGCTTCTGGAGGAGACACTATCCTCTGCTCTCTGGGGGGGGTTACATTTTTTTTAAACTAAAACCAGAAAACCTTTTATGCGTTATGGCCATTCATTTACACATGACAATGGCGTTTTGGAGGCCTGATACAATTTAAAAAGGGGTTTCAAAATGCATGTTTTTGAAAATGATACATTATCGTCTTAGTGTAAATTGCAAATTTGTGAAAACTGTGACAATACACAGTTTTCACAATACACATGCATATTATGTGTTCTGTCTGGTGACATCCTTAAATACTGGCCTGGCATTCATAATACATCATTTTTAGTTGTTTCACAGATCCGTGTGAACATTTGACAACATTGTTGTCTGTATGGGAAACTTTGCGAAAACACAAAGTACATCATTGTCATACTAATGTATTCTTATACACCTGCCTGTAATCCTGAATCCTTGATTAGGCTGGTTCAGGTGTGTATGATTAGGATTCTGCAGGACAGTGGCTCTCCAGGAACAGGTCTGCATAGCCCTGACGTATGTATTCATAACCATGATTGCATCACAGAGCACCATTACCTTATTCTCCCAAGTAACTGAGGAGGCAGGAATATTATGCAAGTGGAGTGAGTGTTTACATGGGCGTCATGCCCTCGGGCTTACAAACACAGCGCAGAGTGCATAACCGTAGTGTAAACTTCCTGCAATTCAACATCCTGACAACATCAGTTTAACATCATCTGTCTAGTTGGATGATCACAAAGGCTCTCGGATGTGCATTAAAAACATTGCAATATCTTTCATAATGACTAAGATCAAACATTGCAGACCTTAATCCTTCAGCACAGTAACATCTGACCATCCTGCCATGAATCTGCATCAGAGGTTTTGCAGAGATTGCCACAACAGCAATACACAAAAACTAAGCTGAGTTTTTAAGTTCATTTTCATGTTTGATTTCAGTGCACATGAAGCACACTTCATAATACATCATCTGACTTTGCTCACCCATGTAAAGTGTTCCTGTAGCTCAACTGGTAGAGCATTGCTTTAACAGCGCAAAGGTTGTGGATTAGATTCCCATAACCTTTTTAACACATACTGTTAAAAAATGTATAGCTTGAATGTACGGTAAGTCACTTTGGATAAAAGTGTCTGTCAAATGTAAATGCAATGTTATAGATAAGTGATGTCATGGAGTGGCATCTGCTGAGCTCATTAAAAAGCAGAAGAAAAACAACAGAAGTGAAACATCTACAGCAGGCCAATTAATTGGACAGCCATGTCATAACTCTGATGTGGAGGACATTGCCGTAAATGCAGAATATGTCAAATATTATAATATCTTCATGTTATAAAGGAATAAAGTAGACAGGACATATTATCTATGGTAGTTGAACTATGATTGAACTATGTGATTGAACAGTTTATTGCAGTTACTGCAGAGTGCAGTTTATCTTTAAGAATTTTCAACTTTTCTCACTGTGAGTTTTGATGAATTGCAGCACAAGATAAACTAGTGTAATTTAGCACAAGAATTACAGATGTGTCATCTTCTAAACACCTGCATCACAAACCTTTGCATGAATTTGAAGTGACGACCCCATTAAAAACATCAGATGAAATGCGTCACTGGAGCTGAAGTGTTCCATACTACTTCTAGAGGCCATCTGCACAGTTTCTAGTAATAGTTTGCTGGCTGCTCTGAGATCTGACTGTATATGTGGTGAGGTGAGTCTAGCATTGACAGATGCACAGGCCATCCCTGCCTGTGTGTGCGTCACTACCAATCTGACAAGATCATGTCACTTCCTGATGTTCTGCCACTGATAATTATGGAAAGCAACAGCAAGACAGACAGATGCATCTTAAAGGAGGAAGAAAAACTAACTGAAGAGGAGAGCAGAAGGCATACAGATATTACAGAGAGAACAATGAGATGTTGAGATGACAGCTGCAAGAGGTCACCTTCAAGGCAAAGTCTCTGATGAACGATGAATGTACCATGATAGATGCCACCATGAATCTTCAAGACAGAGAAATTGTTGTCACAAGTCAAACTATGCTCCTGTGACATCTCCAGATGGGAAACAGAGTCCACAAACCTGCCCTATAATAGCACCAAAACCATTTTAAACTCAAACTATACAGACACCCCTTGTTTTCATTTACACAGTAAAACTGATGGTCATAAGTGATCAGTTGATCTTGTTTAGAATGCATTTCTATACATTTTTGTTCCCTGTTTGTTTACTTTTTAAATAAGAAAGGTTTTTGTACAGCTTTCAGTATTTTATGAAGTGTAAATGAAAAGGCCAACAGTACTCTCTAAAAAAGTATGAAAGCAGTTCATTTTAAGCAGAGTGAGGTAAATATTTAAATTCAGCAAACTACTCACAGCTGTTTGTTGCTGGTTCTGCTCATATTTTCTCTGCTGTCATTATAGGAAACAGAGCAAATGAGATTGTGTCAAACATCGGCCCTTCCGTTTGCACTGGTTCAACAAAGCAAATGTGTCACGGTTTAAACAAGTTTTAACACATATGCAGCTGCGTGCTAGACAGGATCCATTAGCTGCTAATTGAATTTACAAAGGAAATGTTACCAATGAAAACATGGCACACAAATATGATAACTGGAATTGATCAGGATTGTTTAGTGTCTCTTAACTTTGGTTCTTGTAAATCTATGCCCTTGAATATAACCAGCTTACACTGTAAAAGTTTTTTAAACACAAATGTTCAATGCTCTTGACACTTGGGCATCAAGATTGACAATTGACGGGTAAGAGCTGGGAGGAAGTGAAGTAGATAAGGAGAGTTATTATTCATGGCAGGTTTGGTGTACGTGATGTACTGTATAAAAGCAGTAATTCATAGCAGATGAGATGCGAGACAGCTGCCAGTCTGTTCAAACACCTCTGATCTATCATATCACGTCAATCCACAATCTATCCATTTTTGCTGTAGATAAACAAGATATTAATTCTGTTTCTGACTGGATTTCATATCACAGCATACAACACTGTGTCCATTAATATTAATATCTAACCGTATAATATGTCACAACTGCCTCATGTTCCACCAATTTATTATACATTCAAAACTATCCAAGTTAAAGCTAAACTTTACCAGACATTTAAATTCAGTCATCATGTCCTCACTGCAAACCCATCTCACTTTTATTTATGTTTAAGCAGAATGTCTGCAGTAAAAGTCTTTGGAAGTCGTATGATAGCTTTCAGTAAGGAGGTCTGAAATTGAAAGGCATTATTTACCAAAAAATAAAAAACAGCATTTCCTTTAAAATCTTGCTTGACAGCTGTGCTCTCAATTGACTTTCATTATATAGAGAAAGCAGCTTTTGCATTCTGCAATAAACAGCTTCTCCTGTGGTCCACAGAAGAAAGAAAGTCATACAGGTCTTAAAAGACATGAGGGTGAGTAAATGACTTTTCATTTCAGGATGAAATTATTTTATTATATTACTCCACTAGACCACCAATGGTCACAAACCTCTTTAAAGCTATTCCCTGATATTTCAATTAGATAAAATACTGCATGTAAGTGGTTCTTTTGAACCTCTTTGAGCTACTAACGGGACCTTATAATTTGAATCAGCCACAGGGATCACTTCAAAGGCAATGCAACTTTCCATTTACCCCAGCTTAGCTCTTTAGCATTCTAGCATCTATGCTTTCTGTGTAATGTGCCCACAGTGTCTGTATTTTTGTCACCGTTTGCCACTCGTCTTATTACTGCGCTGAACAGCTACAAACTGTGAAAGTGAAACTGGAGTACTGCGAGAGTACAGCCTGTCAATACCAACATCCATATCCATTCCAACTTCTTTACAGAGACAGAAAAAGCTTTGGCAAGTGCTGAAGCAGAAGTTGTTCCTATGAGAACATTTCCCATTAAACAAATACACTTCAGTGGTTAACAAGACTTGTGGGAGCTCTGTGTCAAGACGCAGAACACTTTTAAAGAACCCACATTGCATCTTGGTAAAAAAAATAATAGTGTTGTGGTTTCATCCGCAGACTCAAATGCGATCCCTCAGGCATTACACAGGCTTGTCCAGGCATGAAGCCATGTGCTGATCACAAAAATGTGCCATCTCTCAGTAGGGAGCTCATGCTATAGCAGCAGGGATGTCAGTAATGTCACGAGAGGTGTGAGATGATGCAGACGGTTGAAGACAAGCCTTAACACACGCAGAGTCTGCAGGGAGCCGAGACTCAGTGACATCAGTGGGATCCATCCTTGATTGCGGACCTGCGTCACTGCAACATCTATTCCATGTGTGTTTTTATCTATATAATGTAATAAGTGCCTTAAGGCAAGCGCCACTATTGTTATCGCTTTTCTAAACTATATGACTTGTTTGCTTGGCAGAATACAAGGGATGGAATTATACAATACAAGGGGTGAGAGCTTACTGTGATCATGTCAGCTCTGTAGTTAGCTAAATTATTCACAGTTCTGAGCTCAAGCCATAACTATTCTTCATCTTTAATATGTCAGTCTGGCCATGGGGTGGAACCGCAGGGAGAAGCGTCACTCTATTGCTTCTGTAAAACTGAAATAACACTATAAATCCATAAGCAAGGACATTTCTGCTTGTAGCCATTTTTGATTCTCCCCATAAATATTAGATGCACCTTTATAAAATCTGAAATAGGAAGCCATTGCATGGCATCCGACCACCACAGATTCCATTAAAGCTTTTGCTGGAAAAACATGACTAGCTATAAAACTTTAAGTAGTTCTTCTGAGTGGAGGTGAAGCTGGGACACCTGGACTCCTGATAAATAATTCATGACCGCTGACGAGTGCACCAGTCAAATAGAAACTCTCATGCCACAGCTAGATAAAAATATTGAAATGTGATGTGGGAAATAGCATTAAAAATCTCTCACTGGCAGAGTCTAATTGGCAGAGTATTGAGAAACATTTCGAGCAAGTTTGTTCATCCACAGCAGCATACAGTGTCAGCAGAGATTAAGGGAAAATGTTGACCAAAAAGCTAAAACAAGTGGGAAAACTCCAGTAATTATCCTAAAACTAGTTTTAATATGTGCAATTTCTGTCATCTCCAACACTGTCGCAGGTGTGACAGGGTTTAGAGCTCTTCCTGGATTGGCACAAACATGCAGACGTACATTAAACAGACCGAGGAAAAACATCATGCTATATTTGAATACATGTACATATTTTTGGACTTCCAGGCCCACCAAAGCTTTACTTGACTAACCATACACTATATTTACCATGGACCATGGTAATACTGTTTTTTATATGACATTATTGTACATGATAAGGTCATCATTCAGTAACATGGTATATATCACAGTACTGGCATTATTATCTGATATCATCACTGTACTGAATTATGATGTCACTACAGTACAGTACTTTTTCATATGCTTATTTGTAAATCACTATTCTACACTATTTTGTAGTATTAAAACTTCAAATCTAACATGGCATCTACTTTACGCTCAATAAGTGTACCATAAATTGCATCGGAAATGGTATCTGCCAAATGACTACTTACTACATAGACTGTGTAAAGGCAGAGCTTTTCTGGAAAGAAGACCTAGTTAAACAGAAATGTCCCCTCTTACATGGAGGTAAAAGGCACACATTATTTTTAAATGAGGAACTTTCACAGCAAGTTCATTTAGTAATGTTTTCTAACACTCAGAACAACAACACACTATAAATCACTCAGCAACTCACAACACCCTGGCATGATGGCAGCTAGTTTTTCACAGGCAAACACCACACACATTTTTCACCACTCAGAAAATGTTAAAAATCAAGCTATAAATATATTTCTACCGTAATTTTAAAGTGCACAGCGGACAATGGTCACCCATGAGTCATTGTGTTTTCACTGCCACGCATGTAACACCTCACAGTGCCACCCAATGAGATCCATCCACACCTCTGCATCCTGCTCACCTCCATATATCATCACACTCTGTGCCACTTTCCATTACACTTTCCTCTGTGTGCAAGGTCAAAAGAAGGACCTAACCAAGCATTCTGCCTGAAGAGTTTTAGAGGAGTCAGAGACTCAGTCCACATGCATTAGCTTGGGTCTAAACATCAGCTTATGCTGGAGATATAACAGAGCCATTACAGCCCAGGTTGTGCAGAGGTGGAGAAAAGCAAACATTAGAGTCTTTACTTCATTAAACTATAAACTCCTGAACAATTATAATTTTAAATGTTGGCCTTTAGATTTTCCGTTTAGTCCTAGTAGTGTGTGTGTGTGAGAGAGAGGGGAGAGCAAGAGATAGAAAAAGAGAGCAAGTCTCTGTCTGCCAGCCACAATATCAGGGACTGACTTGAGTCACTGTACTTTTATGTGTAATACATTAATTCTCAAAACATTCATTCATAACAATATATTATTCTGTCTTAGTGTAACTTTTTCCATTATTATTGATTAACACATTTACACTCTTTTGTTCTTCGTATGTTCTTGCCTGATTGTTTCCATTCTTTTAGTGAATCTCACACTTAAAGCACACTGTGTAAGCCAATAAAAGATGACAACAGTGGCTGCAGTGTTAGTAAATTCCTGTAGGAGTCTTAACAAGGTCACACTTACGCAGTTCTCCCACTTTGAGAATCTCACACAGCATCTTGGTCAGTTCAATACTACTGCGACCGAATGGGCACTCATGCTTGTCTTCACGACTGCTGTTCTCCAGAACAATCTGTAACACATAGACCCAGAAGTCAAGGGCACTTTCCATGAGTAGGGTACAATTCGTTTTCCCAGGATGTGACATACTGTAGACTGAACACAATTAACCAAAACTGTCTCCCTGCTTTTCATTTAAAATAATTTACAAGGCTATTGCATGTTTTGACAACATAATCATTATTAGTAGCATGAAGAGGGCAGAATTACAGAAGGCAGCTGCGCAGATGCTATGGAGTGGAATATCACAGTTAAAGAGTGATGTGAGGGGACATGGAATGTCCTGATATAACAATACTTCAATTTCACATGAAGTCTGTTTGTGTGTGTGTGGGGCTCCTTAAGACATTAAGACAACTGTCCCCGAACTCCTGCACACACTGCATGATATGAGATTATAAATGAGGATAAATAAACCAATGGCAGCATAATGCATTTAACACAGCCCATCATAATGGAAATGCATGACTCAGGTCTGCAGTGGTGAAGTAATTCTTGGCTTCAGAGATGTTAATTGAGCACTATTCAGATTATAAATAAATACAACCGTTTTCTTATTTCCTCACCTTCCGTAGGTTAGCAAGTGTGTCTTACCCTGATATAGGCATCCTGATGGTGCCTGGCGAAATACAGCATGTTATCGAGAGCCAACATCCCAGGAGGAATCTGAGTAAAATCCACCGCAGGATTCACATGATTCTGCACAAACACACACAAGAAAACACATACTCAGAGCGGTGCAGGAAAACACGCTGCAGCCGCCACTTCATGACTTGCATCATAATGGTGCCGAAAGCCTTGCATTGCATTTTAAATAAGCAAACCGGGATACAATGAGCGTCAAATTGGTACCACAGCTCAAACTTAACTTCAGAGGCATTGCACATCCCCTGCGGATACCAAGGGCCCTGTAAGCTCTCTGCAAATATAAGGTCAATGATATCTGCTGTCTCAACCCGCCCGTCCACCTCAAACTAATCTACGCTTTTCAAACAATGCGAGATGGTTGCCTTTGTGGATGAGGGCTGTGCATCTGTCTGACTGGGTGTAGGGTTGCCAATTACTCTTTGAAAGCTCCGGCCTTCATATATATACACTGGTGCGTCTGGGGTGTTAAAAGGCAGAACAGCAGTGCAGAGAAAAGGCTGATTACCGAAGAATCGTGAGGTGAGGGAGATGCTGTGGTCTGAAACAACTTATTAAGCAGACTTTTCAAAAATAGAGAAACAAAGACAGAGAATCACAGGGTATGATCAGAATATCACACGGCCATTACATACCACTACATACTGTACTACAAATATACTGGGTTTGGCAGCTTTTTGAAGACCTAATTGATATATCTATCAGCCCTGGATATGACAGCTTGAAACCTAATTGACAAACTGGCAAGAGGGAACATGTTAAAGTGTCCAAATATGACAGACTGATTGGCAGCATCTCCTCCAAAGCACATCTAATGAAGTGACCGATCTAGAGAGATCTAGATATTATTAATGTGAAATGTGTCAAAACAAATCTTGTAAAAGACCTCTGACTGCTCTGAGATTATTAAATGTGCCATGTAAACCCATGTAATCCATTTGAATATGACACCACAAAGGGCCACATGAAAAATAATGTGAATGTTATCCAATAACATTTCCAATTACTGTCAATTAAAGTAATTAGTAACTTACAATGAAGCCCAGCTTTTTGTAATCTCGGGTGTACATGGACTTGCGCTTCTCAATGCTGCCGCTGTTGTTGGATTCACACTCTACATCAAACGCAATCCTGCGCAGCTCGAAGATGATGTCCCTCTGAGCCTGCACACACACACACACGCACACACGCATAAAATCTTAAACCTATATCTGACAGGTCAGGTCTGTTGTTACAGCCGTAAACGGAGACACACCTGATCTTGCGGGTCCATCTTAGTCATCATTCGGTCCTCCAGGAGGTTAAAGGTCAAGACTTGCAGCACATAGAGCTGGTGGGCCATCTCATCATTTATGGGCTTGTTACTTCTGATCACATTCTGAAAAGAAGAGAGATGAAGAACATTTAAGTGTTGTGGAGATCATATTAAACCATCCATAATTTGCAACAGTGTTCCCACACCTTTAAACCAATGAGATACTTTGACAATGATTTCCCAATCATTTGTATTACATGTATTACATGTATACGTGTATTACTCAAGAAGGATTCTTTATGCATTTGGTGGCAACAAAGCAACTTACATTGTAATAAAGGTACATTTTATCAGCTAATGAATTTCATGGGATTTGAACCCATGACCCTTAGATTGTTAGCACACTGCTCTTTTATTGGAGCTAAAGGAACACTAAGCATAATTAGTAACCTCACTATATTCACTACAGACTTTTCAATGACTTTAACAACATATACCAAGTTGTAGAATTCTATTTAAAAGAAAAAAAATTACAAGACAAAGCAGAGGGAGGGGAAGTATACAGAATATGTACTGTAGTATGCTGTAGTACACTAAGCACTTACACTGAGGATGATTGAGCGCAGCTGTTTCTGTGCAAGAATGTGGGCCATCTCCTACGATCAGAAAAGGAAAAAGATTCACTTTACTTTATCTCACACACACACACACACACACACACACACACATCTCGAATAAGCACTTCAAAAGGTGTAGCTCTACAAGCGCTGTGAATCAAATGTGAGTCAAATAGCAGTTAAACGACACTCATCACCTACAGAGGTTCAACTCAACAAGAGAGCACTTACTGTTAGAGGACAATCAAGGATGTTCACATTGTCCTCATCAAACTACCATTACGAGCACAGCAAGGGAAAGAAATAATGAGAGAAACAGAGAGAGCGAGACAGAAAAAGAGCAGAGGAAAGGTTGAGAGAAAGCAAAGGCATTTTGTTAGTAGCACAGAAATCAGAGGTCAACAGTATAGATCTGCAGACAGTAAATGATTTGAGACGGTTATGTGACCCTGAAGGCAAGTTTAAGCAGCAAGTTGAGGCAGCTCTGTGTCTGTTTAAAATTCTGTGTAGAGATCCAATGTCACTTAAAAGCAGGCCTGCTCTGCCCCACCTCAGCTCATCATGTGAAAGACATTCTAAGGCTGCCTAAAACTTTGTCTCCTGGTATGACAGAGCAGATCTTTCCCCTGTGTAACCCTCTTACTGGCTATCAAGCATGTTCGTATCATTTTCCTAAAAGGTGGATAGCATAATTGTGTGACACTTACCATTAATTTATTAATTTATTAACATGCTTACAATATGAGATTAGAGCAGTACTTTATTTTACAGTCCAGCTCATGTATGTATTATGTACTTACTACAGAATTACAGTAACTGTGTAATGACTAGGTGTCTGCCCTGAGCTTAACACTAAACCTAACTGTAACCCATTTTAAGTGCATGTAGTTGCCTCATAGTACTCACAGTGTACTTACCCAACAAAGTACTGTAAATATACACTAAGTGCCTATACTGTAAAATAAAGTGCAAACTGAGATTATGCACTTACAAAACATGAAACAGGCAGACACCCACCCACCCACATGCACTCAGGCACATACAGGGACAAAGTAATACAATTGTGGCAATTTATGTGATATATAGCACTTGCATGAGCGTAATTCTTCTCAGGCTTACTGTAAGTTCTTACAAAGTGTCCTGACCTTGAGTGACTTGACAAGTCATTGTTCTGTCTTCACTAAAAGCTTAAGTCTGATAATTGTGACATAAATCATATGCAATCAAAACATATCTGATGTTTAATATGCAGCTAGGCGGAGAAGGATGAGATCAGAACCAATGAGATTTGGTTACAAGTAATTTGGTTACGTGCCCTAATAAGGGACTACACGTTCCTGTGCAGTGCCTTATTAGGACACAGTGTCATTCTGTAGTCAAGGCAACAACAAAGAAATGAAAAAAGCAGAAAATATGGGTTTGTGTGTGTGCATGCTGTACCTGTCTCTTTTCCTCAGGGGCTTTGAGGAACAATGCATTAATCACAGCAATGGTGTAAGTCTGAATGTCCTGATCCGTCCTGTTCCACAAACACAAATAAACAGCAAACATTAATTACAGAGAAATATGCAATTAAAGGTACAGTTCACCCTGAAATGTAAATCTTCTAATCACTTCTAATGACAGTATACAGTATATGTATTAGGACACGTGGACCGACGGTGTTGGGCGTTAATGACATCAAACCTGTCACAAGGCATATTGACATGCTAAGTTTTCAAGAAATTTTGAGGTGAAGATTTTCAGGAGACATATATAGACACAGGGCATACAGGCATGACAACCACTAGTCACTATATGAATTCATTACACAAAACAGTGTGAAAAACATTTTAGCAGAAAAAGTTTGGAACAAAATGAATAAAGGGTGAATAAAAGATAGCAATTTTCATTTAAGCTGAACTGTTTTTTTTAAATACAGTATATCAGTCCAAAAAGTGATGCCACACAGTCTACTGGAAAAAAGAAAACACTCAAAACAAGCTACTATGCTACATACCCTTGTAGATGCGGTATAAGCTGGCCAATGGTGATTTCTTGAGCCACCTTCTGGTAGAGATCTTGACTGTTGAGCACCATAGATTCCATGATGGCCAGAGACCTCTGAAGTACAGCAGTGTCCATGGCAGACTTGCAGACATAACTGGCAATCTAGAGATGAAGCGACAGGGCTTTAATTGTTCAGCAATGTCCTAGAAACTATGATCTTGAATATTTACAAGCCCTACTGCCATAGAAAGAAATGAACTTACGAAAGAACCCAATGAACCTACCTTCTTGATGAAGGCCACAGAGAAGGTGTCCCAGGAGACAATGCCATGGTCCATGAGCTCCACAAAGGCCGTTAACGTGAAAGAAAGAAGGTCCCCAAAGCTATAAAACACAAGATAACAGCCACTAGCCACGTCTCTACCACTCACCTGCACTGAAAGTAGAGATAAGCTTCAGCTTTACAGAGAAACAGAAGCAAGGATCAGGTGCTAATACAGCCACAGAACATCCTTCAGAAGGACAGCAGATGTGCGGAGAGTTAGCAGCAGTGAAGGCATACTGGCAGAAATCATGCAGCACTGAACACTGCAGTTATGGTGACTTACCACAAAATGTGTAAATGAATATGTTATATATCTATATCACATATATCTGTCATGCGAGTCATGTGTATTAATAATATGTACCTACGTTTGTAAAAACTGAAAAAAATGTGAAAGCCTAAAATTATGACGATACCTATGATGAAGTTTAATGTTCATTTAACCCAAAATATTCCTTTAAATAAAAACATTAACAAACTGAAGTCAATGTTTTGAGTAAATTAAACTTTTGTGAAATCAATCACAGTCTCTCTGATACTAATCTTGACAAACTTTTTTCAGGGACACAAAGCGGGTTTATATGAGTAACACTGCCCCCTATTGTTACAAACACCTCGGTTAATGCCTTCCCAACAACTGAAATAAAGCAAAACTTACAGCATAAAAATTAAAAGGCAGCTTTGATGAAAAGCAAAATAGCAGGCAAAAAGCCAGTTACAAAAACATAAAATAAAGTAACAGAAAAACAGAATAAATATGAATGGCTTATCTGTAGATGTGTTAGGGTTAATAGGCATAAGTTAGACCTCAAAAGACACTAGTTTATAACGGCAATCCATAAATGTACCATTAGGAACAGGAATCATTTGCAGCTGGAATTGGGCAGAAGTCTATAGAAACTGACAACAGTGTGACTGAAGTGTTGAATAAATGAAATGTACATGAGCATTGACTGACTGCTCAACCAATCATTTTAGGAGGGATCCTGAGCAACAATTTTAAGCAACAATCAGTTGTTTGGAAACACAGGTTCACCTGCTTTAATAAGGCCATTTGGCTTTGTTTCAAGGTTTTGAAACAGCTGATAAACTGTGTGGTGAATCACTTAAACCATATTGTCTGAGTTTATGTTCACAGCTCTGAGCAAGACCCAGTTTTAATTGTATAGTTGTAACTTGTTTTTTATCATAGCAACTACACTAGACTTAAAAATGACAACACTTAAAAAATTTACTTAAAATGTAAACTTTTGTTGCGGTTACCCCGTGATTGAAAAAGTGGCTAGTATAAAGCTACACCCTTTAAGCACCAAAGATGCCCAATACCACATGCAAAAGAAAGAAGGAAAGCTGATGTGGTTACATGGAAAAATCATCCAAACAAAATGAGAAAATCCTTAGAAAATGGTGACTGCAGCAGTTGCCAAGTGTTCCCTTCACTGTGATTGGATTTGAGCACTGAGGCCAGAGTTCGATCATGCAGACTCAGCTCGGAGATTAGAGGGTAACAGACAGGGGGGTTATCCAGCTCAGAGGGAGGGGCTTACCAAGGCTTCATTATCTTCTGTAGTTTCTGATACCGTCTGAAAAGATTTAAAAACTTTGACGTCAGGGAGACAGAAACACTTACATCTTCAGGGTCCAAATATTCTTTATTTTCAGACCCTGTTATGTAAATTAAATGAAAATCTGTGGAAAACTCATTGTTATGGTTACATAGGACATAAAGCAAGGTACAATCTGTCTTAAACATTGAATGAGGCATGAGCTAAGAGGAGAAATATCTCATTTAAATAAAACACGTATATACCCCATTCTAAAAGAGACACAAAGCATGCAAAAGCAGAACACTAGGAAAAGCATGTGCCTAACTCCCTGTGGTGGCAACAAGCAAGTATGAAGAATTACCGAGTATCCATTATATATCAACACATATTATGCTACATTCATGTATAATATATACTGTAAATATAACCCTAGGGTTCCTGTCAGCAGGGCTGTGATCAGCAGTGATTTATTGAGGAACCCAAGGCACATTCTGCCTGTTTGCTGTGCCATTTGCTGACCTAATGGCTTGTACCGTACTTTAAATTACAGTCTGGTGTGTTGTGTTTCTCACACATACAACAGTTGAAGATCACCACCCTTCAGCACAAGCTTAAATATGCTGAGCTGATACAACATACTGACATCTATCAGCACGGATGCAGCACAAACTTAAAAGGTAAAGTGAGTAGTATTTGATCAGTTATGTGACTGGAGCCTCCATCTCCATCTCAAGTGTATAACATTAAAACATATTGGTTAAATGCATTATTCGTATCTTCAGGTACAATGTTAGAGCACTAACATCGGCGTTGAACAAACCGCTATTGCAGAACGTGACCAGTAGAGGGAGCTACATCACAAACCATTCGGTCCTCCAGCCGGCTACATTCGTGCCCCATGATGTAATGAAGCTCAGACCTGCGTCTTCTGAATAATCATCGCTGGTCAGTGGCTCATAGGAATTCATGGCAGGAATGAGAAACTGTGTGTCTGTGTGCATACGCATGTCCACTTGGATTCTCGATGGTATGAAAGGACTGCTATAGAAAGCCACACATAGGCTCTTTGAGGTCAGGAGATGTTGACACAGAGCTCGTGAAATAATTTCCATGGTCAGACCTTCAGCGTACCGAGATGCTGAAACGCCTCGGTTGCCGGCACAGAGTTCTGATGAGTAAAAACGCAGCTGTCGATTTAGAGTTATAACTCACATCCCCAAGGCAACTTTATTTTACTTAGCCAGCAACGATTCAGATGCATCTTATTCTTGCACAACTGCATTAAGCGTGCAAACAGCTTTAGCTTTAAGAACCTCACCCAGTTTAGCAAGGGAGATGCAATTACGTTAACATGTTACAGAAAACAAAAGTATGAAGGCCGTTGTCTCTGATCATGTGCAGATTGTTTCTGCGCTCCTCTGAGGTCCACCAGCTGGAAGGAACGCTCCCGAGATCCTCAGACAATTAACGTCAACATGACGTTCTCAAAGCATTTTTCTTTGGCAATCTGACATATTTCTGAGTGAAACAGAACATACCACATAAAAATGAATATCTGTAATTTTATCCTCTGGGAATTGATTAAATCAAAAAAATGGATGTGACGTACTAGACTGGAGGCAGGTGTTTGCAGGGAAGAGATGAATAAGGCTTGGTGACATCAGCCAAAAACAGTTTTAGAGGCAACCATTCTTCATAAAACAACTCCAAAGGCAATTGTTTTTTACCTTTGAAATAATATTCACAGATGCACACAAGACCCAAAATGTGCATTAAGGAAGTAAAGAGTCCATTTTGATTTTGTGCTAACCTTTAGGACATAAAAACTGAGGTCTTCAGTGTTTGAGGAGCAGTTGCAGAGGTTTAATCTTCATGTTTTATCAGGAGGTGCATAACAGACACCATTGTTTGTCCTCCTTTCCTCCTGTTCTTATTCCCTGACCTCTGAATAGGCTTCTTCAGTCCCGTTTTCTCCCTCAATGCTTTTCTGCTGTATTTCTCTCTCTCAGTCTCTCTCTCTCTCAGTTTCTGTCTGCTGGCAGAGCACTGCATCCTCATGGGACCATCCATATAGGAGTTGAAAAAACTCCAGCTCAGCAGATAGTCTATCCCCAGTTTAACCTTCAAATGATATGACCCTCATTGCCAGTCTATGCGGCTGGTTTATATCAGAGAAGAGACTGGAGGAGGGAATGATATCTATTCTGTTCATTTATTATTAATAAGTCTATGTTTGTTTATGTTTGTTTGTTTTTTGCCTTTATCTTCATCTTTGTTGTATCTTCATTGTGAATGAGCATGTGGTGTTGTGTTTGAGGGGTCATTTCATGTTGTTTAATGTTAGGTTTCCAAGTACATATAAATGTTAATGACAAGTTTGGTTTTGACATACAACTCTGAATCAAGACATCTGGAGGATTTAGCCCAGTACAATGGAAGTTACTGACATTCATCTTAGTCTGACTTTAGTTGTCTTAGTGCTGCTAGGAGGACAAGGCAACGAGCAAACATCAAGACCATCTTGATGTAAAGCAGACTGAAGCAAACGCAGCCAGAAGAAAAACAGCTACTTACTCAGTCCCGCTTTCCACCATCTGTGTGAGCAGAGAGATCCCATCGAGGTTGATAAATTCCTGAGCGAAGGTGATGTCTCGTGAGGAGTTGGCCAGATCCTTCAGAGCGTCCAGCTTCATGTCCATGCTGGACGACTGGATGCGCTCATGCAGCTGCTGGGCCATCTGGGCCTGTTACCATGGTCACAGAAAGGGTGTGTTAATGAAAGGGTGACAGATTGTCATGTGGGAGGTCAGGCCTTCAGAAAAGCCTCAAAAAGCATATGGACCGTTAAAGGCGCAATACGTAACTTTTGCCTCTTTATCAGCATCTTTGTTTGAAGCATAAAATTGCAAGTTACTTGCAAAGTTAATTTCTTAATGTGGATGACAAGTTTAAATTATAAGCAAGAAGAATTGTTTGAAAAATGAAGTCGCACTGACATTTCCCACAAAAGCACTCAACAGTGCAAATTATAAATCATTATTACAATATCTCATTATTTTAAATCATAACACTAAAGATATACTATTCAACTTTAAGACAGAATATTAAGAGACTTTAGGATTGTCAAATTTAAGGGGCATTTCCACATACAGTGACTTAACAGTGACAAAGCAATTTCAGTAAGAGTTGGCAGTTTATAGTGACATGAGCGACAGTAATTGTCATGTTGCTGGACACGCCCACATCAAATTGCTAACAAAGTTAGGAACAATACTATACTATTGTAAGTGATTTGTTCCATATTATCTGTCTCTTCCCATATGGAGGACAATAATAAATTAATAACAGAAATTATTGACATTCAGTGAGAGTCTGATTCATGCATTAATAATCTTGATCGATATATTGTGTATTATGCAATGCTGCAATTTATCTACAAATGCTTTCCCCTTCCAAACTGTTTAGTTGAACTGATTCTTATTGTTATCTTATTTTTACTCGAAGTACATCCTGTTTGTGATCATGCACCCATCTCCCATTTGTTATTAGTGGGACAAACACATTAATATGGCTATAGTAAATGTGATGTGTGAAGTACACTCAAAAATGACACAGTAAGGACACCTGTAAGAACTGACTTTTTACATCCACTGAAAAGTTACAAGTTTAAGAGAAGGTTGAAAACAAAACTAATTTATAAAATCTAAATATTTTATTAAATCTATATAATATTAATATAATTTAAATGTGGCTTAAGTATCCAAACATGTTTCTACAGCACCAATGCTCCTATTTCCCTCTCTCTTCTCTTAAAAGTAAATTTGTATGCTGTGATCACTTTATTCTCTTAAAATTAACACTGCATTATACACATACAAATCAAGAACAAAGACATCACTGCTTTTCTGAAACCTGTTCAAACCTCACAAAGCACTGATGGCTATTAAATATCAGTCAGGGCTGGTGCAGAACATCACAGGATACGACTCAGCCATTGTTGTCATTATGCTGGGGGGGACGTTTCAAATGTCACAGACATCAGCTTTAAATATTGTCATCCCCAAGCCGTAAATTCAACTGGGTCATCTGAAGAGCAACTCCTGACTGAAATTACCATTCTGATTTAACATCTTTACAAAGTGACACGTTTGGTAACAAACAGCCAAATCTGATACAAAAGACACCTACGAACACAAAGACCAGCAAAAGAAAACCGAAGGAAAATATTGGAGACTGTTTCTCAGCTGCTGACACTTCAGAAAGCTTGGGTACCATGACCTCTGACCCCACACATCTGAAGGATTACAGGACCCAGCTGGATTAGGAGTGGCTTCGGGGATCAAGGCAGGTTTCTCCTGCTGATAATTCCCTTAGAGATCTGACTAGTAAAAAAAACACTCAATTTGCTACTCACAGCAGATGTAGTAAGCCGCAGTATGGAGCCATTTTTGATGTTGTTGCGATTCTGGGTAAGAAAAGAAGAGGTCTTGTTACAGATGATGTACGAGGCTGAGCTTAGCAATATGGCTTTTTCTGAGATTTTTTTGTATCAAACCTTTTCGGTAATGTAGAAGTTGGTGGAGTCTGCGTTCTGTAGAGCATAGGTTTCAGGGTATGGCACGTTCCATCTAGCGAGAGCAGATTCAAGAAAACATCAGAGATTGATATTCTGTGATGTCTGTTGCCATAACAGAAAGACATTAATTCCAGCATAATGCAAGAAGCTTGCAAATTTGTGTTACTTACCCCTCACAGACTTCTTTAATGATGGCTGAGAGAGGCTTTTTCTGCAGAAAACCAAATAAATAAATAAGACTGTTATCAGTCTGGGAACTGATGTTGTACTTGATTTCCTGCAATGTTGCTGCAATATTGTTTAAAAAAATGAAGTGGATGTAAAAAAGAAAGAAAATGAGCAACAAAAATAATGCCATGGTGATGATCTATGTAAGATTATTCTAATCAGTTTTACAGCACATACACTCCATCAGACAGTAAAGCACTGCAGGCCCTTTTCTCTCAGACATTAAAGCAAACTAAAATAAATTGGTTCATAGACTGGAATACAATGCTGATACAAGGCACCAGTGTTGTGGAGTAACTAAATAACAGTAGATCAGCATATTTTTAGGAAAAAGCTACTTTGTCCAAATGAGTAGTTTAGAAGCGAATTTGTTCTTTATTCTGTTTGTTAATCCATGTTTATTAGCTTTAGGGCCATCTATATGCTAGTGTACTCCTAAAAACTGACATCTTTCTGCAGATATACACACTCAAATTGTACAGAATCTCTTCTTTGAAAAATGGAAAATGAAAAATGTTGATAACTCATCCTGCACTACACAGATTTCTAATACTGTCTCTGTATCACCTGCTAAAACTAACTTCATGCTTACTGCCTTCCTGCCTTTGAATACTGCCTTCAAAGTTTTTCAGCTTTTGGACACAGCCATGGTTTTGTGCGCAGCTTTAGTTGCAGGCAGGCTAAGGGAGTAATTAAACGCTCTTCTGAAACACTCTTCTCTCTCAGAAGTACTTCAAATGTGAGACATCACACATCACCCCAGTACACAGAGTACTACACAAAGAGGCAGTGTGCTACTAGACAGGCAGCAGGTGCATTGCCACAGGATACATCTCATTGTTCTGTTGCAGACACTGACCTGGTCAATCTCCATGAGTTTGGGAAAGGCCCCCGGCCACTCGATGGCCACCTTCACTGTGTCTGCAGGGGGCGGCATGGCTGTGCTGATGGAGGGTGTGGCCTCTCACTGCTGTTTGGCTTTCATCCAAACCTATAGGGGGAGACACAGGGAAAGAGAAGACCATATTATACATACTAATTAATCAAACATACTATATCAGAAAAGTTAGCACAAGCTTTAATTAGTACAAGCTTGTTGTAACATTGTCTAAATGTGAACTATAATTGAAAGCCCATAAAATAATAAGCTAATGTATAAATCACACAACTACTTGTGCTTAAATGTTTTAATGTAAGATCCTGAATTCTCCACAGTCTCCTCTATTCTCTCCATTCGTATACTAGTTTGGTATTATAAACCTGAGTAAATTATTATTTTAATATATTAAGTTCTGCCAAGTCATGGATTTATGATGTTTGTCTTCTGTAAACATCTTTGTTGATCTGTGTTTCTTCCTTCCTATTCATCTGTTCATTAACTCTGGTGAACTAACACCAAATATTTGCCTATAAAACATTTTTTTTTGTAACTTGATAACACACTGCTAATACACAAGAGCTGACAGATGGAAAAACCTTGAAATATGTGTCAGGAATTCAAAACAAACATCTTTGGCTGGATCAGTGTCACTCTGAGAGTTCCACTCAGAGCAAGAACTTTCTTTAATGACTGATCATTCAACATTTTGATTCCTGCAATATGAGGATCTACATATTTGAATTTTTTATTTCTGTCTGATCTTTGGACTTCTCAAAAGGCATACTTTTAAAATAAAAATTTAAATCACCTAGCTTCACATTACTGTGTATCAGTATTCACCTAATACATGTACCAAACACACATACATGTATCCTGATGGTTTTATTGTTTGATAATTTTATCTATTGCTGACAGGTGATAAGTCAGCTAAAGGTGATGTGTGTATATTCTTAACCACTGGCATCACCAAACAACTACAAAAGATTTGTTTTCAAACAGGTTTTCCGAAAGCTTTATAACTTTGTCTAAATTCCACAAAATGTAAGTACAACAGAACAGCAAATCCTTTCAAAGAACAGGCTAGATAAGCCGATAGAGAAAGTGACATCCACTAATGCCCTGTGTAAATTATTTAATACTCCTGGCATTCAGGGTAGTGCGGATCATCTTTGGTCCTTGTGGATAAACCCTCTTCCATTTTTAATCCCCCATTCCATAATGCATGGGGACGATTCTTGGAGAGAAAACAAGAACACACGCAGCCTGTGAAGCAGGCATTCATTCAACCCATTCAAGCAAGCTGCCATGTCACTTGTATGCCATGACTCATCCCATAATAATCTCCACAGACACTACTGGGTTCTGTTTCTATGGCATCTGTTCCATAAGAAGTTGGATCTTTTCAGGGTGGTTTGTTGGGAAATGTTTATTTCATTTATATGTAGAAAATTTTCTGGTGACAGAAAACAATAAATCTTGGTTCGCAGTTTAATATAAAACTCAGTCGTTTCTCAAATAGACAGATGAAGGAAATATCTAAGAATGAATTATGCCTTTTGATAGTGTCCTTTCAAAAACATGCCCCAAAATTAGGCACTAAATGCAACTCCATGCAGCAACATTTCATCTTACAGTTTGCAGTGCACTGTAAATAGTCAGTGAACAAGGCAATAGTTTTTGAGCCGAATTATCGCAGACAAAACTAATTGCAAATGTTTAATTGATTTGTCCAAGAATAAAATAAAAAAAATCATTCTTATTTGATCAACAATATAAAACACTGTAAAAAAAACAAGAAAAATATTTTTAAAAGTCAGGAATAGACAATCTTTGTCCACAGAAGTATAAGTTACCCATTTTCCCCCGCTGGCAGATGATTCTGTGTCCCTAATGTACACACTGCACAGTGCATACTAAAAAAGGCATAGAATAACAATATCGTCCCATGTGGATCTGACCTTCTGCTCATGCAGATGAGTATAAAGAAGCCTTGTGGGCAAACTGAGGAATAAATGAAGCTGTAAATCAGAGTAGTTTGATTGTGCGTGTGTGTGTGTGAGCAACAGCAATCAACCTCAACAAGAAGTGATTCCGTTTTTATCACTGAAATCACACAACACCAAGGCAACAAATCATACGCAATGTCACTGAGATGAAGAGGTTGTAGGTTGTTAGGTAGGTTGTTAGTTGCCATCAGACCTGAAGTGGTTATCACCAGCATGTTGGGTGTTCGCATCCATTTCCTGTCCAAAAATAAAGATCTTATTGGTAACTACAGCAGGGCCTGTTTTCCTGGAAACACAAACTGCAGTATTGATTTGATTCCCCAAGAGATTTGAGAAGGAATGATTCTAAGTAGCAGAGAGTCAAAGCTTTTAAGCTGACACAGCAGGTGTGTGTGTGTCTGTGGGTGTCAGTTTCACAGCTTAAATGAGTAATTCATCTAAAATAAAAACTCTATAATCATTTACTCACCCTGTTTTGATTTGCAGTGACATTCACAACAGAGACGAACTGTTTACGTCGTAAGGTGTCATGGCAACTACCATGACTATACTGTGAAACATATTGCGTGGTCACAGAAACAACTGATTTGGTGAGTAAATGAATGACAGAATGTTAATTTTGGGGTAAATTATGTCTAAAAACAAACATAAGGGCAATAAATATGTATCTCTCCAAATATTCCTGCATTCTATCTCTTATTTTTATTATTATTATTTTTGGGGGGTCTCATTGGTTTGGCTGTGCTAGAAGACAATAAAATACAGGAACAAAGGTATTAGAACATTTAGGTACAAGCTGTTTCATTCCACATGGAATATTTACTTAGCTGTAAAAAATGAAATGATAGATATGTGCAATAACCACAAAGCCGGCGGGACAGAAACCAAGAGCCATGTAAGACAATTTCATCACAAAATAGCTCTTAAAGATAAAGGGAAAGTTTTTACAGTCCTGATAATGACTCTTTATTAAAAGTTGCCTATAAAGTCTTCAAAACTAATTCAGCCTTGATTTGATTTAATTTGTTCTGAAGCTTCACATTGGTACACCTGAACTTAACCAACACAACAATGCTGTGATCTGTTGATAGGAAGTGAGAACGAAAACAAAAAACATTAACTGACAGAGGGATTTGACTTCTTCAGGGGTTTGCTTGAATAGTGCAATCAGTTACAAAGGCAGGGAAAGAGAGGTCTCTCTCTCTCTCTCTCTCTCTCTCTCTCTCTCTCTCTCCGATGGGGGGCAGAGACACACATGCATAGCATTGCACAACATTCAGAACCTTCCAGCTCTAGACAACCTGCTGAATTTTATATTTATACCTTTGCCAAATGCCAGGTGACTTACAACACATTCAGACTTTATATATTATCTGTGCATTCCCTGGGAATCAAACCCATGACCTTGGTGTTGCTAGCACAACTTTATCAGTTGAGCAAAATTAATAAGTAATACATCTGGGCAGTGGCCACATGTACCTTGAGATTCCTCTACACATCTAACCTAAATCACTTTACATTGTATGGGCCTTGTTAAATATTACACATTAATAGAACTAGCCTTCCATATTCTGGAAAGAAAATTTGAGCAGTGTTTGCCCATGCAAAACTCACAGTAAAACTGAAGCTAGGCTATTGTGGGTGGTTGCTAGGTGTTGCTATGTGGTTATTAAGCTATTTGGAGTCTTTGAAATGTGTTGCTAGGGCTTATAAACATTTATATTAATGTAAAGTGTGACCTCCGTTTAATTAAAGTACAAGACAAACATACATTTCAGTTCGATCATGTCCGAGTGTAAGCCTGTTCATCTTTAGCAGAGATTATCTAAACTGGATGTCTTGCAGCATGAGTGATACAGCATACAGTTGTAGCTGTAACAGCTGCAGTGCAGTTTAAATGCTGTTAATGCTTTACTCCTGGAGAGCACACAATAGCACCAAACCAAGCAGCTGCAGTCTGTCAGCTGTGACAATCACCAGAGAAGACAGTGACAGAGCGATTGGAAATGCACACTCACACCAGGCTTCATTATGTCCTGTATAGATTTCAAAAGAGCCTTACAGTGATTCATCTGACACCTCTACAAAGGGCCCCAGTGCACAGAGGGCCAGCACCGTGAGGGCCTATAAAGGAGCAGTGAGCTTTAGCTGTGCTGAGAAAGATGTGAGACAAGTATTACAACATACATTCTCTCTTTCTCGCACTCTCATATACATAGACTGATGCCAGGTAGCTTCCATTTCACCCCTGTAGGTCTGACCTGTACATGCTCCTACAAGCCTTTATAAACAGACTGTGGCTATAGTTTTTTAAGACACAAAGGGGTCCGCCCTGTCTGAGGCCACACTGAAAACCTAAAATTCTAATTTTAAATTTTTTTCAGGCAACATTTCAAATTTTCATTACTTTACTTTTGTACAATAATACTTTGCTTATACTTTGATTTGAGTTAGCAGAAATGTTTTAATAGTTTTAGTTTAAGTAAACTATAATAACTTTTACGCTGACAACATCAAATTAATAAGAAATATTTTAGGTGGTAAATTTTAAGATGCAACATTTTTAGGACATAACTACTCATGTGAATATGAAACATCAGATAATATGGAACATAAGATATTACACAAACTTAGGGAGTCCATGCCAGCTCAGGTACATGCTGTCACTAAAGCTGAAGGCATATGTCAAACATCAGCAAGGAATGACGTTTTGAGGTACAACAGATCATTTTGTAGCAAGAATTAAAACAAACCTTCACCTTAAGTCTTCACCTTAACACTAAATATGAACTGTTACAAAGGAAAAAAATATATAGTTCTTTTATAATGTCCTTGTTTTCCCTATATCACAAAATCACAAGCATTTAAGACAGTAACTCTGTATTCTCTTGCTTTTGGTCACAGCAGGCTTCATTGTTTTAAAAACAAGTCCTCCATTTCAGGCCGTAACCAGGATATCCTGTCACAGCAGTTTATACATCTCCAACCCTTCACATTCACATCTCACTGCACCTAAAAGGAAACTACACTTTACTGTAAAAACTAGCTTACTGTAAGCTAGTTAAAGTTATAAGTTTAAAAGTTAGTACGAACATTCAACCACAAAAATGTATGGACAAAAATAAATGTGCACTACAAGTGTGCACACAGGGCCAGATCAGTGGGGATAATGTCCCTCAAGAGACTTGCAGTCCAAAAGGTTTCATATTACTCCATATAATAAAACATGAACAAATATAGTCCATCCACACAAGCTTATAACAATTAGCCGATATGAATTGTGTCTTCCCTGCCCAATTGAGGCACCATAATGAAAGACAGATCAAACGAACAGTAGTTTCAACAACATACTGAGACAAAATAAAAAAAACATCCTTTTACAGGTAGGTATGTAGTAGTATATTGGGGCAACAACAGAGGTATTGTCAGCACCCGAAGCCACACCCTGAAGCACTACATGACCCATGGCTCATCCGCAAGAACAATGAACCTTACCCGGAAACCTCCACAACCAGCAGCTAGTCCAACAAGTTGGTCTTCCCTCCTTTGTAAGCAGATTACTCTTCAGCAGCAGAGCAGACGGCGTCTCCACTGATACACATCATAAACAAAAAAGTTTAAAATCAAGATTAAACAAGTAAATCTCACTCAACTTCACAGAACCTTGTGTTTACCACTGACAAAGAGAGACACAGAGAAAGAGAAAGAGGAGTAAGAGGAAAGGAGGAAGTAGGCGTTCATCACAAGAAGAGGAAACAGGTCGACCAAAGTAAAACGAAAAGGCGCCAACTTTCAAAGATACGCAACTGAAGTCATGAAGGGGAAATGGATAGGCGGCCTTATAGCTTGACTTATCTAAGTGTCAAACAACAGGAAATAAGGAGACACATTCATTGTTTGCGATTATGTGCCGATTTGCTGTTTTTATTTATAAGAAAACTATTTTGGGAAGCTGTTTACAAGCCACACAATACATATGCCAGTATGTTGTGTCTTAACATCATCTGCTGTAATCTTTTGGGGAATCCTGTCAGACTGAAGGCTGCTGAAGGTAAAAACAGAATCCATATCTGATGTTGTTAAAGTAAATGTATTCTGCAATCTTACAATCTTACATTAAACCTGCTAAGATGTCTCCACAAACATACTGTCAAACATACTTTGTTTATACTATAAAGGGAAGAAACAACATCCATCCATGACCCACCCATCCGTCCGTCCATCCACCCATCCGTCCATCTACCCACCCACCCGTCCGTCCAGCCACCCACCCGTCCATCCTGCCACCCATTTGTCCACCCATCCACGCTTCCATTCGTTCACCCATCCATTCGTCCACCCATCCACATATCCATCCACCCACCCATCTGTCCAGCCACCCATCCGTTCACGCATCCGTCCATCCATCCATCCATCCATCCACCCACTCATCTATCCATCCACTATTATTATAAGACTGACTTTTTACACTACAGTAAAGACAATGGAGAAGGGGGATTTAATGAACACACTTTGAGTACAAATAATGTAAAAAGTACAAAATGAATACATTTGTCTGTAATTTAAAGACATACCCATAATGTTCCCCCGTAATTACACTTCTGAATCTACTAGAATAATTTCAATTGATTTTTTTTCAAGAGACTCACACACGCCCTGCAAAACATGTGCAGCCCACATTACCAAAACTGACACAAGACTGACATTGACTCAGCGCCATGGTAACAAAATTCATAACTCATGAAGTAGAAAAATAACATGCTCAGATTATGTCTAGCTGGGCAGAAAGACGTTCCCGGAAACCAATGCCTGGCACAACACACAAATAGCTCTAATGATCTACGCGTTAATATTCACAACCCAAGGGCACATTTTAAAGGCTGGAAAAAGGAAACGAGCACAAGAGCTGCTGATTACACCATAGGCTGGCCACTCTCACTTCTTATAAGCTCTCACAATATTTAGAGGAGTGTGCATGCTAAATTCTGATTAAATAGCAACAGCTTGGGTTTAGCACTGGGTGGCAAACCCAAGAGTTTCATCTCAATGCCTATTCAGGGTTCAGGCGATGGGTACATTGGCTTGTGAAAGTAAATGAGAGATGGCATATGCTGGTTCCACCCACTGTGGGCTCCTAAGGGCCGACTGGCTCCGATCTCACAGCTGTTGAGGTGGCTCTGGGTTCCAGACACGAGGAGCTGCTTCCCTTGAGCTATGAATAGAGATCAGCTGGTCAATGAAAAACGCTGGGTCTGGCCTGGATTCATGCATGGTTGGGTACATCAAACCAATGCTTATACTGACTGGGAAAAGTGACTGAGGTTTTTGAGAGCAGCTAGAGAGAGAGAGAACACATTTTTACAGATAACAGGCATGTCTAAAATTAAACTGTGTCCTTGTCTTGGGGACTTTATTGTGATAAATGTATGGCAGCTTCACCTTCAACAGTACAAGTTATAACAGGTTTCAAGTTAGATATTTACTAATTTCATCCCAAAAGAACTTGTACTTTGCAGACTTTGTCTGCAGTGGAACACAAGAGGATATGTTTTGCAAAATGTTCAAACTGCACTTCTCAATTCACTAAAAGCACATGGTCTTTAAAAATAGACAACTGCAAAAAGCGTGGTTGGAAATTCTTCCACAGAAGATAGTCAGGCAGGTTTGGAACAACATGAGAGAGAGTAAATAATGACAATGTTCTATTCCGAGGGAATTACACCTTTGACATGGCTGAACTTGGTTCAAACCTACCAGTTTCAATTCCAATTAGCCCCTTTCTAGTGTTTTGTAAGTGAACCCCCACCCCAGCAACAAAGAAACACTGTAAAGCCCGATTAAGTCACTCATTCCAGCTTAGGAGTTAGTTTGCCAAAAGCAGATACAAGCTGGTGCTACTCGTTACCACCAACTGTGCACATGGCAAACCTTGTTCCAGATTAATTTAGACAAATATCTTGCGATATGTTGTGCATGTATGAGTTTTACAGAGCAAAATTATCTTTTCGCTTCCAACAAACCATTCAAGAATCATTTGATATACACCAGATTCACTTTGTGGCATTTTAAAGCAACAGCACAGATGGGAAAAGAGCCCAAACACGCATCTAAACACTACCACACTAATTGTAATCATCTTTAATATACACAGAAAAAAATAGAGCTCTTAAAAGGGGACAGTACCAGATGTACACTGCTGCAAGATTATAAAAAAACTAGAGCGGATGCTTTTTTCCCCTCTTCTTAAACCAGGAAAACCAATTTACAGCTTTTCTTTCTACCAGAAATTTTTGTTGCATTTCCAATAATGATGTGAAATGAAATAGCTCAGTGACACATTATTCTGTGAAGAGGGGACAAAATACTCTCATTTTCAATATTCCAGGAAATATTTCTTATAACTGCAGTTATTATTGAGGGAATAAGAAATGTGTAAATTTACTGCAGCATAAGGGAAAGTTTGGTGACAGTGATATTTCGTTGGCAAGGGATAAAACGTCTCTTTTCATTTAACCTTTTTGCCACCACTGTCTACATTTTAATTTTTGCATCATTTAGCTTCTTTTACTAAGTTTATGATTGTTGTTAAGGATTTATGACGCTTGTCTGTCACTAATTATTCACTGTAAATAGTTTCACACAGTTTACGTTTGACGTAGCAATTTGGTTAGCAGCACAAAAGGTTGTAACAACCCAGGGCTAAATGCAGCGCTAACAGCATTTTACATTGCATGTGTGAATCATTGCTTTACCAAGGTTTCAAAGTGATGTTTAGAGAGAATTAAAAAATAAAACATTAAGTAATGGTTAAGTACAATGTGATAAGCCCTCATTTAAATGTGTAGTTCCTTCATCTCTCAGTTAGATGAGAAACTGCTTCCACATTTGCTTATGGAAAACACAGAACAATCCACCCACAAATAGGAATTTTTTCCTTCCGCAACATACCTGCACCGCAAACATGCAGATATAATTGCCACAAGCCATTCTTTATTTTAAGAAATAGGAGGTATGAAGGTTATTTAGTTTATTTAGGTTATTTAGTGGAATAAGTGGCAGATGTGCCAATGCACACAAGCACAAAAAATGTTGACTAGCCCCCACCACACCACACCACAACCCACAAACTAAACTGGAACATTTAAAAGCTTTTAAATCAACCCTCGCCTCACTGCACTGGGTTTTCTGGCTAAATTAAAGTAATCAGTAATGATGAGATGGGAGGAGGGAAATTCATGCAAACATCAAGATTCCGGCCAGCACAACTCTGGAATCTGACAGATTCCAGATCTGTCCAGATTCTGAGAAACTAATAGAGAGTACAGACTCTCTCTGGATGTCTGTACAGGCGGTACAGACATCCAGCAGTCAGAAATTACTAAGGAGAAGCAGCAGTTTACTGTATTGTGAGGTATTGTGCTTCATCTAAATACTATTATCTTGTGTAATTAATACACACACTATTTTTGCAAGTGAAATGCAACAACCTTCGGCCTGACATCCATTAACCCTGCCCAACTGGAAGTTGGCCATTTTGGATTTTCTAAAAAGTGTATGTGGTGAACTGTTAAACACTCCTCCTATGGGATTTATGTGATTTTCACCAAGCCTGGCCAACATTATGTTAAGATACTGAAGATGTTAAAATGCGAAGAGATTTTTGATATTTTGAACGGTGTTACCATGGCAAAGCAATAGTAATTACAATGCCCATAATATACAGATACAGTATACCTCAGTCATATACAGTAAATCACCATTTTACTGTCATGTTTACCATTACCACCAAACATCTGCTTGAAAACAGGGGTATTAAGGGTTAATGCAATAAATCTTAGCTTTAATGTCCTAACATTTCCCCCAGTTATTGTTTTTTCCCACTTTAGGCACTAATTTATTTTAACATGTTCTACACAGGTTTCTGCTTTTTAAAAACCCTGTAAACAACATGTAAATAAACCATGTCCACCAACCACCCACACACATGCTGTCTTCTCAACTCATACACAACCAAACTGAAAGCAACAGATTTTCCATTGATGGGGATTAGTTGATGGAACACAATCAATGAACACAATTCATGAATGAGTTCTCTTCTCAGAAAATAGAAGAGCCCGTGAGCCAAGCTATCCTGAAACAGTGCGTCTAACCTCTGGCTGTTGTGGGCATCACACAATGATAGCCTTAGAACATCTGACACCAATTGTAATGTATAGGCCTTGTTCAGAAAACGATGGGAACCTGGTTTGGGAAACATGGGAAATCTTTAATTGTATAGTCTTTCACACAAAGATGGCTCCTGCCTGAGGAGATGGAAGAGGTGTGGATCTCTCCAGTGATAGAAGGGCAGAAAACCTTTATTTAGCAGCAGCAGATCATGGCTATTACAAGCGCTCAGAGGCTGTGAATGTTAAACGCAGTGACTGGGCTGCCCTCAGGAGCACTTATCACAGAGTGGGATGGAGTGGGCAGCATTGTTCAGGAAAAACAAACTCTTCTTTCAGAAACAGTGAGTGATATAAAAAGTACAGAATTATACAAATATGTGTGTTATGAAACACACTCTTCAATGAAAAATAACTGAGCATTAGGTAACCAGAGTAAGATCACGCCTGTTTAGCATCTTTCACTGACATTAAAAAAGTACTACCATGGCTTTTAGATAAGCTTTGATGTACCCTGAAGCAGTGGTGTTTCTACCTGACCTCACTGGAAAACATAATTTTACCAGGTGGTGATTTTTATGACTTCATACAATGCGAATTGTACAAAAACACATTATTTTTAAACAGATTATTAGAAGAAAAGCAAGCACGAGGCTGCACACCTTACCCCGCCTCTGAACCTAACCATCACTGGGGCAAAAGCTGATGTTACGAAAACATACAAATGAGATAGGAAGTAGAGGAAAAATGATTCCAATATCCGCATATGCAGTCAAATCACATTTTAAAAGACATTTTGTATATTGTTGGGTCCCATTCATGTTAATTCCAGTACATTTCTGTATTTGATTTAAAAACTTTTTTGTTTACACAATACTACAGTTGATACAGTTGAAAACCACTGCTTTGGAGTACATGCCAATACCATGTTACATGAATATAGTAATCACTCAGTCTCGTGACACACCAAAGCATCAGCATTACCTTCTGATGCATCATTGTATCAGCACAATACTGTTCTTATAAACAATAAAATAACATGAATTTGACTTCAAAACAAATTCATAATACAATTCGGCAGTTATTAGAAATTACTGTGAAAGCAAAGCACATATCTTAGCATTTGCAGTGCATTTGGACTGCATCCAGAACATGCATATAATGCGACACATTACACACAATTAAACATGCATGTTTAAATCGCAACAAAATTGTGTAAGTAAAACGTAAAGGCTTGTTACCAGAGAGATGTACATTAACTTGCAAAATAAAACAGAAGTGAAAGAATGTGTTTCTGTTGGCACATAAATAGATATAGACAGATCCACTATCATTAAGTTTCTGTCTGTCTGCCGGGGTGGGTCATATCAGCACTATCTATTCTTGTCTGATGAAATCCTCTGTCATACATTCCACTTACAGAGTTCCCATCAAACTACTTGCCTGACAAACCAATACATAAATCTCAACAACAGAAAAACACGGCTGTTGTGCTGTCTTTTGAATGAAACATTAGAAACAATTTAGTCTTCATCACATGACTCTTTGATCATCTGGAGCTCATATGTGCACAATGAGAGTGACAGCTGAAGACAAACCCAATTCATGGCTGAAGAAAAGACAGATAAATAGTAGTACAGGTTTCAACATGGACTTCATCCACACAGGTGGAACTACTCAACTAGACAACAAATTGTAAAGGCTCAGTGTGTTTGTGTGCAGCAATCTAGATCAAAGGATCAGAAACCAAGAAACCAAACCAAACCAAGCGCTTTGCCAACAAAAGTAAACAACCTAAAATGAGGTGTGTAAGAGTTAAGTATTAAAGTTCTATGCCAATCTGCCATTGGTCATACAAAAAATAATCCCGCCCAAAATACACGTCACTGGTTGAGACGGTGTTGACAAGCCAGGCTGGCCAGGATGCTCAAACAGAGCAATTTTTGTAGCACTGCAGTTTTTACACTCTTTGTGAAAAACTGCCTACCACTCCATTACATAAATTTGTCTCTGTTTATTGAGCTGGGCTAGGAGAAAGCATTTTAATGAAATGACACAAAGCAAATTACAAACATCACCTTTAACATAATTGCAATGTTTCGTGTCCCATCACACCTGTTTGGTGATAACACTCCTGCTTTTCCAGCAGTCTGAGGTCTCATTTCACTCAGATTCATATATCAGCGGACAGACAGGCCGATCCATGGCTGAGTGGCAGCTCTAAATGGCTCAAGATTACTCTGCTCAGCTTCAAGTGTTTTTATTTAAAGGATGATATGAGCTTTTGCCTGCGAGCAGTCAGTGTAACATACAGCCGAGTGGCAGATGAGCGGTGATTTCAGGACACAGATAACGACAGGAGTCAGGCAATTTGGAAAATGAACAGAGCGGACAAATCAGCTCCATTTCACACAGGATGATAATTTACATAATCACTCATGCGACTTAAAGATTAATGACATCTGTCAGTTTTGTAATGGGGATGTGGGGATCCCTGGTCGGGAGACATAACTGAAAGGGTCTGTGTGATGGAGGGCTTGGTAAGTATGCATACTTGACATCTGCGTGGCAGACTGTTAACATGAATCATAAATGTGGCCACTTTTCCCCATTGTGATTCAGTATCGTTCTGACACCAAAAACTTTAAGATTCCGTTTTAGACTTTTGAAAGGCCATATAAATCTGAATATATCTGCCAACCCAAAAAGGCCATTATTGACTAAAAGCAAATTATAAACTAAAACCCATATATGGGGTTATGTGCTAACAATTTAAGATTGTAAGAATGTTTCCTTAAAGTTTTCATTAAGTAACAAAAACGTTAAAAAAATTATTTTGATACTTCCAGGAATGTTCAAAACGTTAAGAATAATGTTTTTAATATTTATGAAAAATGTTAATAAAAGCAGTCCACTAACATTACTGCATTAACATTTTTGTTAACTTTAATTTAACTTTTGGAGAATGTTAGCCAATATTTTGATAATGTTTCTTGTTAGCTGGGTCTGCCTCTTTAAGCCACCAGTTCTAGTTCTTCAGTGCTTCAAATATAGAGCAACGTGTCACCACAATCCCTGATGGGTTAATTTATCCTAAATTGAGACCTGCAAGAGCCTGGAACATTCTGTGATATTTTTGATGCTATTTTTACACACCCCACTTCAAGGAACTGGTTCAAATACATGGTCCATTTAAGTAAAGTACAGAAAAAGTGTTTTTTGAAATGAGAGGCAGTCTATAATCCCCAAGACAAAACTGCTTTACCCAACAATTTGGCAGAAATGTTTCTCAGCTAATATTTAGCCATTAGCAAAAACATATTCATGAGTGCAACGAAAATAAACTCACCAGGCTATGAAAACAAAGTATTTCAGGGTCAAAAGCAATGTAACCTATGCAGTGCCTTGCCAGTCCAGATCTTCAGCCAAGCTGAGGAACATTTTCTCTACACAGAAGAACTATCATTCAGCACCCATGTCTAAGCTTCCATAACAAAAATTACAATATATATCTGTAATTATCCAAGCACTGTAATTTGGGCAATAACAGTGTGCTATGGAAATGCTGAGCACTGTGGGTATGCTGGCATAGATCATTGTCTGCCACGGCCTTCTAACCTTCAAAGCATCTTCTCAGTAGTGTGCAGCCAGTCTGCAGAGTAGCCAGACTGCTCCTGAAGCTTACGTGCCAATGAACGGCTGTAGTCTTAAATGATCCACTCGGTGCCAGGCACACGGGAAGGGAACAAAGAGTCACTGTGGTTCACACACACAAAGCCAGCTGTCCTTGGTCCTCCCTAACCCCCAGCTGTATCTGGTCTTTCATCAACCATCCCCCATCATCATGGGCTGAGACCAAACACACTGTCCATTTTCAGGATCTTCTCCTTGGTCAAACCGCCTTTATTGGGAACACCCATTCCAATGCCAGCCTTTATACAGCCATTATGGGTATACATATGTACACATTTTCATCTCCAGGCCTCAACTCTACCCATTCATTGGGGTTTGCTTTGGGTGGTAAAGTTTACCTCACTCAGGCACATCCTTCAGTTGTGGACATAACTTTGAGGTCATCGATGTAGATCTGTTATGGCATTTTATATAGCATGCAGGTGTTTTTGGGATACAGAGAAAATACCAAGAAATAAGTATGACTTTGAACTGATATAAAAATACATTACTCACAAATTACTGTAATGTGTAGGGCTGAGGCCTAAAGATAAAACTGTGTGTGTGTGCCCACACACAATATTCTCCCACTTGTCTCAACTAGACTAACAGCGTTATCTGAACAAATTATTTTATATTGGAGCATTCTGCAGATTTACTAAAATTGAGCTCCCAGCATGCACTGCATCCTGAATAAACGATGTGGTTACAGTAACTTACTGTTCACTTAGTAATCATTTTTGTTGAACAAGAAATCTCTCACAAGAATATGTTGGCTGAACAAGACATTTTGCATTCAGTAAACAATTCAAATTGACTAAACAAAGTAGAATTACTGAGGACAATTATTAACAAGTTGTTGAGGGAACTAAAAAAATCATATTGATTTTGTTTTGTACTTTTGTCAATAATTTTCTTGTACTTCGTGGAATAACAGACTTTTTTACCTAATCGGTGAACTGAAGCTTTTTTGTAAGACACAATGAAAGGTACAAGGTAAATCAAACATGCATCAGAAAATGAAGAAGGTCTACTGTGTGCTACTTGCAAAATGCTATCAAAAGGCTAAAGATTGACTTATTACACAATTATGTACACCATACACCATTACACTTATGGCTGGAAAAACATTCTAGAAAAACATGCCTGTTAAAGCAGGAAATAGATGAAAGCACACTATAGGCGGCACAGGAAGCAGCTCACTTGACTCTTTTCAGATATTTTCTCTCTGCAGAGGACGGATATGTTTTTTTTTTGTTTGTTTTTTTATAGAAACGCTGGCTCTGTGCATGACTTTAGAATAATATTTTGAAGCAATGTTCTCAGATCAGTCTGGCTGCGTCTTAAGACTCATATACTCATAAAGTTTACCCGAAAATAAAAGCTCTGTCATCACTTACTCACCCTTGTTCCAAGTTTTCCAGATGAAAATTTCTTAAAAAGGGGAAATTTTAAAGAACTGAACTGGTTATTCTTTTTATGTAGGGGTTAAGTTTTTCGAGCTTCATAAAGGACCATGAAAAGTATGCTGGAAATGGCACGTTGAAGTTGTATGATATTCAAAGTCCTCTAAGTGGAAGGAACACATGGAAATGCAAGTTATACAATGAAAATTTTGCTATCTGCCGTAGCTTCACTGGGTTGGATCATCTCAATGGATCATTTAATTTGGTTTACAAAACTTGTCTGAATGATTCATTCATACATATGGCGCTTCTCTTTTTTTTTTAAAGCTTTTTGAAGGATTTGAAGTTATCTGTTTTTGCCCATTGCGGTGCACTGCTACATCAGCTTTGCAAAATGGGGGGTAGGTTGTGTGACAATGTATACAGCAGGTGGTCTGCAGACAGATGCACTGCCTGCTGGAGTTCAGATCAGCCTGACAGAGAATTATACAGATAGGAAGAGGATAGAAAGAGAAAGAGAGAAAGACTAAGAGAAAAGAGAGAGAGAGAATGCAGGTCAGCGGCAAAGAAAACCACCTGCAGAACATTCCAAGCAGACCAGTAGCTCAGGTCAACCTCGATTTCACAGGAGACATTCCAGTACCCTAAAAAACATCCATCTTCACAGTCTGCTACCCAGAGCAGCCATTTGTCTCTCCAGATTTGGGCCCTGCAGAACAGTTTGACTGGACAACTGCAGCAAATGTGCATATTTTCTATTCAAGCCAGAGATTTTGGTTAGCATGCTTCTGTGATGCAAACCCCTGCACTTCTTCACCAACTCTAGTACATTTAGACAAGTTGCATTATGCCTGAGCTGAATACCTACACATCCCAGCACCCATATAAGCAGCCATTCTATGGTGCAATAAAGTGAGAGGTCTAGTTCTACTACTGACATTTCCTCAGATAAGGGTGATACTCCACACCCAGCAGAAGCTTCTCAGACGCATACAGGTTAACTAAACAATCCTGGAACCAGCATTTCCTGCATCGCTCTTCAGAACCAACCTACAGTCAATCTACAGTGTCAAGCAAAAGGAATCTTATTCTGCCCGAGGTGTAAGTTTACTGAATTAAATGGTGACTCAAAACACAGAGCACAGCAAGTGTAGTTAGATTAATACAAACTGTAATGAACCAATTCTTTACAAAAATTACTGAGAAAGACTCACATTAAAGAAAACCCATAATTGGTTTTGACTGAGCCCAACTCAAACTCTGGTGTAAAAACTTATGTTGCCAAAAAAATAGTAGTGCTTAGAAATATAGATGCTGTTATAACCAATTACAGGAGGGTGTTGGAGTTTGGTTTGGGGGGCTCACTTCCTCACTGCAAAAACACAAACAGGACTTCAACGCCCTGACAGTGACTGTTACCATTTGCACTGCGATGACCTTTTTTTGCAGTGTAGGTTGACTTTTGCTTGTTGATTTGTATTGCTGTGACACTCTTGGTGTAAAAAGCACTTCAAATTACCTCTTGCCTCGCGTTGGACCAATAGTACTTCAGATTAGCATTCAAACACGAAACAGTTGTGTACACTGTCCTCATACTTTTCTGTGGCTGCACAACATCACCAATCAACTGAGGTTCCAAAACAGTTCAAACAAACTGGGTCAGTGTAGTAAATCATGCTTATTGCGTTCAAGTGATGCTTTAGATCACTAAACATTCATTACAGCCTTCGCCGAAATTTCCACAAAATAATCATTCCTCAAAGAGATTCAAAACACAGAAAGTGTTTCTATCTTTGAAAACACTCTAGCGCTGCCTATTTTTAAACTGTGGTCTACATTCATCAAATTCTGCGCTGAGATCTTCACATTATGAAGAGCAGCTTCATGCATTTACACCTGCTGCTGTTGCATTTTCACACACTGTCAAAAGCACTCATAACCTCTCATTCACAGACAACAAGAACTCTTGCTATAGATACATATTACAAGCAGTTACATCTTTATCTACAAAGCTTTTAAAGTCAAGGCAGGTGAGCAGTGACAGATTCAGTGTCCATATGTGTCTAATCAGCTGAAATGGTAACCGAACGTTTGAATCCGTCACAAAAGCACAGGGTCTTTGCGTCTGCTTGACATGGAACCGCATCAAGGGGTATTTAGGATAAGACAGCAGCATACAGTCTTTAGACTCATAAAGCGCATGTCTGGCACACCCAGCATAAACATTTCTACTGGGGTTAGAGGTAATTAGTTCTAGTGACACTCATAAACAGGAAACCAGCAAAACTGGGGGTGCAGTGTTTTACTCGCCATACAAACAAACATTCTTGGAATTGCATCAGACAAACATAAGACATCCCCAGTAAACCTGAGACAGTCTAAGACAAAGAACCAGGCAGACAAAGAAAAAAAAAACAACAACAGATGACAGAGAAACAGAGAAGGAGAAAAACTTTCATGGTTTTCAAACAACAGATGATGCACAACATTAATTATTACAAAATTAATATTAATAATTCTGCTTACTGATAAAGGCACATGCATTACACATACAGGTAAGTGCAATGTGACATGCAATGATTCAAAAATGCATGGAGGGTGGGTCTACAACAGAACATATGCCTAATATGTTTAATAACCAAAATAAACAGCTGAACATGACTTTTTAAAGAAAACCCAGCAAGTTGGATTATTAACCCTTTATTTGAAGTAAATATGCATTTACACCAGACACAATGTATGAAGGTTTAATCTCATTCACAGAAAATATGATGCTTACTCTCTGAATTCAAACTGAATTGAATCATAAAAAACTCCCACACATTCATGACAACAGTGCAGTGCTACTAATGTCACACCAGATTCACACTTACACTTCCTCTTCATGTTTATCCATATGTCCTGTACACTCCAATCAGACCAGCTCCTGCTTCTCTCTCTCTCTCTCTCTCTCCCTCTCTCTCCCTCTCTCTCCCTCTCTCTCCCTCTCCTCTCTCCTCTCCTCTCTCTCTCTCTCTCTTCTCTCTCTCTCTCTCTCTCTCTCTCTCTCTCTCTCTCTCTCTCTCTCCCTCTCTCTCTCTCTCTCTCTCCTCTCTCTCTCCCTCTCTCTCTCCTCTCTCTCTCTCTCTCTCTCTCTCTCAGACTCACATTAAGCTCACAATCTCAGATGAAGCAAAACCGCAGTAGATGATTGCGTAGATCTGCATGTGTTTACAGAGAGCCAGTGAATCATCACTACCGCAAACACAGCAAATTCAAAAGTCAGCAAACAACAGGAACAAGAAAATTCTTGACACAATATGAAGTCTTGGCAAAGTGGCTCAAGATGAGAGCCATTAGTACTTAACTTTAAAACCACATGATCCAGGATCAAAGCTGGATTTGTGTTGATCCACACATGCTTTAACAAGGTTAACATTGTCATTCCAGACCTTTTGCTCTTTTAATGGGATAATAAACCCTGGCTAAGTGAAAAGGTGAAGTGATAACACCAGGATGCTGTTTGATGTAGTTGCCAGAGAGATAGTGAGGAAGTCCTTGCATGTGCAAGGTTTCCAGAAGTGAAAGTTTCGACTGCAGCCGTGGAGCAGGTGCACAGCTGGGGAGCGCAGTTGGACTGATAGCAGGCATGCAGCTGCTGTGACCTAAGGCTTATACGCGTGGCACAAAGACCATCTGTAGCCGCTCTGAGACAAGAGGCATGCCAAATCCGTACCAGCAGGGCCAGTTCAGCCAAATGTTGATACCACTGCTTTACTGAGATCACAGGTGTCAAGAAAAGCTTCAATACCCACCCAGTGTGTCTGGCACAGGCTAGGAAAGACTGCCAGACCAGTTCCAGAGGGCGTTCAGACAAAAGCAAAGCCATAGTTAGTGTAAACACAGGGGAACAGACCCATTTTAATGGAATACGAAAGAACATGGTCTAAACAAAGCTTTATAATGACCTGGTTTTGGAGTTGTTTTGACATTCATCATGTGACGCAAATGAGCATGTAGAACAATGAAAACCGAAAGAACTACGACAGCATTGCATCATTCTTTACACTTCCATCGACACTTATTAAATGAAGTTAACACCTTCATTTAAACCTGTCTGCGTCTGTAATTAATGTAATGCCACAAGCAATAATTACATGCACTGAAACATTTTCCACTAAAGCAAGAAATTAATCTAGTCAGGCAGTTGTGGAGGGGTGCAGGGGCTGTTGATAGATCTCTCACCAGATTATGAGTGCTGCAATAAGCAACAATTATAACAACAGAAATCCTGCACTAATAAAAGCCTAAGCTACCACAATTACCTATCGAAACCAGACATTAATGCAGGAAAATATCCAACAGGCTTTAGTTTACATTAACTATTTGCTTACTTGGTATTTCTAGTCAGAAAAAGGTGGTATTGGGAAAACAGGCCTTCCCATCCTAAATATCAAAAATGTGTGTATACCCAGTGACTGCAAGAAGCCTCATCAATATGTATTATCTGCTTTGCCCGAAAGACTGTCTAATTTAAATGCATATATCTGCTTTTAAAGTTTTTTTCAATTTTGTCAACTTTTAGCAGTACACTAGCATATAGATGGCCTCAAAGACAGGCATGGGCTAAAAGCCACAAAACACCAGTTTTGATTTAATGGTCTCTTTTTAAGTGAGCACTAGACAGAAATGTAAAGGGAGGTATAAGGGGGAAAACATGAAACAGAGTGAGAGAGATGAAAGAAAGAGAGGGAAAAAGAGACAGATCACTTGCAGTCGAGAGCTCATCATAAACTGGCAATGTTGCAGTCAAAGGTGAGAGACTGAGAAAGCACAGAAAGTAATTTATATATACATGCCACACGCCCGTGGAATTTCAATGAGCCGCTCTCCCAGCACTCCTGTAAACTTCTGACTTCATCTAATCCCAGTTACTGCCTCCACTGCACACAGAGGCAACGATAAACCTCTGATACCAATCCAGAGATGAGCAAAATGAAAAGGAAAAAACATAATTATAGATACACATATCTCACAGCACTAGGGATGATTTTCGCTTCCATCGCACTCAACTAATAAGTCAGATGCAAAGTTCTAGCCAGTAAAGGTACTGTATTGCTCATTTATTTAATCAAAATTGCTGTGTAGTTTCAACTTTTACACACAAGCTCAGGCTTCATTAAGTCATGATGCTCAAGTGGGCATTGAAGGTTTGCATTTAGCTTGCAACATTTCCATATCCCCTTCCCTGTACTACAACTTGTCCATCCTGTCCTATCTCTAACTGTTTCCATAAAAGGTCAAAAAGATTATAATAATACTGAAAACATGCATTTTTGCATTAATGTTGTGATTAAATTATGTCTGACTCAGAAAACACTACATGCAGCCAACATGCACTGGACATGCCAACTAAAAATACATGCGGTCTCACAGACAGCCAACTGGGGCAAGACACTGAGCTCACACTTGCCTCCAGGCAAAGATCTGAGTCAACTACATGAAAAAAATTAAAAAGACTGTCACTGCTATAAAGCACATTCCCATCTGGACTGCACTAGCCCTTATCTCATGCATCTGAATCTCCTCGGACTACAAAGACCAGAAAATATATGCATGCCAAGGATGAATTTTGCTACCATTTTCTAAATCAAAAGGAAGGGACTGTTCACTGTACTACATACACATGACATTTGTTCCTCAATTTTGAATACTTTCAAAGCTCCTCTGAATATACCATCTAAAATGGTGCATGAAGAATTCTGCAGATCTGTGCAAATCTCAAGTAGGGTTGCAAGAACTAAGTAATAACATACAAAAAATAAAAATAAATGAAGGAACTGGCAACAACAGTCATTATTTGGGTGTCAGTGAGGTCACTACAGTAGTTTGTGCACAATGTTTTAATTGTGCACAATGTTTTAATCACGCAAAAATATATTGTTATACTCAAGATATATATATATTTCCTCAAATAATGTTAACTAGTGCACAAAACAACAAATATATATTCAATCACTCATGGTTATTTTTCCATTTGCTTTTGTTTGGAATCTGGGATTTTTATACTATTTTTTTGTAATTGTCAACTTTTGTATGATAAATTAACTGTAAAAAATGCAACAAAAAAAAAAAACCATAATCGTTCATACATTTACATTTGATTTTACAGTCTTCAGTCTTCACTGTTTGAATGACAGCATTTGGCACAACGTAAAATCACATGCGTTTCAGTGCATACATCTTCTCTTATTTATTGGGTTCCTCGAAAAAGTAATTCAAGAAAAGAAGAAAAAAGAAGAAAAAAGAAAAATTCAAGATTGTGCAAGTTGGTTGCAACACTAAACCTAAAATTCAACTCGACTGTCATTTCACGCACAGTCACGTGCAATAAAGTTAGGCAAAGCCATATTTCGAGGATTTAGTAGTTTCCATAAGCTCTACAGACTTTGACGTTTTATTTACTGGTCTTTCCTAAATTAATACAATATTGAATAAAAAAATGATCGTGCTTTGGTTAAACCCTCTAATGATTCAATGTAGCATGTCTGCCATAAAAAGCATCAATAATGTGAAACTACTGCATGATTGTGACACTGTCATGACATCAGTATTCTTGGACAAGTTTGACAGACTTGTAGCCGGTGCATCTGTGAAATAAAACACGCACGTAAACATCTTGACGAAAAGAGAGCGTCATGCAAAAACCATCAGTCACGTTTGCTCACAGAACATGCACTAAAATCTCTGACAACCCCTCCACCCGTTGCGATCTGTCTGTCCGCTGTGCAATAGAGGGACTATTCATGCCCGACTCACAGCTGCCCAGCACCGCGTTCAAACTTCAATCAGTAACAATTAAACAGCACAAGTGGCCTGTGAACCACCCCAGCAAGAGATCATCATTAGTCGAACAGACGATGCGAAATTAAAAGCACAAACCTGAAACGGCGAGGCGACTCTTCCTCCTTCCAGGAATTGATATTTGGGAGTTTGTGGCAGTCGCGCTCTCCCTCCCTTTCTGTAGCGCACTAGATAGATAGCGCTGATGTTGTTTTCACTTCCTCTTCCCTCCTCCTCCCGGCCGCTGATTGGCTGCTCATCTCTGGGCTTCCGCCAATCACAGCACAACAAATACTGATCATTCAATAAGCCCTCGAGGGGAACGCAGATCAGTAAGCTACTACGTTTTGTTGTGACGGATGCGACGACCATCACACGTTTTTATAATATTTGTTTCTTTGCATAACAAATATGCGTTAACAATGCAATTGAAATTGGGACAATGAAACATCAATTTTCGTGCAATTATCTTTTAGGGGAATATTTTACAATGTTATGATTTTGTGGGGTGGAGGTGGTAACAGAAAGATTCGCATCACTGTGAGTGAATGTGTATTTGAAATTTGTAAATATCTGCCCATAATATCCTTACATATCCTATGTCCATACATTGGCAATTGATTATCTATGTGCATTTAACGTGTATTACAATAATAATGTGTATTATATAGGGCTATGTGTATTTACCTTTTGATGATTAGGTCAGGTATAATCCTATTAAAATTCCCTTAAAATCTTAGAATCTTAAAATCTAAACAGAATCTGTTAAACAATGACACATGACGTGAAAAAAATCTATAAACATCACGTCTGCAACATCAATGTGATTCGATCCATGACTACAGAACTGAAGTTGCACATTTAGTTGTTCTCGTTATAATAATTAACAAATATACATTAGTTAAGAAGCTGGATCACACTTTACTTGGCTGTTCTTTGAATGCTGTGACGCGTTGAACAGCCTCTATCTATAGGAAAATAAAGAATGAAAGTCAAACACATACTTCACAATATGCACTGGTGAGTAAATCGAATGCATTTTGTAAGGCTGATTCTCAAATTCAAGCTCACACTGTAAAGGTACATTTGGCCAAAAAATACATAAACATTAATTATGAATTCCAATATAAATAATTTTAATTAAATATTAAAAATCTGTTTGTTTTTTGTTTGTTGTTTATGCATTAATGATGTATTTATACATTTACTGATTTTACGCTAATGAATTTCGAATAACACTTGCCTGATTAGCCTTAAACTAACCATCATTTACTACCTACTTTAACTTTTAGCATTAACAAAGGGTGTGGCATAAAACACATCAGTGGTTATCAGTGTTTGAAACCTATTCATGATATTTACGGCTTGTCAGAAAAAAAAAGGAAACGTGACACATAAACACGTTCCAGATGCCCTGGGCAAAACGAGCCAAAGGGAGATACAATGGAACAGTGGAACTGATGAGGAAATATGAGAATCCAGCCTACACACACACACTTTATACTGAACATTTGGGCAACCAGCAAATGAATATAAAAATCAAATAAACTAAATCCTAAAGATCACAGCTTGCATTTACAATTGGTTTGATCACTTATGATCACTTTCTTGTTAAGTTGGTTTAATAATAATTCATGATCGCTTTCTTTTTTAACAGCTCATGTTTAAATGGTCTCTAATTGAAGCCGCTTTATGAAGAGCTCCTTTGATGTTATGATGCACTGTTTATCTTTGTACAAAATGGCACAAGTACTACAGCAACTACTGCAGGACCGTGTTTCAATGGTGAGTGACAACATCAAAGGAAGAGCTTTTCTGTTCCCTCTCTAGTGACGTAAAAGATATTAACCATTGTCACCTCTTCAAGAGGTGCTAATTGGCTGTGCTTACGCACCACTGACAGATGCAAAAGCCCCAAATGGTGAAAATCGAAGAGAATGTGAATTTCATGCATGTAACTGAGAAAAAAATGAGAAAATATAAACGCTTAATCCCTTTACCCGAAATCAGATTACCATTAAGAGTTAAATTTGTAACCAAACTCACTGATTTATTTACATGAAAGCACAGCATGTATAAACTTTACCCACTGTTCACTTACAACATTCAGGGAAAAAATCTAAAGCAGATGAAATCTCAGCACTTATCATTTTCACAATGAAACATTCTCAAAACATTTTAATAAACATATATTCAAAAAAATCAAGAGAATTTATCTAAAGTCAAAGACAATCCTGGACCTCATGTCAGAAAGAAGGAAATCTGATAGAGGCACAAATCCTAATGCATTTCATGCAACAGAAGGGATTAAATGCTCCCATGCATTATTAAGCAGATCTGAAGACGGCTTGGGGAGCTAGGGAGAGGCCTCATCTGATAGAACAGCTATCTGAAACACTGTTTCGCTGAAGGCCTCATAAGCTCCTGTTAATAAGCTCTGACTTCAACAAGAGGAATCAAGACCAGTCTGAGTCAGAGTCATCACTACCCCTATGCTTCTTCTTTTTCTTCTTGTGTTTCTTCTTTTCTTTTTTCTTCTCCTTTTTCTTCTTGTGGCTGTGATTGGATGAAGAGGAGGAAGAGGTGGAGTCCTGCAGGAGTTGCCTCAGATGTTGGATCCTGTGATGAGGAGACGAGACTCTTTCAAATCGCAGTCCATGCACCTTATTTTAAAATGCCAACATGATAAAATCACCTATAGCAACTATAGATTTTGCTTCTCAGTATAAAAAACATAGATTTAGGTGCTTTTAATTTTTGCTCTTAAAATGCATTCTCATATCCCAGCTTAATATGCATAGCCAAAGCTTAAACATTGTGGCACTATCTAAACATTGCTCTGTTTATCTGAGCATCCCAACAGAGAAACCCTACATTAACCAATGGCATGGGGGAAGTCGAGAAAGTCATTATTTGTGCAATTCTACAATTCCAGTGAAACAAATGTAGACATTTCACCTATTTTTAAATCTCATTTTAACTTATTTATAACAATAATTCTATTATCTTGAATTACATAAACTGTATTGTAGTGCTTATTGATCAATATTAGAGGAAGAAACACAATCTGACAAGCACGGTGACCTGAAGCTATTAACAATTCAGCAGACCACCACTGTTCAGAGGGGTTCTAGGGATCCACGTAACCTTGGGAACCACACGGCACACCATGTATTCAGCACAGCTTCATTTTAGATTTACCTTCATTCTGTACACACTGTGAAGACTGCATCAATTTTAAAGCAGCTGACTTCCAACAAGCTACCGTGTGCTTTATTCTGATGAAAAAATTCCAACTGGTGACCCTGGGGGAATGTTTAGTAATGTTTCTCAGCCATAAATGTGTACTGCAGCAATGTATGAACAAATTAATTAACCATCAAAATGACCTATAACTGGTTTACAACCCATATAGTGGTTTCTAATTACTCCCATGTAGCTGCAATCTGTAACTTTTTATTGGTTAAATATAAACAAAAATTAGCTACTAAGCAAGTGCATAACAGAGCAGTGTTCAAAATGGCCTCCTTACCTTACCCTAATTCGCAATGGTAAGTTTATAATAATGACTTAATTTAAGCTGTCTGGTCCAATTTTGCAGGAAATGTTAGAAGACTCAGATACTATATTGTGTGTGTTTGTGCTGGGGATGGTGGAGTGTTTGTAGCTTGTTCTTACAACAGTTCTTTAGAATTTGTCATCCACATTAAGTAAATAACTCTGCATGTAACTCTGCAAAAGTTACAGATTGACACGGATGACACGATTTCAATATTTCACAGGTGATGGAGATCTCAATGTACCTGGTCTCTTTTTCATTGCATTTGTTTTCTCTGATGATGTCGTACATTGGACCCTTATGTTCCTGGGAAAAACAATGAAATTCAGATTTTTGATCGCAATACATCAAAGCCCAGAAGAAGCGTTTAAATACATCTTATTGAGCAGAAGCACATTACAGAACTTTCTAACAAACTCACCAAGGAAACTATAATGTTTTATAACTACTGATTAAGGCTGATGTAACATATATCAGTTGAAATGAAACATTCAAAAACATAATTTGAAAATAAATTAAAACTGCAACACTAGCTTATATCTAAAAAAATTATACAGCAGTGAGCTAGTAGGCTGCTAGTCTTAGCCTCAGACCATGTGCCCACCGAGAGTTCACTGACTGGCTAATATTGCACATAAAACTAGCAAGAAATTCTGGGAGTCAAGGGTCACTAGTTTTAGCAATCTGCCAGGAAACTAACGCAGGTTTATGAGGTACTCAGTTGACTTGATAAGCACAATAACTAGACAGAACTCAAAGAACTTGGCTGTAATTTCCCATTACTTTACACTGTTATAAAGACAAAAGGATGATTTAGGATACATGAAAGCATATTCAGTAGGCTTAATCCATCTCAATATAAACTCAAAATTCTATTCAAAACTCTGAAATTATACAGGAGTGCAAAAGGCCATTTTGCTGCACTCATCACTCTGAACTGCTCCAGTTTCTGATTGCCTTTGGTGAAAATGGACTTTATCTGTCTCTGTCTTGCCATACCTTTGGCATCTCCAACCTACATACAATGCAAATGTGAAAATATTATTTTGACTATAGATAACTCTTACAGATAAAACTCCCACAAAATACCCGTAAATAAAAGTCTACATTTCCTGTATGTTTATACATATATATAACATTTAACTCAATACATATTCAGAATGAAGACGATGTCTGAAGAATCAAGAAGACCATGTGACAGCTTTCTTACACTGCATGACCTTCACCTCCTTCCCCAGAGGCATCCACAGTCCTTTAGTGGGGGCATGAGCCAAGAAACTCCTGGCATCCTCGCTGCCAGGTGTATCAGGAATAGTGTTCTGGCCTCTCATCTTCTTCCTACAAAACAGTCCTGCATGTATTGCAAAGGCTTCGTTTAATGAATTTTACATCATCTCTAATTAAACGCCATATAAACAGAGGTGGTCGAAACAAGTGGCATATAATTCATCTGGAATATTTAATGATACACCATTGGCAACCTTTATGAGCCCAGGGAGAGGATTTTCATAGCTGAAAAGAAAACTGAACAGAGAATAGTAAATGTTAACTATCTGAGAAAGCTATAGTCAGAGAGTCAGAGAGACAGAGAGAGAGAGAGAGAGAGAGAGAGAGAGAGAGAGAGAGAGAGAGAGAGAGAGAGAGAGAGAGAGAGAGAGAGTGAGAGAGAGAGCTGACATTGTTTACATACATTATTTAATATAACTATGGTTATAGAAACGTAGAACTACAATTTGATTACTTCCTGGTAAAATAGCGAGGTGATTTGATGTCAAAATAAAAGTCGCACAATTTATTTAAAAGACCCTGAAATTATTTGGTTACAGGGCTATAATGTACTACCCCTTTTCATGCACATCATGTTTATCTGCTTAATTTCTAAAATAAGGCATATTCCAGACCCAATTATAACAGCCATTTTATTATCATCTGCAATGTTTTGTAGATTTTCTAAAATTATTAAAAAGATGTTGAGAAAGCCTGAAATAAACAGACAATAGTTTACATTTTATTGAAAATATTCCAAGCCAAAAACCCAACCTTTCATTTCAATTGAAGAATAAACAATATGAAATAAGAGTTACTAATAAGCAAAATATTTTTGGTCTTTGCTATATAGTATTAAGGCAAACAGGCCATCAAAATGTAAGACAAAGAGAAAAACCAGACCAATTCCTGGTTTCAGTGTGTAAGCCAGTGTAAAGACGATCCCTCTTTTAATACAAAAATGTAAGTGATCCAAAAGTACAGCTATGGATACAAATGTGTGAAAAATATGTACAAAATTAACCAGATAAAAATGTTTGTCGTTATAGAAAAAAGAAAATTAGACAATGTTAAAATAAATGGCAAACATAAAAAAAATCACAGCACAGATCTGTAGCACAAATGATAACCCTAAAATGCAACCCACTCCTTCAAAAGGGCAAATTTTACATCACTTGTGTACAAAAGATTTAAATATAGACACACATTCACAGAAGGAAGACTTCTTGACATTCTGTTCAATATAACCCTGTTGTAAAGGTGAGTGAGCTTGATGAACAGTTATAGTGACTCCTCCACTAGGTGGCGTAGTAACACATAAAGAAAAGCCACCATCATCCTCCAAGCTTGATGTTCTGGATTTCTACAGAGACTGAAAGTGGGCCAGAGATGCCTTTGAGATCTTCACAGAGAGGAGAGAAAGTCTTTCAGACCACCTTTCTTGCTCTGCTGTTTGTCCTCAAGCGTAAGGAGTTTCTTGAGTCGGGCAAATGGTGATGACTTTGCACTACCTATCTTTGACGACGAAGAGCTGGCGTTTGAGGAAACTGACCTACAGAGAGAAAAGACACTTTATTAAATAGTCTTTAGCACAAATATGTCAGTTGATCTGTAGGAGTAGTTTACCTTGGTGTTCCACTCGGCGTTCTGTCTGATTTAGACTTTGGTGTAGCTCTGTTGGCTGACTGTGGAGTCCTGTGTTTGCTCACACTACACGGGGTACCACGGCTTCTCGACAAAGTAGCCAAAAATTCCCTGTTCATTCCTGGTTGACGGGACATCTTATTACAGGTGTGACAAGTGGCCATCTATGAGAAGACAAGATTCTTGTTAAAATGAGCACATTAGTTTATTCAAAAAGATGCTTAAATGCACACTGACTTTGTACTTGTAGTTTCATAGATAATGTCTTGACTGTTTGTCAGGCTATAGATATAAACTGATGTAGAATTTTTTCAAGAGAAAATCCGAATAATGATTAAAGTTTTAAAGAGAATGAAAAAGATGTCTGTGTTTAATCAAAACACCCCTCGACCAAAGCATCTATGGCAGCTAGCTGTCAGAATCCGACTTCACAAGTGCTTGTGGATCTTAACAGTGAATAACAAGTTGTTTATATGCAACTGTTAGTCTTTCTGGAAACCAATGATGAAAGATCTCAGACTGAGAACAGCAAAGTTTCTCTCAAACAAGCATTTCAGGCTCTCAGTTCCTATATTTACAACCTGACTTAAACCACAAAATGAAAAGCAACACCAACAAAAATACAATAACATGAACAAGTTACTGAAAAAATGCACAAGATAAAACAAGCTTGCTTTCAAGATAAAATGTACAAGATGAAACAAGTTGCTTTTATTGGGTGCTAATAACGCTTCATACAATGATCAGGAGTTGCAGATAACTGTCAGCACATCACACGTCACGTGAACACGTGCTCTAAATACAGCACGGTACAGGCCAGTGACACGCTGTACACATGGGCTGGAGGCCACTGCAGAGAGCCAGAAACTGCCAGAGACAAGCGCTTATTTTAAACCAGCCAATCACAGGACATTCAAACTTAACCCACAGTACAATAAGAGGACCTTACACACATTAATACACATTAATGCAGAACCACAACTACCACAGAAGGTTACATGTGCTCCTATTAGATTTTAGATTTAGTGCTCAACCAATTTTTTCCATGGCTGATTCGCAAATTATTACATTTACCTCCCTACGGTTTTGAAAATATGGCTACAGCCTTTCATTTACACAATTAATATTCATTTATTAATCAGAAAGATCTGCAGAAAAATCATTTATTTGTAGTTTATAAGCAGCAAAGAAACTCACCGATACAAAGGTAGCCATTGCTTGCTGAGGGTAACAGGTGGCTGAAATGTAGATGATTTTAGATGATCCAAGAATACAGGTGGAAGTAACTATGTTTACTACAACACCCTTCATGTCTGAAGCTATAAAGAGCAGCCATAGCCAATCAGCTACTGTGGGGCGGGGTCTGACTGACTCACACTTGACTCTCATTGGTTACTGAAGGTACGCTCTGTATTTTCCTAGCAATGCTTCATGAAATTCCACAGACACTCAGACCAAAACCAAAGATTTATCTCAACACAGTAATATGCCTTATAATAAAGGTCTACTTTCAAGTAGTGCTAAATGAGGACTTAATTCTGATTATCTACATGAGAGGAAATTGTTGTTCTGGTGGGAACAAATTCACAATATACTTTATGGGACCATTTAAAATCCCAAAACACTTATTTTTTATTTTTTAACTTTCAGCAAAACATAGATGTTTCTGAGGTTAAACACATCAGTTCCTTTAATGAAGTATTTAACTAAAACACTGAAGGTACTAACTGTAAAAATTATTACAATCTTGTATCTGGGTTTCCTTTCCCTAAGTTAATCAAATCTTGTGGCTGTGGATGTTATGAGAAAGGTACACTTGAATACTGGATCCAGGGAGCAAAAGAAAGAGACAGACACATTGTTGTGTTGTATCCTACTTTAGCTCAAGCTCGCTTATTCTTTGTTAGTACCTGATATATATGAAGAAAAAACATGGGTGGAATATTCAAGACAGTGATGAGCAACTATTAACAAATAATAACCCTAATATGGCCATTTGCCTAGTAGGTACTCATCTTACAAGGCATACATATTAATACCTAGTCTTTGGAATATTTTGAGTACGTGATGACCTTCACATACATTAGATCCCAAGAACTACCAAACACAAAGACATAACAGTAGATAATTACTGCAAAACTGTAAATAACAGATACATAGCTTAACCCTGAAAGAGGGCCTCAACTAGCGGCAGTAGATAATGCACGATGTGAGACACTTTTAATCTAACACTAATCACACAGATTTAGAAAAACATGATACCAAGATTATAGCAGAAATAGGAAACTCCACATACTACTAAAGTACAACTTAAAAAGCCTATCCATATAAAGACAACAGACTCTTAGCCATATCCCTTAATCTGTATCACACAGCTCACTCCTGAAACAACTTATTCTCCATGATAAACATCTGACCATTAAACAAAGTCATAAACAGGCTTTAAACAAAAATGCCTGACACTGCATGACTGGAAATTCATCTTTGGGACAAACAATATGAAAGATACGGGCAGACTGAGGGGCAGATGAGAGAGATGGATGATGCAGAGCAGTGATTCCCAGCTGGAGGTTAGCATACTCCAGAGGGTACTTTGAAATTTTAATTTTGTTTAACCCATTAAACCAAAATGATGGCTTAAAATAAGAATATTACAGCTGGCAGCGGATTTAAACAAATCACAATTCATTTCATCATGGGTTTTTATAGTTGTTTTGTCAGACTCTTTAAAGGGAAAGAAAACAAAACAATACATGTAATTATTAGCTTCAGAAATGTGTCAAGTCCTGTTCTTCTCTCGTCATGTGTCTCAGTCAAAGCATCAAAGAAACATCAAACTACAACTATAATATAAGAATGTATAGTTCTCAAACTGTGCAAAAAAATACAAACACTGCAGTCAACACTGTTGCAATAAGAACAGAACATTTGTACAATGCTGATAATGTGTTTTGGTCATAGCCAATTTCATCCTTGAGTTTTGATAATACTTTAATACAATACCCTGAGTGGAAATTACTTGTGTTATTAAACTTCTGAAAGACAAACAAGCTCTCAGCTTTAAAGTGATAGGAAGCTATTTTGTTTTAGTCTTTTTTCTCCCCAGCCCACAGTATCAACTTTTTAAATGTGAATTATCTGTGACCACTTTATGATTATGAGAAAAAGTAAATATGTCCAGTTTAAGTTTAAATAACACATTTATTGGATGGTTTTGATAAAGGGGTACATGAACCTTACTGACTATGCGGGTACCTAAGACAAAAACTTGAGGGTGTCATTTCTGAACAGTTTCTTAAATACTAAACAACATACACAAGGTTAACAACATACTGCACAGTGCCCCATAAACCAATCAAAAATGAATTTGTCAATCCATCTGTCATTTTTTGTTTGTTTTTACAAAGGAGGTGAAATTATTTTCTGTAGTAATTATCAGCATGCCACAGATATTGTCATCAAACTTTAAGTTGTATTTAATCCGGAACATTCCTGTACCCAGCTAAATTTAGTTAAATTGGTTACAGGTCAAGTGCGCAGGCTGTCAGTGGTGACTAACACAAGTCTGTGTGTGCTGAGTGATGACTGAGGCGGAGCTTTGAAGATCCTTCTTCCCCTCTCCAGACATTCCAAATAAACACAATTACACACCAGCACCTCTCCAGAGTATCAGTGACAAATACTTCAAAAAAGCCACACGAGATCCTGATCTCATGACTTATCCGGAGCAATTTAATACCCTCACGAGATCTGAGATCTATCAGTTTATGGCTATAAGTATTCACAATCTTTTTTTCAAACATGCTGGTGAAAAACTCTGCAGCTCCCTCGTGAGACTGTGGCGGTCAGTTAGCAGCAGCTGGTGAGGCTGAGACAGTAAACAAATAGGAAAAGCAGAACGGAGTAGGAATGGCAGCATACAGATGAATGTGATGCAGGGTGAGTGTCGTGTGGAATGTGAATACTGCTGGAGATTTCTACTGCATCCAAGACTTCATGGCAAAATCCTGAGAACACTAATAGAAACGCCTGTGAAAACATAGGTTTTATTTTGGTTTTTTAATTTATTAAATATTTATTTAGTATTTACCATGTCGCCATATTGTTTCTATGCCAGCATTACGATTTGTGTTACCACAGCATTATTTTAGAAAAATATTTTTAAAATGTATCTTTTTATTTTCTAAAATGTATTAATTTTATATCCTAACCCTTTCCTAAATCTTTTATAATCCTAAAACGTTGAATAATTTCCAGATTTCAGATGATTTTGAATCACAGATCTTTGATACAGATGGATTTTTGTCTAAACTGTATACACAATTATTTCTAATTCATTCACAATATTTTTAAGATTCAAAATATTAAATTGCTAAATAAATTGCAATGAATATTGATGACTCGCATTGCATGCACAAAAGGATACATAAAGCATTTCTGCACTACAGGCTTTGTAAATGCCACAGACATGAGCAGTTTAAACAGGCTTTAACTGAGCCATCCCTCACTTCCTAAACATTTACTAATACTTTCCCTCACTCACACACATCAATACAGCAGATGGGTTCTTTGTTGTCTATTATTAGGCTAGAATCCTGAAATACCCTCACCCACCAACCACAAACCAGGCTAGACTGTCTGCTCTGACCTTGCTGCTGAGATTCTAGCTTGCACAGCTGCCCTTGATATACAAGCCTGGCTAAGTAAAGTGCATGTGTCTGTGTGTTGAGCTATTGATATGTGGAGACCCATCTGCTTTTCAGGGCAATCGATCTGCAGTATGTCCATCCCCTCTGACCAAACACGGAAAAGTTGCAATCCTGATTGTTTCCCTAAGGGGAAAGAGCATGTCACACACATACTATGCATCACACACAGACTGGAAAAAGTCAAGGTTGGCTGACACTGAAGCTTCACAAAACGGTGAAAGATTCACATACAACAGCTAAGCTTTCTTTATGGAAACTTTCCATCACAAGGATAACAACAACCAAGGACTATTATGACTTTTTGCAACCACAGCCCTGTGTTCCTATTTGTTTCCAAAATAAGAATTACCATGTTCCAAATACTACAACAGTAAATATTACCCATAATTCCCTGCACAAGGGAGAAAGATGTTTTGACAGTTCTCTTTAACTTTTTCAGGTTTACCAAACACGTGAGCAATGCAAAATGCTACATCAAAGCAGCAACATTTTTCCCTAAAATCAGCAAAGAAAATGTAAATAAGTTCAAAGATTCTGTCTGGGCCTGACCATTTTATGTTGAACAATATTATTTTAGTATGAAGTAGCATTATGCAAACTGGGAAGTAGCCTAGATGTGACAAGTCTAGCAAGCAAGGGCCACTGGAAGCCAAGAAGCCAAGACCACTGCCACTGAAAGCCAAGAGGCCAAGACCACTGCCACTGGAAGCCAAGACACTAAAACATCTTTAAAGCTTTGTAAACAAAGAGAGAGACTGTTTTATGCAACAGCTATAAAGAATTTAGTAGTATAATCGCCTTGCTGTCCATGCTAAAAATGAACATAAAATACATTGGTTAGGTCAGGTTGTATTCAGATCCAGACACCACGTATTACATGTTTATGATGTATATTTTTTATCAGGGAAGATGAAATGGATGATAATCCAGCTCTGACAAACCAGTACAGAAGTGCTTCAAATACCTCGCTAAAGACCTGGTGGAGCTGTCACAAGCCACCAGCATGTCAAGCCTTTTCACACTCAGAGTCTGGCTCCCTCGGACTAATTTAAAAGTTAAAGGCCAATGACAGTCAGCAACTCCACAGCCCTCATACAACCTGAAACTCATTACTGAAGAAAAAAATGAATGATTATTTGACCAATGAACAATGCAGACAGATTTGTGAAAAGTACTAACAATTTACTAAAATTTACTAACAAACCAAACATCAATTCGGTTAGAATAAAATAAACCAAAAGAAACCAAAATATTAGCAAAATACAACTCTCCATCCAATTATTATTTTTCTAGACAAGCACTTTTAAAGTCTGCATTAAAACATTTACATATATAAAATACTGCCCAAAGTATTTTTTTTACCTTTCTGTTTATTACAGTGTTTACTTAATGGCATTAATCACCAGTCTTCACAATAGGGCAAATATGACGTGATATTTATGTAAATTATCCACTTAAATCTGATAAATAGAGAAAAATTATGTTCCATGACCTCTGTGAAAGAGATTCCTACCTCTAATACGTCCTGCATATAAATTTAAGCAAATTTTGCATTAATGGAAAGGAACCTTTCTGACATTTGCTCTATAAAGTTTATCTGTTTACCATTTACCATTTATCTGGCCAGAATCTTTTTCTCCAGTAGAGAAACAAATGTTAGAAATGTGGGCAGTATCTATCAAACTAACACCTACTCCTCCACCTCCTGAATCACAGGTCTCTCAGTATCACAAACACACAGTATGTACACCGACATGAAGGTGCTTTTGAGGGGGAAATACTTCAGATAATCACATTTACCTAAACACCTCAAATCACCCAAGAATATAGTCACATTTCAAGAGTGTCAGAGGTGGGATCTGAAAAAGTAACTTTCCACTCTAAACCTTAGAGGCTTCCAGATAAAAGTCATTTGCGGCTAAAGGAATCACTGGAAAAGAAATGTCTCTGTGTGTGACAAATCTCCTCCTGCCTGATGAACGAGAATTAAAGTTTGTGAAAATCTATAGCCATAGCTTTAAAAGGGGATCAGTCTCCTGGTACAACTCTAAATGGTTTAAACTATTAAAGTGTGGTGTTCCACAGCCTGCCCTGATGTCCTCCAGAGGGTATCAGCACTATCAGTACACTCATGGTCTACATACCAATGTAAGTGGAAAGTCAATGGGAACTGCCTGTAGGGCCCCTTAATGGTTCTGTTCCTGTCTACCAAGGGCAGAGAAACAGCCAAAATGCTTAAAGGAATTCACCAAAATATCTACACAAGTACAATGTCTGGATAATGTAACATGCAATGTTGTGCTTTAGACTGGTGGCTCATGACCCAAAATTAAATTACTGGTGGGTTCTGAAAACCATGAAACATGCAAAGTAAAATCAAATATGACCAAGACTACATTAAATACAGGTTCCCTTACAAAAGTATAAACATAGTTTGTGCCAATCACAATGTGTTTTGGGCAGGGAACTACTGGCTGCCTATGTAGTTAATGATAACATTAATCAATATCCGATTTTAGGAACTTTTTTTTTACTTCTTTAGAATAAACAATTTTGGTAACGTTTTGGGTTGTCATTTGAAACGTCTAATGTTGACCCTCTTGTCTGCTGGACCTCCACTGTAATACTGTATATACATGTAAAGCAACAGAAGGTTCCATCTGGTTTACATGTATCTATCTAAAGTACTTGGACATTTAGCAGAGACAGGACTGAGTAGGTTTACTATTATTGTGACAAAGCCCCAGCAAATAAAATCTTTATATGTTGAACTGGCCTCACCAGAGTGTTAGAGGCCCTTTTAAACTTCCGGAGCACTACAGTCTGTGCTGTGCTGAGTCTCTTTCCTGTCGATTCCTTCTTCAGAAGTCTTCTGATCCTAGCCGTAGGCTTCCGCTTGGGCCGCAGTCGCACCCGATGGTTATCCGACTGGCGCCATTGAAAACAGAACGGGCAGAGCATAGATGTAGGCAGGGTGGCAGCTGGCGTAGAAGGCAAAATATAGTGGCGGTATAGTGACGGTATGGGCATGGCAACCAGTTAAAATAATAGCTGATGTTATGCTCTATTTTGAGGATGGTTTGGTATTTCTTTCATGTATTGGACTAAAACAGCTTTTCCAGTGTGTGGTCATTCTGCCCTGCCATAGCTTTACAAAGGCCATAGAAACAGATTCTGGTTTCACATTAGGAAATGTGTTGGCAGTACTGGGTTAACTTGGGTTACCATTCCTAAACCAGCTTTCTATTCTATTGCCTTTAGAGTCTTATTATAGACAACATAATAGAACAGGTCTATTAATATAAATAACAAAGCCATAACTTACCATCCCTCTGATGTCGTCGCCTGTAATTAAACAAGTAGTAAAAGGATTAGACCTTAAATCTCAGTCATTAAAACTTAAACTTTCAAATGTTCAGCTACCGCAGCTTCTAAATAATGTATATGGTTGGTAGAGGTCTTGCACCCAGTTGATAAAGTTTGCTTATATTTTATTTTACACCATACACAAGGTAAAAACACTGGAACAGTGTTCAACACTTTGAAGAAATACAGTATGTTTCACATTACCCAGTGCTGCTTTCTGAAACATTCAATATCCTGGCAAACGCTGAAAAGTGTGTACTTTTAAAACCTCAGGAGCAATCACAACACTTTAAAGCAGGCAAAAATACTGGGGTTGAAATACTGTACAGTACAGAGCGGACGTCAGTACCCTGAACACATGATTATGACTTACCTAAGACCTTTAATTTCCCCCAAGACATTGTGTGTATGCAATCTATTTTTGAAACATGATGCTGTCTTGACTTCCGTCTTCATCTAAGCCTTTATAATCATTCCTAAAACACTTCACATGCTGCTGTTGTTGTTGTGTGCCACATGCATGTTAAGAGAGGCAGGGTTTTACTGTAATCATGCACTGACCCATCTGACACTGTCTGTAATGCTGATGATTCACAGCATGCCACAGAACCTGAGACAGATGCCTCAGTCCATTTGAGGGCACACAGAGCCATCCAAAAGTATGACCACTGCCTTTATTTATTAATTCACTCATTTGTTTGTGTTCTTTTTAACTTATTTGCTTTTAAGACTGAAAAAATATGAACTTTGATGCTGTCCTAGAACAAGTTTTAAGGGACGTAATATAACCACAGATCCTATTCACCGCAGCAATTTAATTTAAATGGTTTCCCTCTTTAGGGTGTAGATCCTTTTAAGCGGTCTTGGAACCAAAGATAAAACGCATTTAATTTACAATGCGCTGTCTCATCAAAATTGTATCAAAAAAAAGCTGTAAGGCTAAGATGATTTACATTTGTAACGCAGTAAAGTCAAGAAAGGGAATAATGTCCATCAGCTGTGGTGAAACAACACAACGATGGCACAGATGACAGCTGCTGAGATGTATTCTGCAATAACACGGATGGTTTTAAAATAAGAAAACAACCTTTGCACACGTTATCAAATAGGCTGGTCAATGCACACATACCTTCAATTAACAGATTCCGGTCATTTACGTACACGTACGACGTGAGTCAGGGGAGTGATACTCTATTAACAGAGCAAAACAAATGGACTAAGATTGTAAAGGCCTTTCAGCACACTTAATCCAGGACAGGCGTGCTAAAGGCTAAGCAATGCTATTTCAGAACACAATACATTTAGCAGATGACTGATAGTAAGTTAAGAACAAGACTCTACTTTACTAAATGTTAAAAAGACTGCAAGAATGAGAGGCACAGAAACTCTTTCCTGACCGTCCCTGTATTTGAAATTCCTCATTGACTTCACCACAACTTTCCTGGTTTCTGTGTATGATGCAGAAATTTTAGTTGTTTAGTTGTTTTGGAAGGAAGCAGATTCACTCGACTGCATTTATGAATCTAGGACTACAACCAAAACTAGGACCTCAGGACAAAGCAGGTTTCTGGTATCACTCACAGTACAAAAAAATGAAACAACCATAAGACTGTTCAAGATTAATGTTTTTATGGTTATTACACCAAAACAACAATCTATCACAGTTCACACGTGAGTACAATATGACTACACAGAGTAGGATGATAAAGACTAATATACATACATATATATATATATATATATATCGTTCGTAATTTGAGTGGAACAGAACTGACATCTTCTGGTGACTTAATGGCACTACAACAAAACCATGGAGAACGAGCAATAGTTTAGCTAAATAATTCAACATGTCGTAAACGAGCAGAGACCGTGGGCTGTGTAAATATGAACGCTGAAAAAATTGCCAAAACAAATTTAAAGTACTTACATAAGAAATCGCGATTGTTCAGGGCAGATGTCTTTGTAAATCAGAGACGCATTTACTAAAAACCTGTGGGTTCTCGCATCTGTTTTAACAACCATAGCTGCTTAAAAGAAACCGTAGCCCCCAAGCCTAGAAAAATGTAAACTGTAGCGTATACTATATTTTGAATGTACTTTATATTGGTCCAACGTGACTACAGGAAAACAGCGTGACTGTTCTTTTCTGCTTCAATATTACCCAGAATACCTCGCAACGAGAGCGAGGAATTATGGGAGTGAGAGTTTTTCTGCGATGCGTACTACCCTGTCCTCAGGCCAGCTATGAATGAGCCAATAAACCCTAACATTATAGACTGTCATTTATTCAGACTGTGGTTGATTGTAAGGAATTGTGTATTAGATTGTGAGTTCGTTCATTTTGCATACCATCATAAAAAATTGTTTTGAAAAGTTGAAAAGAATGTGCACGCTTCTGGAAAAATACGGAGGATGAAAACGGTGGTGAAAAAATACATAAATAAAAATAAGAAACAGAAAGCAAGAAAGACAGTCACTTGATAATTATCTAGTTTAGTGGAGATATCGTCACTATTTTTATTTTTTGAAAATATACAGTAGTTCGGAAAAGGAAAACCTGGCAAAATTATGAATGTTATTATTATCGTTTAACGTGTCAGAAATCGTATGAAACAGAAACGTCACGGTACAGAAATACTCGACAGGTTATCCTTTAAAAAGAGCGCAGATCGACTGAGAGACCCGTGCCCATAATTACTGTAACTGGGGGACTTAAATGAGCCCTTTATAACCCATTAAGGATGGGACGAGACCGGACCCCTCCTGGGCCGTTTGAGGCGTCGCTTCTCATAGATCACAGAAGAAATAATCATCACGCTGACCTAAATGCCCCGAGACGCTGCGTCTGTGAAACTGGATATTTAAAGCCAGCGGAGAAAACACTTCACGTTCACCGTCCGCGGGCGGGGGGGGCAAAAACGTGTTGTGTAACTGACTGTAATAATCTGAGGGTGTAGTTCTGCGTACGACGCATTTTATAACACGACCAGGAAGAGAACAAGGTATGGACGGAGGTTTTTCAGATGGTGGGTGACTACACCAGTGCGTCACCTTCCAGGAGCTCGCGCGGCGCGAGCGCTCTGTCATTGAACTCCGGCTGCAGGTAGGCGCATACACCATCCGCACTTCAAGAGCCACTTAACGTTTGGATTGCGTTGCAGAAAAACGTTGAGACTTATTTTTAATAGCACTATTTATGTCCGACGATTATTCTTTCTGTGTGTTTGTGACAGACATGTGCTGTTATTGAAGGCGTATTTATTTTGCACAATAGTAAACGCTTACACGCGCTCGCGGCAAAGAGCAAAATTATTGCATTTAAGTTTCGTCTCTTAAGTCGTTGTTTTAAGCCGTTTTAGACCGTGGCATGAATCAACGTCGATAATAGCATAGTTGAGCATCTTAATTCCCAGAGCCACATCAGAAACGTTTGTTTGTTTGTAAATTCATAAAGCCAGACTCTTGGAATAGCTTTCTGTCCTTGAACATGTTGATTGTGATGCAGAAATTTGTCTTGGGATAGCGTCTGTTTCTTGGCTTCAACACATTGCGTGTCGTTGTAATTTACTGCAACAGTGCGTAGGACGGTTTGTTGCGCTCTGTTATCATATCAACCACGGCTTTTTTAAAGAAAAGTACTCGCTTATAATAAAGCTTTTCCCTGTTAACAGACTCATAATCCGGAGGGGGATGAAGTGTGCTGTCAGCATACTGGAAACGCTAAACAGGCTTGTAGGAGGCAGAAAGCTGAGTGAGTCTCTTAACGAATATGTAATGCAACACCAGCTCGGATTCTGCTGAGACGTGCGAATGAAAGTTCAAGAGGTGCAGAGGTCCTTGTGAGCCTCTCTGTTAAAACTTGCAATCCTGTTATAGTACAGACACACATTTGAAGAAAAGACAAGGCAGCCAGTTAAATGCATCTGTCATTTAAAGTAATTCAATGTAGTTGGATGTTCTTGCATAGTGATTTGCATTCTCTTTTACTTTCGACACAAAAGTATAATGAATATTTGAAATAAAATGACGCTAAAATGTGTTTTCTGTAAAGATGCTTTACAGCAATGCAAAAGTGTGAACGCGCTATAGAAAATTCTAAATTCTGATTGGATGAGCCATGCTGGACGCATTGTAAAGTTACTATAAGCTCACACCTCTGTTATATTGTTATGTTATCAGGTTGTCATGTTAACAAACGTAAGCATTTACATTGGCACATTTGGAAGATATCTACGTATTTAAACAGCCTATAGTTATGACAATATATTGTATATACAACTATAAAGTATTATTTGACCAAAACAGTTTAAAACAGTCTAAAAATTATAAGTATTAATAGTTTATAGTAATACATGTAATGTTTTAAACATTGATGTGTTTTATAGTTTCTGTTAGCTTTGTCACCATTTTATGAAAGTAATAAGCCAAAAAATTGGTAATGAGCCACAGTAATGAATCTGTTTTTCACAGTGATTTTACCAAGAGGAATGATTTCAAGAGCACGGTCACAGGCTATCAACAGTACAAGAGTGACACATTAGATGTTGTTTTGCATATAAGTGTGGAATTTTTTTTATTTAGATAGAATATACTGCCAAAAATGAATTTCTTCCCAGATGAATTTCTGATGAAAGAGATTACAGTACGATTGCCTCCTCTTCAGAACAACACCTTGTGTTTCAAATGAGAGTTTTTTCTATGTTAAAAAGAGATCCTGTTGAATATTCCTATAGGCTATTGTCTTTCAATAAGTGCTTATGCTAAACTATTCACCAAATTGTTGATATCGCCTTGACCACTGAACCAGAATTGTTTGTCAGTAGGAAATGAAGTTGTCTTCAGATTGTCTAGTGTCAATGAAAACATCTCTGAGCAGTGAACAGAAAACTGCAGAGGAAACAGCAGGTGCCTCCCTCCCTTATCAACGCTGAAATAGGTTTCTGAAAAAGAAAGTATCAGTCGTGATATTGTTATTTTTCTCTTGCTCAGACAGACTCTTCAAAACCGCTGGAACATTGCAGAGAAAGGTCATTAATTGTATATGCCACAGCAAGCGAGCCTATTAAACTGCATCAAAGTCCTGCTTATGGCATTCTCACCCCACTTGTCGCCCTGCATGAGATGCACTGATGCAGATTCCCCTGCAACGCTATGCATATTTAGTTTTCTGAGGATAAAGATGGCAACATTTTTAAGGGATGTTAAGTTTTTGCTCCGTATAGATGCCTTAGAAGCAAGTAATTTACAAAGAAAATGTTCTATAAACTAATAGTTCACCCAAAACTGAAAATACAACAAAAACTCATTTTGTGTTTCACAGAAGAATGTCATTGATTTGGAAAACAGATTAAATGGTAACAGAATTGTTACAGTATTTCACTGATCTTCTATCATTAAATTGTTTTAGTAATGCTCAGTTAACTACAATTAGCTTACATCACATAATGAAACAGTAAGTGTTCAATTTGGCTTTTGGTTAAGCCCTTTAAATTTGTCCTCAAATAAAGAACAGGCAGCCCCCGCACTTCCCCCAGGCCAATTGTTTATAGATCTGATTAAGGTGCACTTCCTGTCACCAGAAATTGCAGAATGGCTGAGCCTGGTACAGAAAAAGGATGTTTGTTGAGATGGGCATTGCAGTGGGCTTGTAGAAAACTGGACAACCATTGTTTTGCCTACAGGAAGAACTGTAGGACCATTTGTTGTGGGCCCTTCAGAGAACCAAACACAATGGGCCTTCACACTGTCCCAAGCCCCTTGCCCACGTCTGGATCGCAGCTCCGTTTGGCTTTATATTGCAGGAAAGGGTCTTCAAAGCGCTTCTCTGAGCAAGAATGCATAGCCATTCACATTGCTTTGGGTCCTAATTGCTTCTTTGTGGAGCTCAGCTATTGTTTTCGGTGTGTACAGTATAGCATTGTTACCACACATGGTGTAATAAGTCAAACAAGGAGAGAGGCCTTCTTCAAGGAGACAAGAGCCATTTACAAGGCAGAACACGTATGTTTCGGTCTGTGCTGTCACTGTGTAAACATTACTCATTAGCTTACATCAATTCTTTAATTACAATTTTCAATAATTGCCTGTGGGGACTTCAGCAAAGCATACAAGCTTCGTTTTTAATTCCATTTTATTGTTGCACTGAATAGCAATCCAGCTAAGCAATGGAATAAATGCCTAAATAGATGGCCTACTTTGTTTTTAAAAAGCTTTTTATTGTGACAAAAGTAACAATTCCAATTCAATACTCTGGGTCACTTTAAAAAGTGACTTTTGATTTGGCTCTATACTTTTGCTCTTGCAGTGCCAGGCACATTCAGAACAACACTTCCGGACTCTCTTCCATATTATCTGATTGAGTCCTGACTGGGTTTCACCGTTTTGTCAGCATGCAAGTTTTTCCTACCAGCTACTCTTTCCATTCACCTTGATGGGTTGTCCTTGGACTGTTAAGGCATCATCCACTGCGCGTCCCTGCAGCTTCATAAGTAGGTTGGACCCATTAATACACTAAGAGCTGTGAGATTTCACTGCTTGCTGTCTTTCACCTTAATGAAAGGAAGATATTGTATGTCAACTACTATATGAAAATACTTTAAACGTGACTGAAAACGTGAGATGAGCTTCAAAAAGCAAGGGACTCATTGGATTGGATGTTAATACTATAATATTCTGATAAATACTATAGTGCTGAATGGCCAGAGGAAAATGTTATTGCTTAAAGCTGGCTCTTTTATAGCTAAACATATATAAGGCTGTTTTCCATTATTTTTTTACTCTAAAGAAGACATTTATGAGATTACTGTAGTTGTTTTTTCAGGCGAAAAAATCTGAAAGCAGGAGACATAAGACATAAGTGTCTTCGTTTATTGCCCATTTAGTCTCATTGATGTCTACGGGAAACTAATAAGATATTCATGGATGTTATTTGGCATTTTTCTTTCCTATATGTTAACATACACGTACAATAAGAATTCAGATTGCAATCCAAGGCACACCAACAAATGCCATGGTAATAGCAGCACTTCCTGGTGCATTTTGTATTTTTTTAGTGCACGGCAACTTAAATGTAGTAGAAACAAAGGCGTACCACTAAAACAGCACTTTTTTAAAGAATTTTAATAATCTGAATATTCTGAATGTCAAATTTTGTCACTCTGAAAACCCTTCTTTCTTCTGCCTTTGGGATTTGCATACCTGTGATATAAATGGAAATGCTACACTCCAGCTTTGCTGGATATCAGAGAAAGGCTCTCAAGAGATTCTCTGTCTTTGCTGGAAGGTGCCTTACAATGTCATTAACCTCACTTAATGCAATTTGGGTCAGAGTGGCTGTGTTCCCCTGACGTGGTCATATGTGATACAATATACAAGAGGAAACAGAAAAGCTATTTTCAGTGTTTGTGATAAATGTGGTGTTCAAGGCATAAAAAAAGGATACCCATTCCCCCACCTGACTCCCCCTCCCTTTCTCTCTATCATTTCTAATCTCTCCTCCTCTTGTTTCTCCGGAACTCATTACACTCTCTATCTGTTTGGCAGTAATGCAGGAAAGGTGGAGGAGATGAAGGTGACCTGTGGCTGGGCCAGGGGCTGCAACACAGGACATGGGAGCTGCCTCACACTCCTGCTCGTGTCTTGTGTTGCAGCCAGTGGAACTGCTGCGCTGTACACCACAGACGGAAGCATCACGCACAGAGAATATGCAGCGGGAGTCACCGTCATCATGGAGACTCTCATCTGGTGCTTTGAGGAGAACACTCCAATGATCAGTAAGATTCAGAAAAAAGGCATTCAAACTTTGGAAATGTGTTTGCAAGTGCACATTAAATGCAAATGTAGGACTGCAGGAATTCTGGATAATTGTCCTGTTATTGTGCAATTATAATGCACAAGAGTAAGTGAGGTAATAATTGTAATAAGCAATTAACATTAGTAATATATGGACAAAACAGTTTTTCAAATAGTCAAATGTCATAGTGACATAACCAACATTCAGGAAGCCATTTTGTTGTCATGTGACATCATAGGAAGATATATCACAGAGAGGACCCCTGTAGACCATCATGACTGTGTGTCACAGTGTCAGTTTAACCCATTTACATTAAAACAAGATGAGTTAAAGTAAGTAAATAGAATCCCAAGAAAGGTATATGTTGTTAGATGGTGAAACTTTAAATTCATGATTTACAAAGCCATGAAAAGAACAGGTTGGAAAATATACTTTAAAACTATTTTGAAAATAGTGATTGAGATGTGCATACTCAAATGTACAAGGAAAGGGTTTGGAAAAGGAAAATATTATAACTTGTACTTGATAGGCACATGTGGGTAGACTAGATTTTATATGATTACTTTTCAACAACTTGGACCTTATTTGTCATTGACCCAATAATAAGATATATACATGCTAGGTTTAAATAACATTATGTCTACCTTTATAAACAAAACATCTGCACCCTTCAATTAGATTCCATTTCATTTATATGTATTACATTTTACGCTCCACATTTTTTATAGCAGTTGCACAGAAAATAGTGTCGCTTTTGGTCTTGTGTATCTCCCTCAAGATTATGTATGAATAAGTTCAAGCCTGCTTTTACCTCACACACGGATATACATTCACTCTCACACATCCTCAGATAAGCAATTTGCTGCCAGGTGTAAATATTCTGATCCTGTTTTCTCTCTGCCAACTGAGACCTGCTGGAGCTGAAGAAAGACAAGCAGCACTGGCCTTATAAACCTGTGAAATGAAGTTGTTTTTTGTCAGGGATATCAGTTGATTGGAATTTAAAATCCAAGAGTTGCTTGATGATGCAAATTGTGTCAAATGCATTGTGAAGGTCTGAATTCTGATGACTCTGCTTTTCCAGAACAGGCATGTATAGGAAATTGGTTTATTTCAAAGGTCCCTTTCAAATTCTTTCTGAAAATCTTCAGGAAAAAGATCTTTTCTCTTAATGTACCATCCTTGAATTGCATTATTTTGTCAGGTATAAAACATACAACTATGTCTGTCATTACAATCACATAAACTCTTGATATGATCCTCAGGACCCTGTTGTGAAGCAAAATGGTCTTGCATCAACGTAAACGGGTTTGGAGTTTTGCAATAATAACCATGTGACTGTACATTATCCTGCATATTGTATGGCTCTTTACCAAATAAATAAACATTGAAACTTCAAGCTTCAAGAGATGAGACTAGTACCACAGAATGCAGTGAATGACCAATCAAAATCCAGTATCACAGAGAGCCATCTAATAGCCATCTTTTATTGCCTGCATCAGGTAAACAGCTTAAACAACATTAAATTTAGCACAAGACAAGCCATCAGCCACAAGCAGAAACAAAAGCCACATGTGAAAAGCATCCATTTGCATATCAAAGACTTTTATGCTCAGTGTGAACTATAACTATTCTCTTCTGCACCTGGCAGCTGACAGCACATCGAGACAGACTGCTTTATTGTGACAGACCATGTAACTAATGGGTACATTGCTTGGTTTTGTCATCCCTGGTCTCTTAATTACTCTTTCAGCATGGGCTAGAAAACTAAGGGCTTTTATTGGTAGAGTCAGGTAGCTGGCTTGTTGCCATGCCCTTTAGATTTGTACTTAACCTTTGTAAGGTCTGTTGCTGCATTACATCAAGCTGCATCCAGGTGCTGGTGTAACTGCAGAAATGCAGCCTCCTCTCAGCAGATCTATAAATCAAGCTCTTTATCAGCAGTATTGACTTCATGACTGTATTCATTTACACATTCAAGGTCAATATTATGTTAAGCTATGGACCTGAGAATAAATATAGCTACTTTCACTGTAAAAATGCTTTGTCATCCTATAAATGTACTTCATGTGGTATCACGTAAAGTTTATTCTGGTTTATTCAAATGACAAATATAATTAATATGACAGAATCTCACTTTACATCAGGTTACACCAAGTGTTTGAGTGTGAAAAGTTAAAATATTGGTCACTGAGAAACATACTGATTTACTGAATTTACAACATTTTGGGAAGAGGCCACACACATCTTGGGCCGCACCAACTAAGGTAATTTTTCAGGGTCAGAAATAGCTCCTCAGGGTAACAAATGCACATTTGAAACAGCAACAGTTTTGAGTTCTGTCACAAAAAGGTCTCCCTTCGGTTGTTTATAATATATCTGTTGCTTGTCAGTGTTAAGAACTTCTGGTACAATAAAAGACTAAGGCATGAGAGACAGGGTTCAGATGTCCTTGACAAAGCACTGAGCATTTCAGTTGTGTGGGTGAGTGCGTTACCAAGCCCCTTTTAAAGCATTCAGCTGTGACAGAATGCAAAGACTGAGAGAGTTTTATTGCTACCTCTGCAAGCTGTAGCAGAGTGTTTCAGTCTGCCTTTGATAACAAACATTGCCCTGCAGTCGTCTCTGTAGGGTTTGCGCCTGTGATGGGAGAAATAATGGAGAATGATTTTAAGAGACAATCCACTATTGTACTAGATCATTTTGGTACACACATTCTGCAATAAATGACAGATGCTGTGGGTTTATAAAAGGACAAACTCACAAATAATACGGCTGTTGTCGTAGTCACCAATGCAAAATATACTTGCAGTGAAAACACAGGTGCTGTGAATCTGCGTCTTTAGCGAGATGTGGAAAACTGCAATCAAATATGTTTATCATTTGGGTCAGACAGCTTCTGACTGGAGAAGCGTACATTTAGTTATCCTATATCCCTTAATAATCACCTCACTTGTGGTCTACTCCACCAGTACTACTTATAGTAAATATTTCACAGTATTTCATTTTAAATAATTTATGTTTAGTTACATTGTTTAGTTTTTCAAGGAGCTGAATAATTTACAGACAATTTACATGGTTATTATTCAGAAATAAACCCTTTAATATTTGAAATATCTCAAAATGACTGTTCTTAACTAATTTCAAGATGTTTGCTGTTGTATGACGCATTCACCTGACTGTCTGGAGTGTTATTATGTGGCTGAATGTGTTTTCCTAAATGTAGCAAGCTAAAAGTCACCTATTGACTTAGCTTCCCAGCTATTATCTTATCAAATTAAAGAATGGATGTGGAAAGACTGCAGTGTGTGGTGGAAGAACAGAGAGGTCAAATGGAGGACAGGGGAATCAGACAGGGTGACCCAATCAGTGCCAGTCTATGGCTTGACAAGCTCTCCCTCTCTCTCCATCATGGTTTGTTCATTCATCACCTCAGGGCAGAAAACACTGCTGCTAAGAGGCCTGCCAAGAAATTAAAATGCTTAGTGGCACAAGTTTAAGAAAATTTATTTCATTTTAGCCAAAGAAGGGAAGTGATTGATGTTGCACTGATAAATCACTGGATTGTATAATTAAAATGCAAGTTCCTTTTCCCGTTGCTAAAAAAGAGCAGACAGGTAAAGTCTTGTTTTAATTATAGCTGTTTTCTAAGGCACTTTGTTTATACACTGTAAAAATGTGTTGACAGCTAACCTAAAAAAGTATAATGGCTAAATTAACTGATTTTATTTCACTCAAAATATCATTTATTATGACTCAACATGACAGTACATTAGGTCACACCAACAAAAGTAATTTATAAGGGTTAGATCAAGTAGAATTAGACCCTTAAGGGAATGACTGTACTTAATAACTGTGATTACTGTGATTAGCCTTCTTGTGGTCTCATGTCTGACTGAAACACAGGCAGGCTGATATTCAGTGCGACTGAATATTGTGTGAAATTGTTGCTTAAATAAATAAACATAAACATGTAAGCAAATTTTCATTGATCTTGGACGTCTCACCAGCATTCCAGTTTACCGGTGATGATCAAGGAAACAAATTATGATATTATATTATTATAATCTAAGAGCATTTCTGTCAGAATGTTCATGTTGCATATGTAAACTCATAAAAATTGCCTGATTGATATTTGTGTGAGGGTTCGGGCTGTTTGTTCGATGGTCAACAGCACCTCAGCGTGTAGCGGCAGTGAAGGGTGTCATTGTACTTGCTTTTGATAAATGTGAGGGGGAGTGAAGCAAGGAACAATTCCTGCAGTGTTATCTGGAGCAAGCAGACAGGGGGTCTCAGAGAGTCAGGGGGCCTCATCTGCAGGGACGAGATCACAGTCGTGTTGCTCTCCTTCTTCACCAGCGCGGACAGACAGTTATTCATGTAGGCCAGCAGTGGAATAGCAATTCACCAATGCATCTGCGATGTCATCCACAAATAAATTAATTTGTTGATAAAGACAAGTGACACTACTATTTAATCATGCAGATTTCACCAACACTAACATTTTAGGCTAAAATGTATACAGCCTATATATTTATAGGGGTATAGACATGTTTTTAGATGCTGCAGCTGGTCTTTATTAGGACCTGTATTGTGTTATAAAACTGTGTGTATAGTAATTATGTATAACTCAGAGAAAAGGTTGTTAAAAATAGTTTGATAATAAATACAGCATGTCACAGGGCTGTCACTGCTGGAAATTATGTATCAACTATAACTAGCTTATCTTACAGTGTTCGCCTCTCAAATAATGCCAAGCTTGTTTGAAGTCTATTTCTGGCATTATGCTCATTATTAAACTAATTTTAATAACTAACTATTAAATGATAAACTAAGGTGCAGAAACAAAACCCTTTTAAAAATTCTGACAGGGAAATGAATGTGACAACTGTATTGCAGCCGAGCAGTCCAAAGTTCTGAGGAAAAAAACAGAGAACATCTAGCAAAGCTTTTTCTTAATGACATGCTGCATTCCATTTTCTCTCCTTCCGTCTATAATTCAGCACAAATACACGGTTTTGGGGGTAAATGGTTGAAGTAAACACAGTGAGAGTACCACTTTTGTTGTGGTCACTCTGTTCCAATTCTGTGGTGTCTTTTACAAGAAAAAAGAAAATAAAGATTGGGGTAAAAAAAATCCAAAGTCCATTTTCCACCCAGAGCAGAACGTCAGCTGAGATGCAGCAATAAATGTAGGACGAGTAACTGTGCTCAGGCTCTCTCACCACATCACTGAAGATGTTCTGCATTACAGAATGACTGCATGGCACACTGCCTTCTGTAACCTTGAAGCTGATGTGCCTGATTGAGATTAAGGACACCAGTGCAACCCTTTCTTTTGAAGCAGAACAGAGGACAATGTGATTACCAAGCTTTCTGTTTTCTACAAAAGCTGTATTGCACAATGAAAGCGTTGACTATTAATGCACAAATGCTACTGGGAATGACTCTTTGTCACTAATAAATTAGAGAGGGAATGTGTGGACTCTTGGGAAATCCATCAATTCATCAGCGAGGTTTGCCGTAATAGGTTCCTTAAGTATCTGTAAAGATGCAAGCTGCAAACTTTCCTACATCACCTAATTTATTTCAGGATCTGCAAGGTCACGTGTCTTATTGTTAAAAAAGTGACACATGGGCCAAACTCACTATGAGATCATAAAGCTAATTGGCTCAAATGATCAAAGTAAATCTCAGGTAAGTTCATCAGCTGCTGTGGATGTTTTAAAGACAGGCAATGATTTATAAGACGACTCCTATCAATGGATCCAAAGTGTTCACATTTTCCCTGCATATCTGATGGCATATCAATAGAGCTTGTTTAATGCTGTATCTGTAAATGCAGGTAAACTTTAGTAACATTCCCAGAAGCACACCATTAGGCCTAATCTCAATATTACTTTATTCTGCAGATCTATAAAGTAAATGAGCCATGGTGGGATTTCTGATGTGGAGCATAACATTTCTCTTATACTTCGTTTTGTTAATTTAAAGGTATTAAATTGTCAAGTATTAACTCTCCATTCTACTAATAACAGGTTTTGTTAAAAAGTTACAGCCTATCAAAAACTATGAAAAGGTTCATAGGATAACCACTAGGTGACAGTCTTCACTTCATGAATAGATTTCGGGTATGTGAGCTACATATGTACTGTATGCAAATTTTGGACAATATACACATTTTCCTTTAGCTGTTTTTGTGAAGTATGGAAATTAATATAAAGGATTATATAAGGTTCTGATTGTAATGTAAAATTAATAGTGTATGAGTGTTTTGAATTATCTGTTGTGCTCATTTGTAAATAAACATGAAAATCTGCAATGCTTGACTAAACAGGTTCAAACATTTTCAATATTGGTAGAGTGATAGGTTTGTATTTGGAGTTGAAATGGTTTAAAAATGAAGCTCAGTAAGATCACGTAATATGATCAGATGATTCTTTAATCACTCAGTTGTGATTAAGTGACAGTGAGTAATAATGGGACATTACCTAGATGAAGTTAGTGTCATTCAGCTGGTCATGTGATCTCAACATGTCTGCCATCATGAGGTGACCCAATCCATGTAAAATAAAGTTTTTATTACCAGCCTACTGACATCACTTTAGGAATAATACCTTTCTAAATGAGAAAACTCTTTAAAATGTTTTTATTATGAACTGTAATTTGTTTAGAATCCTATCCTTGGTATAATCACTTGGCAGTTTTTTGTGACTGTTACAGTTTAGGCACCAACTATTAACTCTATTAATAGTTTTGGAGGACTATTGTCCTTTATTTGGACAAAACTATTAACTATAGTTTTGCCTCATAGATTCTCATTTTCTGCTGCATTTGTAATTGTGATTTGGTTATGTTAAAGCTAAGCTCATTTCAAGTGGCCTTTCTATTATTTTGTCCACCACCTGTAAATCCATCAGTGCTTTATTATACAGCAGCTCTCAAATGAGCAACAGATGTGTAGCTGCAGCAGGACATAATGGGCCGGGCAACACACCAGTCATTTCCTAAGTAAACAAACTGGGCGAGTACTGTGTAAAGTAAATGCCACAGCTCTTTACAGATATTAACCATTGCCTTTTGTTACTGTAAGGGCATTACTTTACAGCAAGTCACCAAAGCTCCCTCCACAGACAGTTCTTGTTTTTGATTATATAAAACACATTGTCAGTAGTTATGTAAGTATAAGGACAACATCTTGTCTATAAATTAATACAAAATGTGAAAATAATCATGCATTTCCGTTTCAGTGTCCATCTGAATTATTTAGAATATACTACTGTCACAGCTCTTTCACTTATGACTAAGGACAGATGAGAAAGAAAATAAATGTTTCAAACAAGAGTCACCGGCAGGACAGTAGAGCTCTGTTTCCTGTTCGACAGGGCTGCTCTGGCCAGCATACAGTTCATGTTCTGCCCTTGTCAATAATTACTTTTGATCTAGAAGATGCAGTAACGGTAGTCATGAAAACATTTACAGACATTGGTGGTTGGGTCACGACGTGCACACATGCTGTTGTGGAAAGGATGAATAAGATGAAAAAAAATCAGCCTTTGTGACTTTGACATGGTCATAAGATGGTCAAAAGTGCTATGAAATCTGTTACAGCAATGACAATAGGGATGTGACTTGTGTACAAAGTTGCCAATGAATTGCATTGGTTGCCAGTTATACCTGTTTCACCCACATATAGAAAGGTTATATTGAACAACAGCAAAGCCTATTATATTCAGGTACAGAGGGTCATTTACAGGCTTAACCTTGAACATAAAAATCTTGCCACGTTGCGCAGTGGGAGGTTCTCTACAAACTGAGGGCGTTGTTGAGCCAATATTTCAGGAATTACAACATACTTCACATTCAGAGGATCCTGGACAAGCCTTTAATAGGAGGATGTTACTATTAATTCTTGTTACAGTAGGCTTGGTTTTAAAACAATGTTCAAACATGTACTTTTTTTAATAAGCTATAGTGAACTGGAATGTTCAGATTTTTTAAATTTTACTTTAATATTAGTCCAACTTGTTTCCCCCACCCAGCTGTGTTTTATTCAATTTTAAGTTACCAGATATCATTTCTCGAGGGCTTGAAGGACAACAAGAATCAGGCTTGCTGTTGCCAAAAATAAGGGAAGTGAGGATAATTCATACAAACGAACGTATTTAACATGGTGAAATCTTCAGTGACATTTATTTTAAATAAAAGTAGCCCACGATGTTTCCATAGCTAGTAACTGGACCAACAACCACATATTTTCGCAGCCGATCCCTTAACTGACTTTCATAAACAAAAGACGTATTCCTTCTGCAGGATCCGTATAGTCTTTTGTTTTTATCGACTCCACTTTACGTACTATACTTAATTTGCCTTAAATATACACGTTCATTTTCCCGTTTTGTTGAATGTAATTATGATTTTCACACTTCATAACACTTATGCATAAACAACTTTATAATAGTTCGTTAGAAAAGCTGATGACAGACGATTTTATTGTAATATTCTGTTACTCTGATTATGAACGCAGTGAAAGGCGCTATAAAATCATAAATAAATATAATGCATAGACATTCAGAAACTTTTTTCAGAACCAGCTGAACGCGAGCGTTCCCGCGACGCTTCGGTCACGTGGGTCACCTTTATGAAGCCAGCCTGTCAAATCTGAAACTCGCTGGGGTGCATTGCGATGCGTTTGAGACAGCTCCGAGACCGGGGAGCTTATTGTAGCCATGTAACCCGTCATATAATCGCACGTTTGTAGTGACCTAATCTGTCTGAAACCGATCCGAAAGAGCCGTTGTCTGGAGCGGAGTGGGTTTCTGACCGAGGGACTGTCGCTGGAGGACTCGTCTTAAGGATGTGGTTGCGCTGACGGCGGCAGCAAACGAGCTCTCTACAGCTCTCTATAAAGCCCGGCATGTAGACATCAGGTAAGATCAGACGCACAACGTTTAGTTGTACGAGTGTCAGACGTGCCTCTCTGTTTTAAAGTTGTTTGCGTATGTTTGGCCGTCAGTACATAGATTGTTGCATGCGATAACTCCTGTTTACTTAATAGATCTGAATGATCCGCAACACATTCAGCTCGTATGCTTTCACAGCTTCTTTGAATTGATTGCATTTTAGATTTTGCGAGCTATTATACTGAATGTAACGAGTCAGTCTGTTTCTATTCACAGATCGTTATTGTTCTTTCCAATGAAAGGGAACTGGGTCTCAAATCATCCTGCCCTGCTGAAACAAGTTCGGCTTTTATCTGTTTATTTATCTACCCCCTTATAAAGTTCTTCCCCTCGCAAAGCTTTTGCGAAACATCTAATGTGTCCAAGACTGTATGTCAGGTATTGTTGGCTTGTACTCCCTTAATTCAGACAGTAATCACAATCCTGTTGGGAGTGTTCACATCAACATATGTTGTATTCGGCTCCAGACTGTAACACAGATGTGCTGGCCCCAGATCCACATGTAACAACATTCCTCTTATTGTAAAAAGCATAATGACAGTGTGTTGTCTAAACGCTCCCCAGATGGCTATCTACGCAATTCTGTTTCACTGTATTTCTTTCCTTAGCTGCATTTCTCCCTTATTAATACAGCACAGACATCTTCTATCTGTTCAAGGGTCAGTAACAAGTGAAAATGTCCAAGATGATGAAAAGCAAGTGTAGTTTATGATGCACGTGCCATAGTTTTTATCCTACAATACAATTTTCTTCTGACTCCTGTAGAGCTGAAGTTCAGCTCTTCCACATCCATCCAGCTTATCAGCTTCAGATTTTATGGTGGCCCAGTCGAGGGCTGCTTTCAGAGAGCTCTCTGTTTTGTCATTTCCAGAAAGCTTTTATCCCTTGGCTTGTGGAAAGTGTCAACTAGCAGTGACACTTTCTTCCATTAGCAGTGGAAGAAAATACTGTTTAATAAAACTCCTTTAAGCATTTTGAAGCTGGCCTTTAATTACGGTTAATCAGCAGCAATCTTTTATTTTATTTTATATGTCATTTAAATATATTTATATACAGTGGTCATACACATTTATGGCTTAATTGTGTACCTCTAGGCCATCGTAGTTAACTGGATAAGTGGACTAGATATAACAATTCCAACAGTTACATAAAACAGAGCAGAAAGGTTTTAGAATATTTTGAAGATTACATGTGTAATCCACACACAAACACAAATGTAGGGTAAAACCAGTACCTTTGTTACTGTTTTTAAAGTAATTTAAAATAAGCCATAAGCTATTAAAAGGGTGTAATCGGATGTTCCTAAAGAAGGTTCTCTGTTTGCTTTACTGTTATTTTTGGTATAATCCAAGCTCATACACTTATTCACTCTTAATCTCTTCCTTTCTTTTCACTGTCTCTTGTACACATTCATAGAGCAGTTAACCCTCTGTGGTGCAGTGTTTCCATATGGTAACGTCATTTTCTTTAACTTTCTTCTTATTCAGAAATAAACACAATGCAAACAAATGGCAATGTTGAGATTTAAAGACCAGGCCTTATGCAGTTCTTGAGAACCATGGCATTTGGTTTTTTTGTGTCCAGATATATTCTACATCTGGAGTTTCTGTTTTTGTTTATTCACAAATCAACATAGTTACAGTACTACAGTGTAATTATTGAAATGCATTTCCCCATTGCCATTTCAACAGGAAAAACTACTTTCCCTTTGTTCTACATTGTTGCAGTGTGACCTAAACTGGTGTTCAGTATAGTTTCTGCTGCATATTTGTGTGTGCGTGAACTGCATTCATTATTAAATGAGGTTAAAAGGTTGCATGCTGTGATTGAGGAATGAGATTATTGGCTCAGACTGATTGTCTGTCAGGACTACTGTTCAGCTAAATCCCAGCCTGATGAAATATTAATGCTGCTCAATTATGTGATTACTCTGTTACTCTCAGATGATTATGGACTCTGCCGAGACTCAGGCGTGTCTGTATTTGACCCATCAGATTCAGCTTCAGTGATTGGAACTGGCAGTTAGCATGAGACATTAGTCAAAACAGCCCAGGCTTCAAGAAGAACAAATTGTGCCTTTGCTTTTTGTTATGTTATCATCATAAACTGCTGTTTAACTCATCACGGTTTTATTTTAGTCTTTCTTTACCTTTTTAGAAGCCATTTGTGGTTGTATTTCTAAATATGTTAAGCAATTAAACAGGTCAGTTTGCTTATTGTTAATAGTTTTCCCCATATTCAAAAACAAAAAAATGTGCATTACTTATTGAAAAGGTTGATTTTGATGGATTTGTTTTTGGCCAACTGGGCACTTTTGTCAGAATGGTTGATGTATTGTTCTTCAGCTAATTTGTGTCTTTCCTCTCTTGTCCTTCAGCAGGGTGGGAGTCCAGGGGTCTTTGCTGCTGTAAGTGGTGCAGACTGATAAAGGTCATGAAGATTCGCCTGTCAAAGAATGTGGCTCACCTGGCCAAGGTCTGCTTCCTGTTTTGTCTGGTGTGGCTCTTTTACCTCCTTATATTTCATAGCTCCACCCCATCTCTGTCTGATAATAATGGTGAACGGGACATTGGGGTCCGGGACCTTCCATCCCTCATGGTTGAGGATTCCAACAGCCTGCTGCGACCCGTTTACGAGAAGCTTCCGCCAGACCCCAGCACTCCTGGAGAATATGGAAGAGCCACTAGACTGACCCTCAATTCTGAGGAGAAGAAAGAAGAAGAGGCGAGCATTGAGCGCTATGCCATTAACATCTTCATCAGTGACAAGATCTCCCTCCATCGCCACATTCAGGACAACAGGATGCATGAGTATGTCTGCCACACTCTTATGATCTTAAAGGGAAAGTTCACCTAAAATTGACAATTCTATCATCATCTACTCACCTCATTCCATTCCAAACCAATATTACTTTCTTTTCTCTGCACAGCAAAAATATATGTTTGGAAACAAAACATATCAGTAGAGAAGAAAGTGTTTTGTAAGAGGGTGAATTAACAATGATAGAATTTAGGTTTTCTGGTGAACTGTTCCTTTCATTCTGACCGATAGGTTCATCACAGGCCATCTGAGACCTTTAAACCGCTGAGGGCCTCCATCATACCATCATTCTGTGTTGTTGATAATTGATCTGCTTAGATTAGGTTAGATTGAACTTTATTAATGGTACTTGCTAAAACAAGCATCAGTACTTCAAATGCTTAATTCAATAATCCCCTAAATCCAAGTATACATTCCATGTGCAACTTACCCACATGTTTTTACTGTGTACAAAAAAGATACTTTAAATTGAATTGGCTTGTTAAGAAGAAGGTGCTGTTACTTTTCAAAGTGAATTATAAAACTGGCAAAAAATCTTTTAGATTTGCATTGAAGGAGAGACCTGATGTATATATGGTATATATGTAAGTACCAGCATATCACAGAGAGTTGGACGTGGGCTTTATAGGCTTGGGTTGGTAAGCAAACATTCTAAGATCACCATAGCAATCATAAACCAGTAAGCTAAAATCACACTCAAAACACCTGATGCCCTGGTAACTACCCACAGCACCCTACCATTGTGATGGCAGCTCTTGCACAGGCAAGCACCACTCACATCATCAGTATTTCATCAGAAACCATTAAAAATCTACTTGATCTTATTCGCTTGCCATTGCATTTGGGTGTGTTAAACATAAGCAAGAGAAAAGTGCACATTTTGAAAGCATGACCTACATCTAAAACACAGAATTCGTGCTATTGGTTCCCCAGATGATGCACACACTGTGTCCACCTCACCTGTTCCAGGGTTTCCTCTGGGGAACTGAACTCAGCAGCAAGGCAACGTGATTGAAATAAAAAACAATAGAAAGTGTTTTCCCTCAGCAGCGGTACTTTTGTAAGAAAGTAATTGTTTCACGGTCCTTGTCGCACAATAATGAAGGTTCAGGCTGCCTTTCTGAAAGGAGTTACAACACTGAAGTGTCCCACTGGAACACTAGGAGTGAGACAAATTGGATCGGTTTGCCTCGCCTGCAGTCTTCAAACCGCGCTTCACTCTCCACATCACAGACTTTTCAGAGATCGCACACTGCAGCAGAAGATTTCTTGGCATCAGCAGGGATTTTTATGTGTTGATGTGAAGCTCTTTTGCTCTCTTTCTGAAAAAACATTCAGACAAGTCAGGTCTTGTCAAAGAGTTAAGCATTACTGTTGGCAATGTTATACTTTATTTTTTGTATATTTTATATATCTGTTGTTGTTGGGATTGTTTTCTGAAAATTAGCTCAGATTGGGATGTATGTATCTGTGGTTTGTTAGAGAGTTCAGGAATATTGTGAGGTACACAAGTGCTCTCAATTTATTTAGAAGTCCCGCTGTTTCTATTTTTCACTTTTCAGTCTTTGTACCACCTCCTTTTTTACAGTGTTGACAGTGTAACTAACTAAAAGTAACAATGCTACTGAGGTAACAACAGTTTTCAGTACTGTGACAATTGTACTTGTTCTCACAATAGTGTAACTTTTTCAGTAACAAAGTACTTGTTCCAGTGATTAGTGGTATAGCATAACTTATCACTTTTTCACATTGAATTGCACGTACAGCATTAAAGCCAAACAAATTTGCTGCATTCCAATTTGTGTATTATTCATTCTAAATAGTATTCAAAATTATAATTAGTATGTCCCAGATCGTGGTATGTTAAAATACATCCTACATGGATGGTCTGCTGTTTCTGGTAAAAAACTCAAAGTGCAGATCCATTAAAATTGTAATGGCTGATATTACCCACAAAGCATTGCGAGAAGGAAGGGGTTTAGTGATGCTGCCCTAAATTAATACATAGAATATACAAATGGTATTAGAGATAGAATATATAAATAAGATAAGAAATGAGATACAAAAATAAAAAGATACTATTCTCTAACTCAATTGTTGTATTTAGTGTCAGTTTATCTGTTCAGATACTGTATAATGGTATTACCCTAAATCAAATAAATATGGCTATGCAGCAAAATTTGCAAAATATTGCAAAAAAACATCTCATAGTTGTACGTTTAGGAAATAGCATTCCTTTATTTTTTTCTCAGTTGGGTAGCTCATACCTTGGAAAGGTAATATTCAAAAGTAGCTTCCCCAAAACCAGCCCCTCCACCCTGTCTTAAAGGATTCAAGCTGTCTCACAGAATGCTGTGAACAGGTCTTTGGCACCTCTCATTGTTTCCCTTCTGTTCTTTTACACTGTTTACTCAGAATCCTAGAAACGGACGCATACAGAATTCTGATTTCTGAATCCTCAACTCAAAATCAAAGATTAGAATGAAAAAACAACTGCATGGTTTTACTTGATTGATGGGCTTGACTCCACATGCACTTCTGAGTAAAATTCTTTCTCCACACTATAATTGAGGCAAAGCATGACAGTGTTTATGTAAAACACAATTTAAGCAGGTATTGAAAATATTTAAACTGTCTTGGCTCACCTTATAATGTGTACTGACTTACGGGAAAACTATTTTTCTCAACCACAATTTTGCAATAAATGTCAACTTGCATAACCACCTAATTACCTCTTTCTCTTTTTTTATTCCAATGACAGATGCAAAGAAAAGAAGTACAACATTCATCTTCTGCCCACTACATCTGTGGTCATTGCTTTTTACAATGAGGCCTGGTCCACTTTACTCAGAACCATCCACAGTGTGCTAGAGACCACACCAGCCATCCTGCTAAGGGAGATCATACTTGTGGATGACTTCAGTGACAGAGGTGAGGTGACATATTCCAGTTATTAGAAAGACTTTGCATTTACAGGCTCTTTGCATGCATGGACATTTATAGGTTCTTTGCATTGATGAGCTCATCTGCAACCTTTTCTCAGCATTAAGGTCTTACTGAGGTTGAGAATATTGTTTTCACTGCCATGACAAAATGGGATTTTTGTTCTTTTAAAAAGAGCAGTATGTATATCCTATTTTGTGCTAACCTTTTAAAAATCAGCTAAACCAGAGGTAAACCGCTAGACCAGCATTCTGATTTAAACCTTCATGTTTTTGTTGGTATGAAAGCTTTAACATCCCTAATCAACAGTTAGCCTCTAGTAAGTTGGTTAGTTATTGTCTGAAATTATAGCTTTTGGCCAATACATCTGTGTTTTCTGAGCTTATAAATATTTCTGACAGAATCAGTCAAGGCTTTAGATTTTCTTCACATGAATTGCAGGCTATCTGAAGTCACAGCTTGCTCAGTATGTCAGTAATCTGGAGCGTGTTCGTCTCATCCGCACCAAAAAGAGAGAAGGTCTGGTGCGAGCACGACTCATTGGCGCCACCTATGCCACAGGACACGTGCTCACTTTTCTTGACTGTCACTGTGAGTGTGTGCCTGGCTGGATTGAGCCATTGCTGGAAAGGTGAGACCCTCTGTTTTCCACTGAGATTATTGTCCTGAAATTATGGTCAAATATAAGTCAATGATTTACTTATTAGTCAGTTTACATTAAAGTGTACCCTCATAACAGCAACAGGTTTATATTGTGTAATGTTGATACCATTTGCCTTTATTTCATAGAATTGCAGAGAATGAGTCCACCATCATATGTCCGGTGATTGACACCATTGACTGGAATACATTTGAGTTCTTCATGCAGACAGATGAGCCTATGGTGGGGGGCTTTGACTGGAGACTGACATTTCAGTGGCACGCTGTGCCCGATCTCGATCGCAACATACGCAGATCCAGAATTGACCCCATTAGGTTGGTTTTTGGTCAGCTTTTCAAATCAAGATCTGATAGGTTTATTTGCTTTTCTTTGGAATTAGGACTAAACTGATATTGTGTTGGTTAAACTTGGATAGTTCAGTAAATAAACTATAAATTTATATATACAAACCCAGTGCTGCATTATAGTACAGTTTATAGTACAGTCCTGATAGATTTCTGATAGATTGCTGCTCCCCGTTCACATTGCTGCTCCCCGTTCACATTGCTGCTCCCCTTTCACAGGTCTCCCACTATGGCTGGAGGCCTGTTTGCTGTTAGTAAGGCCTATTTTGAGTATCTGGGAACATACGACATGGGCATGGAGGTATGGGGAGGAGAGAATCTGGAACTTTCTTTTCGGGTAAGACACTTGCAGGTGTTCTGTATTCATGTTACCTATTGTATGGGGGGTATTTGCATAGCTTTACATGGAGCGTGTCAGTGGAGCTTGATAGCAGGAGAGACAGAGCGATGCTGTTTATAATTAGACACATCTCTCATATTAGATTTCATTTTTTAGACTTTACCTAGTAATGAAGATTGATGATGTATACCGTGGAGTAATCTTTCATGCATATGGAAACATAACACAATGCTGTGTCTTCCAGGCTTTTACAACATTCATGTATAATAGATGTGATGTGAATTGGTTTACTGAAGCATGTGGGAATTAAAGATGAAAAATGCCTAAATAAAGACTTTGTTGGAATTTCAACAGATCTGAAGCTCTGATGTCTTATTTATAGTTTCCGGCTCGTTATTAAAACATTCACCCCTTCCTAGTGGTTTCAGACAGGCTATATGTGTAAAATAAAATGTTACTTTTGTAATTAAAATGTTATGATAAAGATCTATGGCAAACAGGGGAACCTGTTTTCCCAGTTAGTTTGCTGATGCAAGTGGTGCATAAATTACACATTTCAGTGAAACAATATTTGCAATTCAGAAATTTAGTTTAAACTCATTTGGGATTTGATTAGTTATTTGAAATGACAGGCTCAGCTCAATGGGTGATTCTTGCATAATTTTAAAATGTATTTTCTAAATTGCAGGTGTGGCAGTGCGGGGGGTCTTTAGAGATTCATCCATGCTCTCATGTGGGCCACGTCTTTCCCAAGAAAGCCCCATATTCCAGATCCAACTTCCTGCAGAACACGGTCCGCGCTGCAGAGGTTTGGATGGACTCCTACAAGCAGCACTTCTATAACCGAAACCCCCCGGCACGCATGGTACTCATACATACACAGTGATGCGTCTGCCAGTGAATTGTAACCACTTGTACTGTCAACATCTTCTCGTGCTGTTTCACAGTGTGACAGAGGTCTGCAGCAGCTGTGTGTCATTTCTTCTTTCAGCCATTTGAACTTTTGTCTAGAAAAGTGCAGTTCTTAAAATTGCTTACTCAATCCTACAGAGGAAAAATTGAGGAAGCGGTAAATGACTCTTTTGGAAATTGAGTGCCTCTATTCTGTCACCTTACCATGTTTGTTCTTTGTTTGGCATTCTTTGAAAAGCTACATGGCTGACAAAGATAATTAACTAGGGCAAACATAAATTATATACACTAGGCTATCACTAGGCTATTGTTGTGTTGACCAAAACGAATGTGGAATGTGACTCCATATTACAAGGAGATTACATTATTAATGACCAGGATCTGTGGTCAAACAGTTCACTTCCTGGTTGCCACGTAGAGACTGAATGCAAGACATTTCATGTTCTGATTGGCTACCTGGAATTATCCATTTACAACAGATCCAAATGCATTTCCTGCCTGTCTTAAGGTGTTTCCAAAGTTGATTGTTTACCTTGGGTTTGTCTTGTTGACTTGTGTCAAAGTTACGTGGCATTCAAACTTTTTATAGGTCTTTAATCTAAAAGTTTACAGTTACAATAGATCACAAATGTACTAACTTAATATGTCTTGAGTAAAGAACAGAGTGAAACCTGCTGTGAGAAGCATGAAGTGCTATGAATGGTACAGTAAAAATTCATTTAGTAAAAATGTTGTAATGGCAGACAGGGATGTAATAGCCTGTTAGTATGGTCTAAAAATCATTTAAACATTAAATGTAACATTTAAAGTAATGTTACTGTAACATTTAAAGTGACTGTAACATTTAAAGTAATGAGAACATAGTTTTCAACATGTTCTCATTAAGGTGTTTTGAGATTTAAGACAGAAGTTTTTTTGGTTGACCAATTTAACTTTGATAACCTGTCCTGCTCAAGATTTGGAGATGTTCCTTTTGTATTAGATACATCGAGTGTCCTAAATGATGCATTTATTTGTCAGCTTTGCTGAAGAGTATATCCTTCCATAGGAATCTTATGGGGATATATCTGAAAGGATTCTTCTGCGAGAGCGTCTTCAGTGTAAGAGCTTTGAATGGTACCTGCAGAACGTCTACCCTGATCTCCATGTGCCAGAGGACAGACCTGGCTGGCACGGAGCGGTAATGATGCACTGTTGCTCACATTACAAGATAATCCATGTGATTATAAATGTTATGTTCTAGACTTGCTTTGTTTTTATTATTTTCGTTCCTGGTTCCTGGTGTAGGTGCGTAGTGCCGCAATCAGCTCTGAATGTCTGGACTACAACGCCCCAGACCACAACCCCACGGGAGCTCACCTCTCCCTGTTCGGATGCCACGGTCAGGGCGGTAATCAGGTAACTAACATTAATATTAACTTTTTTACTTCCCCTCACCCCACAGCCTGATATTTCCAAGAGGAATTTTCCATTAAAGCCAGGGCTATCAAGTAACTTTAAAAATGTGCATTAGGTGCATTTTACTTCCAGTTATTTAATTACTACAAGAGTAAATGCAGGACATCATCAGATACTGTTAGTTGCATTTGCTGTAAACAAAGGTAGCTTTATTTGTGCTGAAACAGGATTCTGTGCTGCGACGCGCTGTCCCTTTAAGGTTTTGTGAATCTGCATTTGAGAAACTAAATGAGATGATTGGATGTATATTTAATGGAAAGGGCAGCCTGTGTGTGGCTGGTGGCTTATGTCACCACCAGCATTAAGTGTGGCACCATTTGTGAGTGAAAATCAATGTTTCCACAGCCTGGGTTGAAAGAGAAACCTTTATGCAATATACATGAGGCTCCAAAGCACATGGACTGATAGTGACTGAATACATGAGTTTCAGATATACAGATATATCTTCACAGAGATGCCTTATCTGATAAATACTGAAAATAGATTATTTTGTCTATAAGCATCACTGTTACTGTTGCTTATATTTAAGGTTAGGGATTTAAACAACCCCCTCAATTTAGGATACAAATTTAACTAGTAATTCATCCTACAACATCTGTGCTATGAACATAATACATCAAAGCACACTGAATATTAAGGTTTTCTATTACTTTCTAAGCGATAAAATGATAAAAACAAATACTTACATTAAAGTAATATCATACAGTAAAGATATATCTAAAGAGCAGAATATCAGGGAGAAATGTGGAGGTGGGTTTTTCTGATTTTTCTGAGCCAATAAGAAACCACTCAGAGGACCCTAGCAACAGCACAGCAACACACAAACAATTGACCTATAACATTGTGGTGATGTACTAACCTTTATTCATAAGAATTAAAAAAAATATATTTGTGAGAAAAGGTATTTATTTAGAGATTTCCTCTGAAATAATGGTGTAATCAAAGCAGCACAAGCTGCTACACCTTTTAGTGTGGTGTATGTATTTATGTATGTATATGTAGATAAATAGACAGACAGACAGATGTTACTAAATGGCTAAGCCATTTTTCATCCGCTATGCAAACACTGTAAATCTGACTGTCCTAGCACACCTCTTGAGGTCCATGATCTGAAGTATCATCCATATGAAAACTGCAAACCCATAGCAGATGAATTAACATTTAGGCATTTGAAATCACTTTTTAACGATCTGTCATTTCTCTCTCTCAGTACTTTGAATACACATCACAGAAGGAGATCCGTTTTAACTCAGTGACTGAGCTTTGTGCTGAGGTCCAGGATGAAATGACACATATAGGAATGAAGTATTGTCCACAAGATGGTGTTCCAAGATCTCCCAGCATCTTGTGGGAGTTCAGAGATGTGAGTCTGCTCAGATGATCTCAGAGGTGCCATCAGCAAACAGAATGTTTGGGCAGATAAAACACATTGTATATCAGATTTCCAATGCTGTGTTTTCATGTCTGAGATGATAATTATCTGGCTGTTGCCTCCTCTCAGGACGGGAGCATATATCATCCTCATTCAAACATGTGCATCACATCCTACCGCACATCAGATGGCCGTGCAGATATCCAGATGAGAATTTGCTCTCCTGGAGACAGACACCAGCGATGGAAATTTGAGTGACCTAAAACTCCTTGTGAACTTAGATGTAGGTGCCATCATCAAAGGTGATGTTTCTTGACTTCACCTGCCTTGGAATGCATCAAGAAATGAACCAGCAGGCATTAAAAATTGAACCCATACTTCATGTGTGCCTTTGCAAACCAAAGTGAATGTCTACTTATAGTGCCAATGTTTGTCTTTCTGGTCAGAGACTTTTAACTCTTTAAATGCATTGTAGCAAACCAGCCAACAAAGACTGTGTTGTGTTGGACCAGTGTTTTTGTTTACATTCATGCACTATATGCTACCAGTAAATCATTGCTAGACTCTGCAGTAGTAACATGTTGGTTATGCTGTGCAGCTGTTTTATTTAATTGTAACAGAAGTGACTGATTTCAGGATGTTGTGTCTTGAGGGTTTGTCTCGATTGTTTTCTTTTGGGTTGGCTTGTGTATTTTTGTATTAATAGGTTCTTTTCACATTAATTAGTGTAAAATACATGGATTTTTTTGGCACACTGATGTTGATGGGCAGTATCAGCGTTTTAGATTGTTTTCTGGCTGTCTCACTCCAATGAAGCAGTCAAACTACCATCAACGTTCAAAGAGTTTGTTAATAAGTACACTTCAGTTTGAAGTAGATTACAGAAACTGCACTTTAAAGATGGTTGCAAACCAATGTTAAACAATATTAAAAATCCTCATACATCCCTGGGGTCTTGATTAATTAGGTTTTCCATGGTGATACCCATAGCATTTTTGGGATTAATCTGCTTTAATTTAAATTGTTGTCCTGTAACAATAGTTTCTGAATGATCAACTCAACTAAAAGTGCCTCTTCAGCCTCATTGCCTTCACATAAGTGCCCATTTTCATGTGTTAAAGGTACTATCTTTACACATCAGAATACCACAGTATTTTAAAATAGTCTTGGCCAAAGTAAAGTCTTCAGATTAATTGCCCAAGTGCTTTCATCACAAAGGTCTTCCAGCTTTCCAAAATTAAAAAATCTATGTGAAAATCTTATCTGTATGGTTCTCTGTTCTGTAAGAGGTAAAATATGACAGATTGTGAGATAAAAAACAATATCACAACTATACAAATTGGTTACAGAATAACTAATTTCTTAAATGTCTGTGTATGGTTAACTTGATCGTTTGTAGCCTTTATATGTGCATTAAAATGCATAATATGGTATTTTAGTGCCATAATAGTACACTAATATGGCAAGGTGGTTTTTTTATGCTTTGAAATTGTCAGTGAATTAAAGGGATTGTGGGAAAGTGAATATGAAATTTGAAATACTACTGATAAAGCACAGATCTTAGCGATCATCTCTTTTTTTAGTGTAATGAAGTATTTTTTGAACATGGAAAATAAGTGCAAAGTTTTCTGTCTCAATGAATTAAATTAATTAGAAACATTTTGTGGGTTTTGTTTTGCTTTATGAAGCGCCATCTAGTGGTGCAGGGAGAATGCTACGGGCTTTTCATGTCAATACAGCATTACAGTGCATGGATTTGAGACTCCTTATTTTACATTCCTTTACAATAAATGTGTGTTTTTACCTTTGTGATCTGATCTGCTTATATAAACATCTCAGTCAGGCAGAATCATTCCTGCAATAACAATTTGCAGCCTATGGGCTTATACATTTCAAATAATGTGTGTACAACTCATCAATAATCTTACAAAAACACAATGAAAGGGAACCCAGAACCTATGCCAGTATATATAGTGTGTTATGAAGTATCAACATTTCATACTGCTCAGCATTCATTTGTTACATGACTGCACAACATTGGTTTTGATGACTATAACACTCTTTAGAGTTTACACAATAAAAGTCTTCAATTAATCTAGTTAAATCTTCAGTTGGGGGGCACTCAAATGACCATTTTACCTCCGATAGCCTAAATAATAATGAAATGTTTACATACATGGACATACATTTAGCTGGTTTCTTTTCATTTTTCAGCTTTGAAAGTTTAAATATTACATATATACTGTAGGTAGTGGATGGAAAATTAATGTCTGAAATTCATTTTGAGGGAAGAGGGAAATATTTATATAATACCATATTTATATAAAACCAGCTGAACCAGTCAGAATCCATCATCACAATAAACAGACACAACTTAATTTTCCTTCACAAATATTTGTCTCTTTCAACAAATGTCATGGTGGTCCATAATTCAGAATTTTTCCAAGTGTGAGTTCTTTTTAGAAATAAGAAGTCTTGACTTTCTCCATCCAAACATATTTATTTTGCCTTGCCAGTCACATTATAATCAATAAGACAAAAATCACTTTCATATCAACATGTGGCATACAAATTTGTTGAACAAATATATAACACATAGGAAAAATAAAATAAATATTTATAAAATAATAAGACAAAGTGAATAAAATAAAATAAAAGCTAGTAATAACAAATACCTCAAAAAACAATTAAAATCATGACCACTTTAATGGCCCCAACCGGAAGTAGCATCAGTACCAAACCATGACCAAACTTATGGAAACGATATGGGATAAATACTGTACGTGTATTTAACAAACGTGTATCTTGTACACTCAAATCATAATATAAGTAACGATTGTGTGCGTTAAACACACGTATTTTTGCGTATTTTGAAAAAAGTAATACACATCAACTCGGATTGCCGCAAATTGCGTACATACGATATCCAAAGCTGACGAGGTTGCTCACTAGGTTTTGAGACGCAGCCAATATTTGAACAGTTGGTTTAACCCATACTAAACCAACATCCAGTCAACTTTTCATACTATACATTTCATACTATCTTAAATGAGATTGTCCACCCTGATTGATTTTATAATGAAACCTGGCACTGTTAACAAATGAGATCTTTATCCGCGATTTCCAACTTTCTCTTAAACTTCTAATGAGATTTAAGGATGACGAACGACCTCAATGAACGAAGACGCAAGCCGGACACATTATGGTATCTGTAAGCTGAAATCGGTCAAAGTTAATTTGTTTTTTTGCATTTGTGGGGCTTTTGTAGCGGTTTATTTATTATTTGTCACGGACAAATAAAGAGACCTGTTTATGAGAAACCTCCACTAGATGTAAATGCATTAGGGGAGATGAGCAGAGCTGTAAAACTAACAGATTTAAATGATGAAGAGGAGAGAGAGGAGGTTGAGAGCATTAAAAAGTATCAGATAAACACTTATGTGAGTGATAAAATATCACTACATCGCCGACTATCTGAAAGATGGAACCCATTGTAAGTGTCTGTCTGTCTATCTTTCTATTGCCATGTGTATTTTAATGTGTTACAGTATGTGTATTAAACTTCTGATTTAAAAGCTATGTTAACCTTATAAAATAAATATTGTGGTTAAGCATCACAAATAAAACACTAGCTTTTCTTCTTTTGGTATACAAGGAACATAACTGGTATCTTTGATGCTTTTTTATCTAAGGAATTGACAAAAAAACAACAACAGTGTCAACAATGTATAAATTACGTAGCCTTGTAGTCTTGTGTTGTTTTGTGTTTTATGTAGCACCTAGTTCCTGGACAAACGTTGTTTTGTTGTTTTGTATATGGTTGAAATGAGAATAAACTCCACTTGACTTGACTTGAAGACCCATCCTGCATCTTGCAAAGTGTCCATGCATTTGGATTTTTACATATTGAAAGTGAAAAAAGTAAATATTGCAATACTTCAAACATGAATACAAATTGCATCACTATTTTTTAGGCAAATGCATAAACCAACATCTTTCTCTTTAGATGTAGAACCCTAAAATATGACTACCTGAGCTTGCCCACAACTTCAGTAGTGATAGATTTCTACAATGAAGCCTGGTCCACACTTTTACGAACGGTGCACAGCATCCTGGAGACCTCACCTGATCTTCTGCTTACAGAAGTGACCGACCGACAGCGACCGAGGTATCAGTCCCAGTTAAAACTTCTTATGTTATCAGGAGTGAAGAACTTGAGTCTCAGATCACACACTCATGACAAGATAATGTGCTAAAACTCAATGATCTAAACAAAAAGTTAAAGCAAGATTTATATACCATTGCTGGTAGATTTGATTGGTGAATATTTAACATTATTAAAATGTCAAAATTAAGTACATTAAATTGTAAATATTTTTAAAGACTTCAATCTTTTTCCATTTAAGGAGAAGCTTCTTATGACTAGAATAGTCATAATAGCTGTCTGGGACATTTTCAAGATGGCTGTCAAGTGAACTAAATTATTTTAGAGGGACTGTTCTAGAAAACTCTCTACTTGCATGTATTGCATGTTTCTTTGTCTGAAATCATTAGCTAATCTGTAATTTTGAAGAATGCCAAACCTGTATTAATGAAAACAGATTCTTATCAGAGAAATATCAAAGCAATGTGCCACCTGAGCGCCACCCTGTGGCCAATCCACTTCTTTCTTTAACATAAGAGCCAATAAACATTTGCTAATTCCATTAATTCTTTCCAAATTTTGCTCCACAGAGCATTTAAAGGAGCCTTTAGAGAACTACATTGCCAGTCTGAGAAAGGTGCGTCTGATCCGAGCAAGGAAGCGAGAGGGTTTGGTGAGAGCTCGGCTCCTGGGGGCATCCATCGCCACAGGAGAAGTGCTGACCTTCAGTGGATTGCCACTGTGAGTGCCATGAGGGCTGGTTAGAACCTCTGCTTAAGAGGTGAGGCTGTTCAGCCCTAACACTCCACTCACACAGGTGTTAACCGGCATTATAGTAACAAAAGACCACAGCTAGCACATTTAAATTGTGTTTATCTGCCATTTAAATTTGCATGACAATATTAGCAGCTCATGCTGAAACTAGATGTCACATCACAGTTAGATTGATGATAATAAGGTTGATCCTCTGCTGTTTTATCTCTGCATCCTGCAGAATTAAGGAGGAGCCTTCTGACGTTGTGTGTCCAGTAATAGATGTTATTGACTGGAACACATTCGAATACCTGGGAAATTCTGGAGAACCTCAGATCGGAGGATTTGATTGATGACTGGTGTTTATATGGCACACTGTCCCAGAGCATGAGCAGAAACGCAGACATTCCTCCACTGATGTTTTCAGGTTTGTGGTTTAGGGTGGAGCTTAGATATGGGACTTAAGCTGACACTTAAAGTTCATACAATATACAATAGGGAATGTTTGTGCTTTTATCAGATACATCCTTTATAGTGAATATGCAGACAGCATGTGCAAATAAATGTTTCATTCTGCAAAGATCTTTCTAATTAAATGTTTAGTCTTTCCTTTAACAGCATTCCATGTTTCCCTGCTTTGATCCAGATCTCCTACCATGGCTGGCAGTTTGTTTGCAGTCAATAAGAAGTACTTCCATTACCTGGGCACATATGACAAGGGAATGGAGTTGTGGGGTGGAGAGAACCTGGAGTTTTCATTTAGAGTAAGTTCACCTTTTGTTCTCTAGGCTTTGCTCTACCGTAAGGGTAAAGAGCCTGCAGGTATGCTTTTGACAGATGGCCGCCATCATAGTTTGAAAAATATGTAATAAGTCTTAGAAGGTTAGGAGTTTGGCCAGCACCTTTAATAAGTGTCTTGACAACCAACAGGATGACTAAACTGCTCTTTACTTTGTGTTTATGCAGCATTTACTTACTCATCATTCCTCTTATTACTCAGCTTACATCCCCTCGAGGACGCCAGCCCTGTTGCTTAGACAGCAATAGCTCACCAGTTTAGGAGCTGTGCTTTAACCTGTGGAACTGCATTAACAACATGTCAACGAAATACAGACCATATTACGTATTCATTAGATTAGGGGTTTTCAAAAAGGGGTCCAGGAACCCCAGGGGGAACCTAGGAAATTTCAGAAAAAATAAGGCAAAGCAAAAGTTTACCGAACAATATTAATGTTTCATTTCTAAGTGTTCATATTTATTTATAAGGGTTATTATAAGTGTTATGTCTTTCTTTTATTTAAGTTTAGAAACAATATGTTGTCTTTATATTTAGGAAGGTGGCCTCTCACAAAAGCTTCATCATATTTGGGGGTCCTTGACATCAAAAAGTTTGAATACCCCTGCACTGGGACATTGTGTAAATATTATGTACGACTAATCTCTCATCAGATCTGGCAGTGTGGAGGGAGTCTGGAGATCCACCCATGCTCACACGTGGGGCACATCTTCCCTATGATGGCACCATACTCGAGGAACAAGGTTCTGGCCAACAGCGTGCGGGCGGCAGAAGTCTGGATAGATGAATACAAAGAAGTGTACTACCATCGCAAACCCAATGCCCGTCTGGTACGCCTACTTGTACAGTCTGTTGTATCACTTGGCTTTTGTTTGCTTGTCTCCTCATTTTCCAGGACAACGTTTATCACAAGTTAATCTATGTGACAGCTATGCTGCAGCGTAAATAGGTCATTCATATGACTTTGTAAAAAGAGAATATGCGCAGGGCTGGGCGGTACAGCCAGAAAAATTATATCCCTATATCTTTCACCTTTTTTGGTGATTCAGTATATCCTGATGTTTATGCATTTGCTCTGAAATGTCTGATATGTTGTGTGTTATAGTCCCAATCAGTCATTTAGATTCTAAATGTGAAATGAATAGTTAAAAATAACTGAAATTGTAGGCACCGTATTAGCAAAATAAACACAGAGAACAATATTTGTTCATTTTTGTTTACATGCACTAATATATCAAAACATTGTAAAAACAAAGCAGTATTTACTTACATATATTTTTTACCAAAGCATTTCAAGGCATGAAAATGGCCACAAAGTGACCATTTTTGAAGTTTTTTGAGTAATGCTGCAAATAAATCGTTGATTTTCTTTTTTTTAACAGACAACTTCAACACACTCTTTAGAAAACTTTAGAAATCATTATGAATGTATTTAATCCAAGATAAATGTACACCTCTGTACTTTTACAAATGCCCTTGTCTGATGTGCTTTCCATAAATGTCATTGAACATGAGGGCCGGTTTTCATCAAGTGACATTCTATGCTCTGTGTGAAATGACTACAGTCAGTAGCAGCTCTCTTAGCCTGTGTGTTTGTCATCTAGTTGCCCTTGTAGTTGCACCCCGCTGAGCTCTGTAGTTAAAGGAAGAGGAGCTCTTATTGATTATCAGGTAACCCTTCTGTATCTCAACCTTGGAGATGTTGCCAAGTTGGCACCAGGCACTCTAAATCTATCTGATGTGATGCCAATAAATAAGGCTTTTTCTCTGTCCAACCTTTATACTCTTCCACCATGCAGATTCGTAAGGAGATAGCTCTCTTTATTACTCACAGAGTCACACTGCATATTTTATTGATGCCTAAATCTCTGTTGATGGCACTGTGTCCTAAAATTTAAGATGTTCTGTGATGGCTCTCAATGGTCAGAATGCTTAATTTAATCTGCACAGTACATGCCAACCTCCGGGTAAACAACATTCATTGATTATTTATTTTTGACTTAAAAAATGATATACAGGAACATTTGTAAAGAGAATCAATATCATGAAGGAACACAATTTATCAAAGCAGCCAACAATTTTAGGAGCGTTCTGTAAGTTTTTATTGAAAAACTGCTGTGAAAAAGATGAACTGCATTTTATCTTTCACCTGTCACTTTTTCTGTTAGCTTTATAAAAAAATGAAAAATTATATGTTCTTTCAGTTTTTCTATCAAATTTAAGTTCTGCCATTATTTAGTCAATGTCTCTTAAGCTTTATTATTTTTTTCATCTGTGGAATCTGTGAGGTTTTAGAGTGTCCAAAATATGTGAGAATCAGACAACAATTTAAATCATTGTTTACTAAAGATCTTTACCTTTTGCATCTGTTGCGTTGATACTGTACATGTCCATTTTTGGTTACATAAGTGCAGTGTAGCCATATTCCACACCATATAAGAATCTGGCTGCGGAGGAGAAACTGCACCACTGAAATACTTTGTTTATGTTTTAATCTAATGAAGTTAATTAGTGAAGTCTTTCATTATCTGCATAGTTGCTGAATCTCCCCCACAGAGCACTGCCTTCAGCTGATGTTTCTCACAAGCAGTCATATCTCCAGCAGCACTGTGTGGGCTATCACTCACCAGTTCTTCATGCCTGACAGGGAAGGTATGAGGGGATTTCCTGCCACAGAACCAATGAACAAGCAATGAACCCTTGACCTTTTTCAGTATTGATTGGGATTTCAACTTGTTTTTACCGTTTTGTGGTAACAAGCTGGGTTACTGCTTCTGAATGCTTTAGTCACAAAAGGAGGGTGAGCAGTGTGACTAAATAATGGTCCTATGAGGGCTTTTTGTGAAAAAGTAGAATTACTGTAAAGACAAATTATTGTAAAGAATTGATTTTCTCTTTATGCTTAACCTGCTTGTTTATATTATACCTCATAAAATGACAAAGTAAACATATCATAGAGACCCTGGGCTGGCTAGCAAGGACCATGTCACCCTAGCAACCAACCAGAACACTCTAGCAACTACATAGCAACGTGCTTTTAAACATGCTTTTTAATTTAAAAGCTGCCAACACCCTGGTAACCATCCTCAACACTCTAGTATCGTGGCAGCAATCTTTTTTTAATGTTATTTCTATATTGCAGTGATCAGAATTTGCATGCCCCTTATTAATGTAAACTGTTTTATTATTATGCTATGAAGTTAATTCATGCTTAGGAAGTAATCCTAGGTAAAATAGACTCGAAATATCCCAATTTATTTCTTAATTTAGGAGGCATATGGTGATGTGACTGACAGATGAAAACTCAGAATGCGTCTTGGATGTAAGAACTTTAAATGGTTCTTGGAGAATGCCTACCCTGACATTCTGGATCCAGAAGACAGGCCTGGAATGTTTGGAATGGTGAGCTTTTGTATTTAGATTTACATAAACAGGCAGTAAAGCTCAAAAAACAGTTTTTTTTTCCTATTCCAAATAGCATATAGCAAATAACATACAAACCTAAGACAGACCAGCCATGAGGTTTTACATTGATGGTGTGTACTCCTGTAGAAATTATTTTAACTTACCAAACTTAGTAAAGAACTACCCATAATCTATGAAAACTAGTTCCACCAATCAGAGAAGTGTTATCATCAAATAGGAATTAAGCCAATATCCACAGCAGTGAAAACAGATGCTCCCATTGTAACCAGCAAAGTTCTCTGCACTGCAGGCGAGTGACATTGTGTAGCCATAGGAATTAACATTTATCTTTCTTTTCTTAACTGTAGCTGAAGAATACAGAAATGACCAACTACTGCTTTGACTACAACCCACCTGAGGATTATAATATGGCTAGTCATCACGTCATTCTTTACGCATGTCATGGTATAGGGCAAAGCCAGGTTATTATGGACTCGTTTTCAACCCATGTGCTGCTGTTTTCTGTGAAACACCAAAGTAGACATTATTGAAAAATTGTTACAACAAGTTCTTACAACAAGTCATGCAGTGACAGTTCACAGTGACCAGGGCTCAAGTTCCATAATTTTGGGCTACAGTAGAAGAAGCTTCAGTGATTGCTAAAGTAGTTGCCTAAATTTGGAACTGTCATGAGACAAACCTGTCATATGACTTTTAAAGACTTGCACCATATTGTAAAGTTGTTAAAGTTACTTTTATGGGTCCATTTTGGAGCCTGCTCTTGGCATTATGCATTGTTGTAAGAGCTTTGAATTTTTCAAAAATTCCTTCTTTTTGTATTCTACAGGAAAAGTAGGTTTGAAACAACATGAGGCCAATTAAATAATAATAACATTCCAGTCACACAATAGTCTACGCAGACATAACTCTTGGTCAGGAATATACACACGTCTCATGGCTTTAATGTGTTATTGACAACCTTATAATAAGCTGCAGTAAAGAGTGTGTTGTTTATTGTACTGCACGGTTGTTTTTAAGTGACTCCAGCCGCCTTACACAGCAGCTTCATACACAGCATGACTTCATACATCTCCCGCTCTGTGGGGAGGCAGGCAAGCCCTGGAGACCCATCAGTGCACAATACGAGCCATATGTACAGCACAACAACACTTTTCTAATGGAGTCTCTCTGTGAATGTGAGAGAAATGCTCCTCTGTTTTAGTCTGATGCTGTGCATATGTCCCTCTCTATCAGACTGAGCATCAGATTAGAGTGTTTTGATTAAAGGGATAGTTCACCCAAAAATTCTTCCATCATTTACCCACCCTCATGTCATTCCAAACTCATATGACTTTTTCGTAATCAAACAATATTGGCATTCATTGACTTCAGTTGTATGGACACTAAAACAGTGAGACATTTCTTAAAATTTCCTCATTTGTGTTCCACAAAAGAGAAAAGTCATATAGGTTCAAAATGACATGAGGTTGAGTAAATGATGGAAAAGATTTCGTTTTGGGTGAGCTATGCCTTTAAGATTTAAAAGGCCGATGCGATTAATCTGAGCCTGTGATAACTTTGTGTGTACACTCTGATGCTAAAGGCTTCTTGTGTTTGTGTGACAGTTCTTTGAGTACTCCACACTCCAGGAGATACGTTATAACACAAGGGAGCCTGCGGGCTGTGTCGTAGCAGATCCTGTTTCCAGCTTCCTTACAATGCATTACTGCAGCAAGCCCTGGGAACCTGTGCCTGAAGACCAGAAGTTCTTATTCAGAGGGGTGATCATGGAACACGTCAACACACACTGATTGCGTTCCTGTAGCTATCTGCTAGGGTGTGGTGCTCGCAACGCAAAGGTATTGGGATCAATCCTAGGCATCATACACATTGATAAAATATAACTTGGGTACTTTGAACACCTTTAAGACCAGTGTGATGACAGACAGAGATTCTGGGGTTGACTGAGCTTGCTGTTCCAGTGGGCCAAAGACCTTAAAGTATTCATAGAAAAAAAAGCACAAAGCCCTCTCGTCTGGCCTGTTGTGGAGATGTGTGCATTACTTTTCTAAGAAATCAGATGTTATTTTCCTGGCAGATGTTGACCAAAATCTTTGACAAAATGTTGACAAAAAAGTAGACTTACAGAAACCATCCCAGAAAACGCATAGCAATGCCCTAGCAATCGTATAGCAGTGCTCTTGCAACAACCCAAAATATCGTAGCAACTGTATAGCAATGTTCTTACAACCCTTAGGACATTGTAGGAACTGCATAGTAGTGCCTTGGCAACCACCCAGAACATCTTAGCAATTGTATAGCAATGTTCTGACAAACCCCAGAACATCCTAGCAACAGCTGAGAACTGGCCCAGAAACCACCCAAAACATCCTAGCAACAGCTGAGCACTGCCATAGCAACCACCCAAAACATCCTAGCAACAGCGTGGCACTGCCATAGCAACCACCCAAAACATCCAAGCAACAGCATGGCACTGCCATAGCAACCACCCTGAACATCCTAGCAACTGCCTTGCATTCCCCTAGCAACCACCCAAAACACGTAATTTATCCCCTTTCCTGACATCCCTTCCTGCAGAAAAATGTAATAGTTTGAATGAAAAATGCAAGCACTTTTCCTGTAACGCTTCTCTTCTCAGTTCCTTTGATAACCTCCCCTAACCTTTGCATTGGCAGGATGGCACTCTGCTCCACTTTCAGACTCGGTTGTGCGTTCAGGCAGGGGAGCCCAGGCCCCGCTCTCCGTCCCTGCTCGGACTCTGTCTCACAGAAGTGGTTCTTTGAAGAAAGAAAATTGTAGAGGTTTTCCTTCACCTTTAACCTGCTATAGAGACAGAGAGAGCGTTTCATATCGGCAGCTCTGACTTCACACCAGTTTATTGATCATTCCTACATCTTTCTATCTTTTCTAGGGTTTGATAGTGCCTTTATAGTACATGACTAATACAGCACAGGCTGTGTGAATCGAATCTAAGAAGGTTAAATATAGAAGATTCAGTACGGTTTAGTAAATTAACATTTAACACTTTTTTAACACATTACTCACCTGAAAATTTTCATTCCATTTTAAAATGTAAAAACATTTTACCTGACTTCATATTGTAACTGCACAGTCTGCTTACTGCTGGTGTGTATTTTGTCTTTTCATCCAGGCAGCTTTTATTTATTTAACATTTTTACATGACCTTTACATCTGTTGTATCTTTGCTTACTGTAGGTGACTAGCATTTTAAAACTCCACCTCTGTGATCTGGTTTCTGATCGGAGTCAGATCTTTCTTGCACTTAGAGTCTCTTGGCAGCCTCTGTGTATTTTTGGCTTTCACTGCCGTTTTCTTTATGGCCGCTAGATGGTGCCAAATCCTCCGTTTTTCTTGACGTCCTGCGGCGTTCATGTTGTCATTACTTGGTGTGTGTGTGTCAGTAATTTAAGTTGATCGCTATGTTGTGATTGAGATGCTGGTTTAAGCACGGGTGGGAAGGTAGAACGATGATTGTTACTGATCTCTGAAAGCTGTGTTAGTCTAATCTTAGTCATTCACCTGCTGTTGAAAATGGTTTGTTGATTATATAAGGGCAATAAAACAGGATTGAATGTTACAGCAGATACTAGATTGTGGTAGCTAAACCGCTGTGAGTTCCTTATTATCCTTCATTTGTAGGAAAACAATGCTGTCCATATAAACCTCTTTAAATCTGACCACATCAATTTTCTATGCTGAATGATGTCATCAATAATTTGTTTTAATAACTTATCTCTTACGGTTATGTATTACATCAGTAATTGCTGGTGTTACTTGTGCTGATCTGAAAGTTTATGTTTTTAGGTCAATTTATTGATTTTCTTCACTAAAATGTTTTAAGTGCCTTATGGAACAGAGAGACATTTGCTTTTTGGCCTTTTGAATGACGTTTATGGCATTTTCTCTTTTGATAAGATCTTTGATGATTACATATATAGTTTACATAAAGTGATAAGGTAGTGGAGGACTTGAACATTGTCATAGGGAAATACTGTTTACCATGTGCTTCGATCATCAAGTGATTATTTGAGAGCTTGTGAGATTCAATACCGGACAGATGTTTCCAGGTTCTGCAAAGATAAGCAGGTTTAGAGATTAAGATCTGTGGATTTAAATGGAAGCCTTTTATGTTTGCACTGGTTGGCTTTTCTTCTCTATCAAAGCCTCAGAATGATTGATGATGGATTGTTTAAAGAGCTCAACACAGGACAACAGTCATCATCTTGTGTGTGAATGTCAGAAGTGTCCTTCTGAAGCCACTGTGTTGCTTGTAATGCTAAAATCAATATGGTAAATATACTGTGGCCTTCATGTAGTATAACAAAACAATAATTTGTGCATTCTCTGTATACATTTGGTTTACACTATGTAACATTAAAGGCAGATGATTTATGATGATTTTAAAAAAAAAAAAATTCTTGGTACTGACCCATAGTACAAGAAAATCAATGACCAAAAGGTTTATGTCGACAGTAAATATGCACTGCATTATAATGAATGCATTGTACATGATTTACTCTTTATTTGGCAAGGTGTACATTTTTAAAACCATTAATGCTGCAAAGACACTTCAGGGAACTTTATGCTGTTGTACCAGTGACCTTAACATGTCAGAAATGAAGGCTTTATTTGTTAATGTAGTAACTGTTTTTTAAAATATGTTTTCTAGTTTAATTTGCATTTAAATTATACAGGTTGTGCTAGTTCTGCAATAAAAACATTGCTTTACCATAAAGTGGATTTAATGTTTGAGTTTCTACACAAAAATAAAGCCAGTGAATAGCATCTCAGATGTGCGTATTGAATTCATTCAGGATAAAAATGCTCATGTCATTTCTTTATGGTATGTTCAGTGTATGTTTACGAAATACTGAAAAATCTCTTCCCTTACCACCAAATGATCTCGCCTCGGCAATCTTTATTCTACATTATTGCACACTGACTGTACCCTGCAAACAAATTATTTGTATTCTGCCACTTTACTCAGGTTACCAGGGAAAATAATACAAAACTTTTCCTTCATACAGCACTAATCTCATTCACCCTCTGAATCCATCTTTCCGTTTTTGTCAAAATAGCAAGTACAGAGAAAAGATCGAGGTTTTATTGGCAGGCCGCTCTGACTGGCTTGAAGATGCGAGGATGGGTATGAGGAACCGATTGTGCCAAAACGTTCCTCAGTATGTGCTCTGCCCCGCAGTCATTCTCAGTTACTCATTCATGATGTGCGTCTGTTTGATATATTATACTGTTTGCAGGCCTCATGCTCCAGTGTCAGGATGGGATTAGCATGGAACACTTCAGCTGGCTTTAGGAAAACAGGGTCATGGAATGAAGCTCTTGTAGCCGTCAGATCTCTCCACCACCCCATTAGATGTGTCTACTTCATGAATCACTGTGGAGAACCATATTTTCATCCTTTTTGCATCTGCGCAACTTTGTTTTTCCGTGGCATGGTCTGTGTAGTCACTGCCAAATGGGATTACGACCGCGTCACTTTTTAGCTTTAGAAAAGGGCATTAAATATTGAAACAATCTCTATGTAGAAAATGGCTCTCACCTCCTTGTGATGCATTTGGGATCTTAGATATGAAGGCAGCTTGCTTGCCCACGTTCCATGTGTTACATGCTTAACAAGGTCTCTGAATACTCCAGCTTCTCTTTTCAGAGATGGAAATAAGCTTGAGTTGGCAAAGAGAGATGAGAACGACACAGATAGATATACACCATTGATTTCTACACATTCTGCTGAACTGGCTCGTAGTTTTGAACCAGTGACTGGGCAGCCTTCATCATCGAAGCCATCGAATTTCAACCAATCCTCAAACTTTTAGCTTCTTAATCAGGTTAAGCTATGCTATATATTTCACATTAACCCTAAAACCTAATACTACATTCTAATTGGTTAAAAGAAATGTTGTTCCAGGTCCAAAAATGGTGTAAAGGAACTACTTGTGAAATCATGGTGACCATAAAATCTTTCAAAGGGTCCATGTAAAATGCTTTATCTTGGAAACACAGTTATTACAGATACAGATGCCCAACATGGGAAGGTAACAGCACAGCTCTGTCAGCCTCATTGACTCCTCTGTAGTTGAGGTGACAGAAAAAGCCCCCCCTTTCCATAAGTATAGCCAACTAACAGACTCTAGAACTGATGTTTTAGGTACATCTCTATAGTAAATGCTCTTTCTCACTGAGTCGGGTCAGCCAGATTTCAAATAGACATAGTTGAGGTGTAAATGTGGGTGGTTATGCATTAAAGAACTTGGGTTTCTAACATCAGAAATCAAAAGGTTTCAGAATGCAGAGGTCATGCAGATTAGCGTCAATGATATTTTGGAATGGGGAAGTTACAGTATGTGTCCATAGTGACATACAACTTTATATTTATTTCAGAACAATGTTTGATTTCTCATGCTTTTTAAATAGGCAATTCACTATTTTTAAGCTTTTTAAAGGAACAATTTCACAGACTTTCGGTTCCTAAGTAATATTGTATTTGTTTCATTTATAACTTTATTGAATTCCATGCTCTTGTAAAGCAAGAAGAGATCGTTGTAGTTTGACTCTTTATTTGTATTTCATAAAAATTTATTGATTTACAGCTTATATGCCCTCATGTCATGTCAACATGTATAATGGAAATTGTCTATGATGTGTAGTCGGCGACTGAAGGGTAATCTGCTCTGGGGAAACCCATATATCTTAGATGTATTTACAAAGGGCTTACAGACTTGTTAAAGGTCAGAGCAAATTAAACTCATTTTTCACTATTTTTGTGTGTACTTTTAGAAATAGTTGACCTTTCAGCTTAGATTCAGATTTTTTAATGTCCTTCATTATGTGTTAAGGCTAGTTCATACCACCTGACAAGCACCAGTTTCTGACAGTTGCTGGGTTTTGTTGAATCTGTGTTAACCATGTTTGTTAGGTTAGTGTGAAAATGATGGTTATGCTTCTAGACACTTCCAACAGACAGCTTCAGATTTTAGTTTGAGATGTTGGCCTTTGCTGGTGATTTAGTTTGCAAGGAGAATAAACTTGTCTTTGCAAGCCATCAGATCTCTCTAATAAAATAGTCCTTGTGCAGGCTGTGAAAGCATAGCAAAGACTCTGAGGTTGCCATCCAAAATCATGGAGATCTCTTTGTTTAGAACCAATCCCAGATGCTCTAAGCTCCTCCTCCTTCACCTACTGTGGCGGCCCACATCTGTCCAACAAACCTTCTGCTGACATTTAGTGCATTAGCAAAAGAGGTGAGATCAGGACTCAAGGCACCTTCTGGAATGTTTGACTTTATTGATAGCCTAACATATGCGTAAATATTGGAATATATCATTAAAATCATTTTATCTACATTTGTTGTTGATTGTTTTAGGTTTAAGATTTAATTTGTACACAATAGCGGCTGCATCAAAATCAAGTACTATCCAGTGACAATTGCTCACAATGTTTTCTATTTGCGATCCATCTGAAAAGTAAAAAAAATCACACTATCATGACAAAATGATGAGCACAGTCAGAACACATATCACAGTTGCAGGAGAAGTATGGAATCTGCTCATCTTTCCATCCCAAAACTAATGTTCATGGCATCTCCTGTCAAAACAAGCGTGTTTCATTCTGAGAGGGGAAAAATCCACTCGACACATGTAAAACAGCAAGGCTTTATGGCTAATGTCTGTTCATTTGGAACTTCCAATTCCTGTCTGAAGAATATGTAATCAGGCTATTTATATGCTTGTAGATTTTTATGGTTCTTAGTGAATTTTCTTTGTAATCTCACTTTTGTTGGTAATCTAATTCAACAAAACCTTTCTATGGCCAGTGCCATATCACAAATCAACAAAAGGCTTGAAATTGTGGGGTAAACAAACTGAAAATAACATAAAAATGTTGTTGATTTATCTTTTCAGGCTTCCTGTTCTGTACATTTTGAAAATTAGAGAGTTCTTTGGGAGAAGCTGGAACTTTCCCTTATATCCCAATAAAATAAGGGCATGGACCTTCATGTCATGTCTAATTGGGAACTGACTGATAGTGAGGAGACAAATTAGTGGAGTCATGCCAAACGCCTGACCAGCTGAGCCTTGTTTTCCTGTGTTTCATATTTGTCATGGGGAATATAATTGGGTTGCAGATATATAAGAGTGCCAAGTGTCAGGGACTCAGCCCAAGTGTTATCAACCAGCAGAGTCACTTTCTGTCTGTCGGTCTATCTGCACTAAATAAAGGTTCCTAAAAGGTTCTTTGTTGGGCTGTATGGTTGTATGGTAAAGAACTAAGACCAACATCCAAAGAAACTTTTGTGTATGAAACAGGTTATTTGTAGTGGAAAAAGATTCTACAGACTATTAAAAGTTAAGGTGTCTGCCTGTCCGTTTGTTGTCTGTCTATACACATCTATACACACGTACATACAAAGTGTATTATTACATACTGTATATACGTACATGCTAAACATACATACATACATACATACATACATACACATAACATACTTCTTGTCCCTTAAACAGGTTTTGTAAGAAAGACAGTTTGCAACAAGCAAGATATTCAAGACAAAAGACATTTGTAATGTGTCAGGCTAAAAAGAAGGTGTGTCCTCTGACAGTTTTTATTTTCTGGTGGGAGACTGAAGTGCAAACACTTTGAAAGCTGTTTTACAAAGAATTCATGTGTCACTCATAGCTAGCACATAACAGCCACCAAAAAGATTTTAAGACATCCACCGCTGACAGGCTCGGTGGTGTCTCTGTAGATCCCTCATCTATTTTTCTGTCAGTTGTACAACCTCTTTGTTGTCGGATACTATAGATTACATATTCCCTCTTTTGAGGACAGCAAGGATTCCTCAAATTCCAGAGGAGTTTCTGCTGAGACATTTGCATGTGTGTTACATACAATGTTTAGGTATTTCCACTGCAGGGTTTCCTGCTTCTTTCTAACTGGATAGCTCCTGTTCCCTGCCCCGATTGGTTCTTTGTCTCTGCAGTGGGGGAATGGCCTGTGAAGGGATTGTACGCGGGGGTGCCAGTGTCTTGCCAAGATACAGACCTTTTAAAAGAGGCAATCGATGAGGCCCAGCACCGGGACTCCGGAACATTCACATTTGTCAGTTGGGTGGGAGGAAGTTCATATAGACAGTGGTGGTGGGCTAATTGCTCAGTGTTACTGGTTCCCCCACTGCTTGGGTGCAGGTGGTGAGGGTCTGTGTCCCTGCGGTGCCCGCTGCGTGTCCACACCGGCCTTAAGGGGGGCCACTATTTCACACTGAAGTCCTGCCAAAGCATGCTTCTCTCCATATGTGACCACACCTGCCATGATGCCAGTTGACACTATTACAGATACTGTAATGTATCCATGTGGTTTGACAGTATCAGAAGTCTAAACTGAAGATTAAATTAGGTTTTTTTTGGTGCTTGCCATCATGATTCTAGGTTACTTCTAGATTCTAGGATGCCAGGACATTGCTGTGGTTGCATGCTGTTGCAGATGACTGGTTACTGGCCCAAGGCTAAAGAGCCCTTTGTGATACTCTGGTCAATAGATATGGTTTGGGTCCTTCTTAAAGCATCCACATGATGTTTCTCACATTGAAAATTGTCCAAATGCTTAAAAGCTTAATACTTTGAGTTATGGGTTTGGAATAAAAATCGTTATTTGCTGCTGCTAGTTCTTCATTCTATCAATGACAATTTTCTTAAAAAAAAAGAAAAAGGTTGAAGTTTCATTTCTGCTTCTTCTCCAATAGCTGATGATTTATGATCAGATACTGCACGGTTCCCTTAAAGTAGAGATGTTGGATGTTTGTTTGAGGATGTAGTAGCAGCCATTTTGTTTATTCTGTCATATGGACAAATCCATTGACATTTCATTACATTACATATGCATAATATGTACATTATACCACAAGCCTCCCTGGGACCGAAACATCCTTTATTAATTTACATACATTCAATATCCTTGCTTTGTTATATACATAATTTAACCTTCGGAATAACTGAGTGCCAATCAGCACATGCTTCTGTAATACAGAGATCTAAGCCCTGTGAATACTAGACTCCATCTGTCAAGTTTTTCCATTTCACTGTAGGCTGCTGGGCTTGTGTATTAGAGAACAGTATCTGTGTTACTGTGTCCGGAGTGAGGTGAGAAGAATCGCGGCAGGTCGTCTGGCAGTTGGGCACCTTCTTCTAATAAGAGATGTCTGCATCATTATCGATTGCCCTGGTCACATGACACGTGTCTTGGAGTCTTAATGGGATGATAGGGCAGCGTGCTGAGAGATGAAAGGATTTGCAAGAAGCAGGCTTGTGTGTGTGTGTTTGTGTGGGTGACTGGAGAATGAAAGTGAATGAGTCATTTGCATGGATGGGTCAGTGTTTTATTAAGAAAGTTGATGTTTTCTTTTTTTTTTCAAAGTTCTGTTGAAATCTTGGCTCAGGTAAATTACAAGCTAATTACTGCCTCAGTCTCCCTGTGGGTTGTTTGTTGGATAATGCTTTTTTGATCGGGTCATTAAATATGAAAGAATGACCAACTTTCTCTTCTATCTTGCATGATGTAGTCTTGTTTCTTTTCTCTGATGAGCAAATTAGAAAAACAGAAATGGCTTAATAAGGCAACTGTTCCAGCGTTACATTAGCTGACCTTCACAACTTTTTTAGTTAAATAAATCAGCAGTATAATTATAAAACACTTCTACACAAACTAAATGTAATGTTTCCTAACACGTTATTTTTTCCCTGTCAGTTTGGCCACTGCTAAATTAAATTAGAATTTATTTTAACTCTCTAAGCTCTGCCCCCTAGAGTTGTAAAGGCAACTATTTTATACTTTCAAAAAAATGAATATGAAAGTAAACATTAACAGTCTTTCATAATCATCAATCATAAAGGTAATTTTAAGAGTTTTTTAAGGAACATTTTCAGTAAATTGAAGATTATGAGCAATATAACTTGCCTTCCTCTAGTAATGTTTTTGGTGGTTTAGAAGTGAGTGGGAGTTTATCGAACACAAATGTACAGACTGGAATGCAAACTAGTTATGCTTGTGTCAGAATGCTAACAGTAGTATTAAGTATTTAGTATTTATTATTAGTTATGTTTAGGATGTCAGCAACTACTAGGGCGTGGTGATTAGAAGGCTACCAGTTTTATATGCCATTAGTTCTGTTAATGTTTCTGTTATAAAAAGAACAGGAGATCTTAATGGACTGCTGGCCTGGTCTGCTCTGCCTTTATCAGACAGTCCATCAGCAATCCATACTGTCTAACAGAGTGAAGTGTTTCAAATTGTCATTAGCCTCATCTGTTTGTGAACTTCCATTCCGATCCCTTAAAAATCATAGTCACTCTTTAGCCTTCCTAGAGCAAACGTTCCTTCTCTGTAGATTTGCCTTATTCTATAATTAATAGTGCTAGTCCTGATGATGTCCTGGAGCGAAGTTCCACTGTGAAGGCCTGGAGGAGCAAGTCATGGAAACAAGCTCCAGTAGACAGCAGAATGCACTAATGCATAGATCTAAATATAGCAAGAAATAGGACTGCAGCCAGATCCACCCACCCAATGCTGCTGGCTGACTAAGGTAAACCAATATAGTAGAAATAGGACATTTTTGTGAACCTACAATTAGATATTATAGACCGTGCTTTCAAAGGGACCAGGTGACAGTGTGTAATATCCTCTCTTATCCACACAATGGTGACTGAAGGTAATGCTTGCCCTGTGCCAGCTTTTGATGTTGATTGTGCTCTTCCGAACAAGCAGTGATTTACAGAAAGCCTCAGAGTTATTTACCTGCTGTCGCTCACGGTGGCTCCATCCAGCATTATGTGCTTTGTTGATCCTGCATGTAGCTTGTTTCAGTAGCAGTGTGTTTGGAAGGTGGCAGAAGCTATATCTGCTTGAATTGAAAGCTGTGATATAAACAAACAAGGTATCTGGTTATTTCATGAAGGACACAAACATTATTGAAGAATGAAGGGTGTCATTTGCTTGGCATCACCAAAAGGATTTACAAAAATTATTGTTTTTACTGTTTCTCAAATACGCCCACCGTCTTCTGTTGGTCGGGTGACAGATTGGTTGGTTCCAAGTAGTAATGAATTGCCTCTGCACACTGAGTTGACATAGGAGAAAGTATTTTCTTATCAGAAACTGTTTCTTGTAGCTTTAAGAAATGCGGATTTTATTGTATTTAGTACTGTAAAAGTTCCATAATATATGTTTCATAAGTACTTATATACTATGAGGTATTTGCAAGTGAACAGAATAATTAAGAAAAAAGTAGGGCGGGACTTAGAAACTGTGTAAAATTTTTCTATTGGTTAACATTTTTTCCTGCCCACACGGCTGTTTATAAAGCCTAGCTGATGTCAGCCAAAAAATAAAATGATTTCAGTGGTGGAGCTGATTGTCACATTTTAATGAAAGATTACGACGACAAAACTTTTTTTTAGTGGAATAACATTCCCTGTGGATTCATCATAGTAAGACAGCCATGTATGAAGAAAATAGGGGCAATTTAGGTTTTATATGGACTTTAAGCAGTCATAAAAATGATGGATGCTTCTTGGATATGGTCATGATGCCAGGCTCACAGTAAGAGAGACAGAACAGTAAGCCATGCTATTATAATTTTATACTCATGCAATATGAATCCAGTGTCTCTGCTGGTATGGTCACAGCCCTCTGGAGACTTGAGTTCCCTTTGTTTCAAGCCATTGTAGATTTTTTCACTCTGAGTTAGCAATGATCAGAATCTGAATACAGGGAGAACCACAGTTCTGAAGGATCTGATGGAGATGAGGCAGAGAGAAAGAACAAGATAAAGAACGAGAGAAAGAAACAGGCACTTAAGGGGGTGACCTGATGCCTGCAGGGCTGACAGAGAGCCATGTGCTGTGGGCTGGTTGGATGCAGGGTTAATTGTCCAGAACCGACTGTCACCCTGACTGAAAACCACAGGGTTCACTCTGACATGTCATGTGAAGCTTCAGAGGCCTGTGACGTCCGCAGGCCAGTGATGACCCTTCAGGCCAGTCACATCATGCTCGATCTGAGTCCCAACAAACCAGCTCAGATCTGTCACTCTGCTGCCTGGAGAAGTCTTGGAACCACCACTGTTCCCAAAGGATAATGTGATCACAGTGTGAGAAATCTTTAATTTCACCCACAATGTTTATATGTTTTAATTTATTATTCAGGATTCATTAAAAAATTAAAAGGATCATTTACACATGCTTGACACAGATATGCTGTAAGTATCTGAAAACGTGAAAGTGTTGTGTGTAATAGATTGATATATAGGTCAGTATTTACTAAAAATCTTTCCCTCAGCCATAGTTCTGTAATCTCAATTATGCTGCATCAAGACATGTATCTGATTTGATGTCAGTGGTTTCTGAATCTTGAATGTGATGAATGATGAACTAACCCAGGGCTATTCAAGTCCAGTCCCAGAGGGCCACTGTCTTGCAGAGTTTAGCTCTAACCCTAATCAAACACACCCAAACAAGCTAATTAAGGTGTTGGGGATTATCTGAAAAATTACAGAAAGGTTTGATTGATTAGGGTTGGACCTAAACTCGGCAGGAGACCTTTAGAACTAACCCCTTAAAACTCTCTATTTTTTATTGAAACTTTCTATACCATATGTCTATAAGTAAACAAGCGAAACAGTATCTATAAACAGTGGAGAGCACAAGTGGTGAGGTGAGAAAGAAGACAATGAAGTGTTGTTGATCTTTTTTGAAGCCCTATGAAACAGGGCAGGTCCTCAGCACATTCAGTAATAAGCAGAGCATCTGTTTGCTCAAACACATACAGGTCGAATACTCTGTATGCTGAAACTGCACCCAGACACATTTAAACCCTCCACTTCCTCTGTGCATGAGCTGCTGGGAAAATTAGTTGTCTGTGAATCCATCAGCCTCAATTTGAAGTCTTAAGTTCGGACTAGAAGGACAGCCGAACGTCTGTTTGGGCTCAGTGGAGGAGTGGAAGTCTTGTAGCACTGTTGAACCTTGCAAGTGATGGATGTGACAGGTAGTTGGACTCTACTGGCACTCTCCACAGACATTTAACCATATTGATCATGTTGTTGGGCCAATAGCTGTGAAGTCAATGGGGAGGCAGGCCTCAGGAAGTCAATCTCCCTTTGACAGGCAAAAAGTAGGGTGTGAACGTTGGGGGAAGAGGTATTTTAGGCTTGAAGAGCCAAAAGGATGATATAGGGACTGTACTGCAGACTCTCATTGTCATCAGTCATAAGATATAATAAACAATGACTGATGTTATGAATTGTGTTGCTCTGCTTTAGCAATGTGTCTCTGGCTGGCTGACAACAGTGTCCTGCAGTGTGACATGCTATACTAAAAAAATTACTATTAAGCAGCATCTTTATTATATGCTTATTATATATGCAGTTTGTATGAGCTCATATTAATTGAGAGACTACATATATTTGTCACAATGCATGTCTATTTAAGTGAACTACAAAAACTTCAGCTAGTCACAGTTTCATAAAATGTACACTTTATACATCAAGTTTTTACATTAAAATGTATTTATGTTGAAAGAATTATGCTGTGAGATTCCATAGCCATGTAAGATTCCATGGTAATATAACAAAATCATAATCTAGAGAACAGTATAAAATCTAGAGAACGGTATATAATCTAGAGAACAGTAGGGAAATATTGAACAGCAGAAAAAATTAAAAAGCAAAGAGAGGTTAAGTCAAAAGTTTTATTTTGGGTAAGCCCTGGAGTCTTGTGTTGACATTTGACTGTCAATCAAGACCAGAATTAAAGAAGGCTTGTGGCAACAATGTCCCCAAAAATCAAAACAGCACTTTTTTATTTATAACATCTAATAAATTTTTAATTCTGGACCTACTTTTACATATTATACATTTTACAAGAAATTCATTATATTGAAGTATAAGATCAATGATACAAAGCAAATTTTTATATGATAAGAAACAAATGCACTGATTACGGTAAAAATGCCCTTGAAAATTATGTCCAGGGGGCAAATATTGCCTCTTGATTAAAAAGTTAATTTATGACCTTGCTGTTAATAGTGAGACATGTTGTTCAAAGTCTATATACATATATGCAAATCTATGCACTTTCCTACCATACTACTGTTATAATTTAAGCTAATTTCAGGCTAGAATTAATTTCTTGATTTCTTAATTTCTACTGATGGCTACAAATGAATTGTAGTTTTGTCTAGTTGTTTTTTAAACTACTCATCTTTCTTTAGACTGGTTCAGTTAGTTAGTATAAAGGAACATGCTGTGGTTTTGTATTATAATACGCATTTGTACATTTCACATGATGAGATTTTTTCTCTGGTTAAGCGCTAAATTTACAGTATGGACAACCAAAGTTTTTGTGTGCCTTGCAACACAGCTTTCATTTTTCCGCCTTGTAGAATATACATTTTATCACACTGCTGTAAATGGGCTGAGAAACATTCAGTTCTTCTTGGTGCATATAGGATTTGCAAAACTGTTTGACTAAAAAAACAAAAGCAATTTTTCAGTCAACAGTCCTGAAACCCTTCCAACTATATACACATGCCAGAAACATAAAAACAATTGCACCTTGTTGCCCACAGAAATGCATCACAGCTCATAGCTCTGCATTTCCTCAATTTCATACAACACTGTAAGATTAAAGGGATTGTTTATTCTGCAAATGGACTTGCGCTGGCAGTTTTATTTAACAAGATTCTCATTCTTCAAGGTGAAAATCATTCATATTCTGCTCTGGAAATAGCTCTTCCTGAAATGTTTACAGTCATTTATTCCTTTGAAAGTATGAAAGCACATTCTCTGTGGTACACCAGTCTTCTGTGGAAGTACGAAACCTGTATTCCCATAGTTCAAAAAATCTCAAAAGCTTTAGGATGATAAAGTTAATCACTGCTATTTAATTTCCAATTTTAGTGAAACACTTGAAGGATGCTCCCCAGAGGAGATGCTGTCTTACCATTGGAATAACAGAGAAAAGGTATGAGGCCTTCAGAAGAGCTTGAGTAGCTTATAAGTATTCAGCACATTGTGAGCACTAAAATTTTAGTCTGACTTCGCTGAGTCCCTTTAATCAACAAGATGTCTATTTTGTTAATCCAGAAGAACACTGCTTATATGTTCATTCACATTGTGGAGAAAAAGTTACAGCAATAAAAAGTGACATCTTGTTAATCTGATGAAACCTCAGTGTGCAACAAGTTAACAGGTGCACAACTGTTTCCTTGTTGGTACTTGTGGATCTAAGCATGTAAGCATGTAACACAGTATTGTAAAGTAATACAGGGAAAATATAATTCAGTGCTTTACATTTCCTGATCCTTGCTCTTTATGAATCTGTGTTATTCAGTAGAAGTGACATGCCACAAATCACATATTTTAATATGTATCTCATGGGAATCAGAAATGATTATCACTCAGATGTAATGTGATAACACTTTGACAATTTCCTTAGTAACTCGAGAGATCTTGGAATGGCTACTTCATAAGTTTTCATTTTATCATTCACTCTGTTTTGAATATCTGACATTCAAAATTCAGGGTGCACTGCCAGGGTGCACAGGGTGCATGCACTGTCAGTGCTGCATTGAAGAATGTCCCTGGGCTGTCCCATTAATCTTCTATTAAGTAGAGACATGTCAGCCAGGACTGTGTATGTGTGGCAGGCATGCCGATCACTATGTGTTCACCTGCATGAAGTGTGGACTTTGCAGGTTCTTCAGGGCCTAAAGTTTATTAAGAATTTTTGCTACAGAGTTGTCATTCAGAAATATGCTTTACTAATTTAGAGTAATTTAGAGTTCATAACAAAGGATAATTGTGCATGTATGTTGCAATTTAATTATATAAAGCTAAATACTATACAATTAGATAATAATCTATACATAATTAATTTAATCACTTTATTTCACGAAATTAGAATTTAAGCAACAAGGGATAAAATCATGCTGTGCAGTTTCACCTCTAGAATATTCCATCTAAGTGCAATTCGGAAAACCCTGATATGTGTGTATAAACAAAATATTTAGGGGATTTAATTATGAAATAGATGGGAACCACCATTTAAAACATACAAAAACCACATCTCTATTGCAATACTGTGTATGGAACATCTGTAATCTGTGGCTACGTTATGAAAAATGTATGCTTTTTTGCTTTTTTTAATGCATGCTGCAATGACAGTGGTGAAAAATGTCAACTTTTTACAACAGATGGGCTTGTTCTTAAGACTTTCTATTCTCTGTGTCCCTGTGCTTTAATCTTACCACATTTGTACTACAGCTGATTTTCTTATCTTACTCTAGCAGAAAGGAGGGAGGTGTCTTGCATAAAGCAAACAGATGGGGCAAGAATTTGACCTATTTCTTCATCTGGAAATTTCACAGCAGAGAGCAATACAAAGACAATAGTGAGTAACAGCAACAAACCTTGTGCAGTGGGTCTCATGCTTAAACAAGAACTAATAAGATAAAGAGACATCTTTACATACCAATATGCTGATGGTGCACTCTGGTGCTGTATTTGTGATTTATTGTATCAAGACTGTATTGTAGTCAATGGTTTTATGTTAGGGTCAACTATTTATTGATGCAATAAAGAGCACTTAGATGGAATCGTCTAGAGAAAAAGTTCTTAACCCTTTGTTTACTTCAAGGCCCCCTAAATTTCTACCCAAAAAACATTCTAGAGCTTAGCCTAACTGGAAAGATGTGTATATTTTTTGCTTATTTTAGTGCTTGTTTTGTCTTATTTTAAACAAGTTTAAATCATCGTGAGGTCCCTTTGGAAGTTTTTTGAGGCCCCCTGGTTGAGAAACAGCTCCAGAGGCCCCTTTTTATACTAAACTGCACATATGTCATGGTTTTGGGCCCCTTTGTTGCATTTATATACAGAGGGAATCCATCTCACGCTAGGCTAATGTTTATGAACTAGTACTGGAATCCACAGTCTCTGGGTGTGTCTCAATGAGCTTCCTACTTTGGTATGTACTTAAGTAATGTCATAGATGTGTCAAGATGTTGGTCTAACCAATAAATACCAATGGTGGTATTTCACAACATGGTTCATCATTGGCCCAATGTGTAGTGAGTCTGAATAATTGCCAGTGCCTGTATTCATGTACATAATATAGTGATTTATGACCTACAAAGCTCAATGAAACACATCAATTAGCAGGACTTGAATTCACTGTACTGTATTTTAACATTTGCACCAAAACTGTAGTTTGTTTTACCACCAGCAGATGCTTTTACAAATACAGATAAAAACAGATACATGATTTTGTGTTTTCAAGACATCAAGAATTTGGGGTTGCTGTAACCAGTTTCCATTTTTTTCTTTTTGTTTTATATTTTGCCATTTAAGTGACCTAATCTGAGGTCATAAAAACATATGATGAAATGCTTGACATATGAAAAAATGAAAATGCTTGACATATGAACTGCCCATTATCAGCTAAGTAAATCTCTTGCTTTTTTGTTTCTTTGTTTTAGATTTTCGACATATGTCTAATACAATAGTACCATCTAAGCAATATCAAAATGGATAATATTATAAATAATATATGTTAGGTGAAATATGAACTGGGGCTGGCTTATATTAGGTAAAATATGAAATGGGGTGGATGGTAAGCAAAACCACTCATAACGTGAAGCTGATTTCAGGACCTTGGACAGCAACGCTGAAAGTGACCGTCTCGCGTGCCTTCAGGCACATATTTAGGCTGTAACTCATCTTTTGCCGGTTATTATATTCATAGCAGAACATATGTAGATAACTGCGGAACAACATTAAAGATGCATATTTTGAGACCAATTAAAATATCCGCAAATAACTTAAGAGCCTTAGTGAACTTCATTCACATACAAAGTTAGAATAGCTAGGTGGTAGTGTTTAATTCTTTGTAATATATATATATATATATATATATATATATATATATATATATATATATATATATATATATATATGTATATGTATGTATGTATATGTATGTATATGTATATGTATATATATGTATATGATATATATATATATATATATATATATATATATATATATATATATATATATATATATATATATATATGTATGTATGTATATGTATGTATATGTATACATATGTATATGTATATGTATGTATATGTATGTATATGTATATATGCATATGTATATGTATATATGCATATGTATATGTATGCATGTATATGTAAATACATATATATACTATACTATATCTATCTATCAAAAAAAATTATTTTAAAAGAATAACATTTAATATAGCTTGACATAAATGTGGGTGTCGTCTCCATGCGCATCAATAAATCTTTTAAAGAAACTACCGGATACCGAACTACTCTAGCCTGTGTACGATTCAAAACTAGTCGTGCAATATTTACGCGGCTTGAAGTGAATCTGTATTTTGCGGGGCTCAAGTGGGCGGTTTACCTATTAGCTCGCAGGAGACGTGTTTTGTAGTTTATTCAACACGTTACGAGTAACCAGGTTGTGTTGTGAGCGAACATCAGTGTAGATGATCTGTGTGAAGCGCTGTTCACATGAGCAGCCGCAGCCGCCGGAGCAGCAGCATCAGTGAGCGCAGTCGCTCGGGTTGCCAACGACACATCGCACGGATGTTCTCACTCAGCTTGCTTTGTCCGATGGTCCCCGTCTATGAGATTTTTACACCCGGACAGTTTGCGGATAGGGGTTGCACTCCTCTGTCAACTGCTTGGGATATATTCGGGTGAATTTGCATTCGCAATTGCGGCTCACTCGTAAAGCTCTTGTTCCACACCTTTGCGTAACGCAGAGACGGCGGATTGTGTGGTGCGCATTTGGTGGCGATTTGGGGAAACGAGGGGTAGGATCGTAAAGAATTCAGCAAGGACCAGTGAGGAACACAGAAGGAAAACCAGTACAGTTTATAACCTCATCTGCGGCTGGGCATCTTCTGGTTTTACGCATCTCCAGCGCAGGAACGCATCTCGACTTTCAAGATCCGAGCAGAGAAACCTATTTAATGTCATACGCTGCAGCTGAAACCATCTGATGCCTTTATTCTTTGGATAATCGGAGCGTCCAAGACGAACTTATAGATTGCGATGCCAGGACAGTGAGAAGGTAGATAGTTGTTCTTCCTGAACGGTGGCATGGCTCCGTCCCGGAGGGACTGCAGATGTGAGATGATCTTTCTGTCGGGATGTCTACTCCTGTCCGTTTTGGGATTTCAACCCGCATTGGCGAAGGTTTGCCACGATTACACAAGGCACGGCATGGACAACGACTGGTATGCGAGGGACGGCGAGAAGTTGCCCATCATGGTCCTGATGCCGATGAACGAATCGGCGTTGATGAGCAGCATCAGTCAAGGCATCGAGCCCGCCGTTCAGCTCGCCATCCAACACATACGAGAGTCCAGGCAGTTCTCCTTCTCCCTCATCACTAAAATCTACGACACGGAGGTAAATGCATTTGCGTTTGCTGGTCGATTAACGCGGATGTGTCCGTTTGGTGGTATGTTTGTATTGTATGTTGCGGGACAGTGCGATTTAAACTCGCAGTCGTGCGTAAAACAGGATTTTGCTTTGCACAGTTCGGTGTTTTTCTATCAGATGTTCGTAGAAAGCGTTTGGTTGTGATTAAAGGTCCTGTAATAAGATCACCGCCCCCTTGAATGGAGAATAAGGTGGACACAGGTGTCTTGAGGAGCTGCGCACGTGCCAAAGGCTCGTGCCGTAAGTGAAGACCCATATGGTCCATTCACCGACAACAAAATACATTATTTGACCTGTATCTGTTCGAAGATGCATATTATATATTGTTTATTGAATAACCAATATAGCACTGATGTTCATAAGGTCAGTATTTTTTATTTTGAAAGTGTTTTGTGTTAGCAAATAAAGTCAGTGAGGGAAAGCCCAGCAATAAACCGGTATAATAATGTACCATATGACTGTACATTGCCACACAAAATCAAACAATATTATCCTCGCTGTTATTTGGGTTCCAGTGAAATGCAGAGCAAAAAAAAAAAAACATCTTATAAACCCTTTGGTAATGCATTCCCCCTTCTTTTCTCTCCACATGACCAAGGTCCTCAAGGGTAAATACAATCTGAATAGCTACGAAATAAACTTGTTTTGGACATTGATGGATTGATAAGTAAA